>PYXC01002022.1:547500-550000 GCA_015244755.2 Tenualosa ilisha
CTCAAGTGGCCTTCTCAACCCATGCAAGGTGACACCTCCTCTCCTCCTCCTCTCCTCTCCTCCCCTCTCCTTTTCACCTCCTCTGCTCTCCTCTCTTCCCCTCTACCTCCTCTCTCTCCTCCTGCTCTCTTGCCCTTCATCCATCCTTCAGTAGTCTCTTCCTCTTCATTCCCATAGCAAATACTCCAACACTATCCTGCAGGTAACATGGACACTTCCTCATGTACAACATAATTAAGCTTACTTTCTGTCTTTCTTTTTTCCACCCCTTTCTTTCTTTCCTTCTGTTTTTCTTTCTCTTTTCACTCTATCTTTCCACTCTTTCTTTGCATTCTCTTTTAACTAGAGACTTACCGATCCAACTTTTTTGATTCCCGATACCGATCTGATATCACCACTGAATTAAGAAACGCCTTCATAACTAAGACATAGACTTAAAGCCTATAAAATAACCACAGATTAAATGTAATAGATTATTATTAAAGCTATATCATTAAAAATAGAAGCAGTTCCTGGAGGAATTACCAGTGAATGCAGAGTCTCTTCAAAACAACACGGGGTTCTCAAACCCAAGTGGACAAATGTCAGTTGGTGATGTCAGCTCTATGCGCAGGGGAAACATCTGAACAAGATCTGTACTCGGGAGCTGCTCCAGATTGTCTGGTTAGAAACTGAGGCCATTAGATTTCCCAAATCATACATGAGCTACAACAATGATTTTTAGTTTTTATTTTAATTTTCACCTGCAACACATTGCCTAGAAGGGTTGAAACTTCAGCAAGATATTGAAAATCAGCAACCCAAACTGAGGTAAAAAAAAAGTCCAACGGTCAAAGTACCAACCTAAACCATAAGCAGCTAACAGAATGGAAATGTTCGTGGTTAAATTGTTTTAAATGGTTCAATGACGCCCTCTAGTGGCAGCCTGGTAAGATGTGTTTAGTAAATCATGAGAACTTGTCATAGCCAGCAACTCAGCTGCTTAGTGAACAAAATATTCAGAATCGGCACCAAAACAATCAACTAATACAGGTGACTTCTCCTTAAATTTGCTCACGGGACTTTTTCTAGAAATTACGCCTTGTGTAATAGCTTTGGACAAGTTCGCACAGTTTCTCACTAGGCTACAACTAGAGGGAGTCATTGCACAATTTTTGATTTGATTTGATTTGATTTGATTTTCAATTGATGCGTAGCACTACTGAGCTCTAAAACAAGCTCTAAAGCCTGTTTACAAACATTAGCATATAAGCTAATGTCAGCCATTAACATTTCATAGGGCTACAGAATAGTACTGTATCTAGTTAGCTAATTTAGCTTTGTCATTATACTAATTAGGTGGCTTAAAACTGAAAATTCAGCTTGGTAAATAAGATGATAAAAATCAGCAACCCCAAATGAGGTAAAATGGTCTGTTTTCTAACTTAAACAGACAACTAACAGAGTGCTTTTCTAGTACTTTTCTACCCTGTCAAGAAAATAACAGCTTAGAGAGGCTGCTGCCAGGTGTCATTTATTTATTTAGTTGAAGTAGCCATGCAGGCCAAAGTGTGACTGAAACCGTTAACAAGTGTTGGTAAGAATGCAGCTAGAAAACCTGCACCACCAGGAAGCTAGGAATCTGCCCAAGAACAGTACTCCCCAAAGAACACTTGGTCTCAGACCCCCCTGGACCCCCCTCTATGTCGGCCATATGCTTTGCACTACATGCCTTTTTGCACCATTTCTGCACTATTAACTTGCAATAGGAACTGCCTAGTGTGTGTCTGTGTCTGAAGTCTCCCAGACTGGGCAACCTCTCTGACACATCTACCCCCATGTGTGTTCCATACTGCTGCCTTCCTATTTATCTATATTTGCACTGATATCACCTCCACTCAGTACGCTTCCTCTACCACTCTGTATGCTGCAAGCCGCTTTGGACTCAAGTATGTTCTTATCTATTTCACTTGTCTCTGTGTAATGGTTAATGTCTAACTCAATTGCCTTAAATGTTCAATGTTCAAATCTTTGTCTAAGCATGGGATAGTAAGAAACGTAATTTCAATTCCTCGTATGTCTTGAACATGTGAAGAATTGACAATAAAGCTGACTTTGACTTTAAATGTAAGTTACGAAGTGGTGATAGAGAAGTTGAAGGAGAGAGGCAGGAGAGAGAAATAGCCTTATTAGGTTATGAGCGGAAACATGTTTGTCACAATACAGATTACAAACAGGTTACAGGTTACAAACAATAGCTTATACACCAATGTTAGCCATTAACACTAGATATAGCATGCCACTGCATTTAGTTAGCTATCTTGGAGACTATTGGTTAGAAGTTTAAAATTACTGCTCTTTTTCCAGTGGTTCCCATTACCAAGCTGCTACAGTTGATTGAATTGAAATTCTCCCCACAATGCTTCCTCAGTCCCCAGGAGCAGTGTAGAGAAACAAAAGTATAGGAGTATTAAAAGTATAGGAGTATAGGTGTAGTCTAATATTGCAAGCAGTCAGAGCT
>PYXC01002022.1:557500-560000 GCA_015244755.2 Tenualosa ilisha
CACAACCATTATCCCCTTTCCAAGAGAAGCCCGCCCCCCTGCTTAAATCCCAGCTGTCACCGTTGTGCCCTTGAGCAAGGCACTTAACCCTAAGTTGCTCTAGGGGAGACTGGCACTGAACAATTGATAGTTGACAAAAAAAGTAAGTCGCTTTGGATAAAAGCATCTGCTAAATGCATACATGTAAATGTAAATGTAAATGACAACTGGCCAGTAGAATTCACTCTAATCATGACAAAGTGCTATGAGATAGTGCTGCTGGCCCACATTCAGAACAGCATCCTGGGCAACCTGAACCCCCTGCAATATGCCTACTGGCCCAACACATCGTCATTGCTACTTTCCATTACTCCCTCTCCCACCCTATGTCAGGGTGCTCTTTGTTGTAGACTCCAAAGGTCTTTCTACCCCACTGCCATCAGACTCCTGAACAGCTGACAGTAGCACAGGTTTAAGACCTGTTTAAGTCCACCGCTACCGCTACCACCGTAACCACTACCACCGCTACCGCTACTACTACCACCGCTACCGCTACCACCGCTACCACTACCACCGCTACCGCTACCACCGCTACCGCTACCACTACCACTGCTACCACCGCTACCGCTACCACTACCACCGCTACCGCTACCGCTACCACTACCAACGCTACCGCTACCACTACCACCGCTACCGCTACACTACCACCGCTACCACTACCACCGCTACCGCTACCACTGCTACCGCTACCACTACCACCGCTACCGCTACCACTACCACCGCTACCGCTACCTGTGGAACTCATGGAACTCAGGCAACAGCACTTTTATTCTCTGTGACTTGTTGCCCAAAAAGGCTGTTGCCCACACAGACCAACTTTGCACATTGCACAGATATGTTTTGTATGCTAATTGTATTTAGGTCTATTGTTTTTTTTTTATTTTGTCTTCTTATTTTGTTTAAAATTTTCTATTATGTCTAGCATTCACGTGGACTAGCAAAGACAGAGTTTTATTGTACAGGGGAACGTGTCTTACTGCACATACGACAATAAACTTTTGAACTGAACTGAACTGAACAAACGAAACCTTGGGTTTCTCTGAATAAGTAATTAGTGGGTATAAATGATGGCTTTGCAGAGGAGAAGGAAGCACAGAGAGAATAGTAAAAGGTTTCAGTGATATGGGCTTATCCTCATTCTCAAATTAGACAACACACGCATCTTTACTCTCAGTGTCTGATTAGAGTAACACACACACACACACACACACACACACAGTTTTTTCAAAGTTTTTAGTCTAATTAAAAGAGCAGGTCTTTGAGAAACCGGGGGAGGTGTTTCCTGGTGTTTCTGTCTGTCTGTCTCTGTCTGTCTGTCTGTTTCTGTCTGTCTGTTTCTGTCTCTGTCTCCATCTATCTGTCTGTCTTTGTCTGTCTGTCTCTATCTCAGCAGGGTTTTAAAAACACAAACACAGACTCACACACACACACAACACACATACACACACAAACACACACACACAAAGAATGAGAGGTCGGGATTTTAAAAATGTTTCTGTACCTTCACACTTTATGAACAACACGATGTGCTTTTCAGTCCTTTATTTATCTAAATACACCTGCTATGCCATGAGGTCATATTAGCCACAGCTACCATGCTTTGCAAATAGCATGGCAAAACCTTAGTATCACACAAACACACACACACACACACACACACACTATTCGTGCACCATAGCTACCATGCTTTGAAAATCGCATGAATCAGTATGGCATACACACACACACACACACACACACACACACTAAATGATACTACACAACATTAATGGACTGATTTAAATGACTATACAACACCAGTGGACAGAGCTAGATGATTCTGATAAATACAAGTGGATGGGAGTAAAATGACTATAAAAGTCTTGGGGATGAACTTAAATGACTCTAAACCTTACTAATGGCCAGAGTTAAATGACTTTAAACAACACTACCGGACTGAGTTAAATGACTCTAAACAACACTGGTGGATGGATTTAAAGCAACACAAAGCAACACTCTGCATGAAGAAGACTGAACTGAAAGAGCAGTGGGTTGGTTTGCGGATCTCTGGATCCTCCTGTCAGACACAAAGGCAGTGCAATGGCACATATGCTACGCAGCTTTTCATCTCTCCCACAATACAGTGGGGAACAGAGAGCACCCAGCGGAGAGCAGCTATCTATGCCAGCGCATCCACTGTGTAGGCATTCAGAGCTATTTTTACACGTGTGAATAAACTTCCTTCTCTCCTAGCTTCCTGCTTTGCCGTCAAGAAAATACACTCTCAACACACAGAGAGACACACAGCCAGTGATAGTGATGAAGTTCACACACACTCTCTGCACAGTCTCATGCATACACACACACACACACACACACACACACACACACACACACACACACACACACACAAACACACACACACACACACACACACACACAGAGCCTGGGATGAAGTTCACCTACACTTCACAGTTCTCAT
>PYXC01002022.1:562500-567500 GCA_015244755.2 Tenualosa ilisha
CACAGCGACAGACTCAGGTCATGAGCAGTGACTAGTACAGCATGGCATTATGGCATTATGGCATCACAAATATCTCCAGTGTCTCCAGCACACACACACACACACACACACACACACACAACTATCTCCAATGTCTCCAACATCCCCCAGTCACAGTAAGAGGAAACAGCGCACCTGTTCAATCCAGAGTCTCCAGATGGCCAGCTGAGATACTGATAATGAGTGTTACTCAGTGTTACACACATACACGCACATACACTCATACCCCAAATAACAAATCTATGTGTTAAGTGTTAAGATAATTAGTGTTACTCTTTGCTGAATAGTCAGAGGAAAAGAAATCAGGGCCATAGCTGGGATTTTTTAATATATAGGTCATAAATGGCCAACATAGCAAAAACTGTAATAACATGCAAATTGTGTCGAGTTTATGGGGTATGAAACCTGTAACCTACCCTGTGGTGTTTGAAACCTATAATCCCCCTGACTGTGTGTGTGTGTGTGTGTGTGTGTGTGTGAGTGTGTGTCACGCCATTGGCATACCCTTCACTGAATTTCAATAGATTTAAATACTCGCTACCTGCTACTACCCGCTACCCGCAGTTATGGAGCAAAGTACAGGCCTACAATAAAATCTTAATGTCCAACATGCTGCATTTTTTTGCATGGGCTAAATCAGGGTATATGGAGGAATCATGTGGTACTTTTTCACCCCTTTCTACTGCTTTCAGATTGTTTTTAAAACTGCCATGCAACATTGAGGCCCAGGTGGGGTTAATATCACACTGACTACAGTATTAAGCCCTTTGCTCCTCTCGGAAACCTTGGCCATTGACAAATAGCCTAATATCTTCCGCTCCACTCTATTTGATGATGCAGTCTAAATGAGTAGCATCATTGCTAAGACATGGGCTATTAGTCTATTAGTCTATTAGTCTACGCAATCAGAGTAACTAAGTTGCTCTGATGTTGCTATCAAATAACAAGTGCTGAGATATTTCTATAGCCTAAGTCCTGTCTTGCTTGACGACTTAAACAAAAGGTTGTGGAAGAGAATGAGTTTGTGTCATGACTGTGTGTGCATGTTTGTCAGAGAGTGTGTGAGGGGTGTGTGTGTTTTTGGAAGTTAAGTGCACCTCACTGAGCTGGATGAAGGAGATAGTGTGATAACAGCTTTCACACACACAGACACAGACAGACACAAACGCTTAGTTCCCTTGTACCATCTGTGATTGATTGATCAGGTCTGTCACCTCTTAACTTCCTTGTCTGAATGATACACACACGCTCATGCACACAGACACGCAAACATACACACACACGCAAATACATACACACACAAACACATACTCTTTCTCATACACACACACACATACACATGTGCTTGGGTGTACTTCAAGCGGCTAGGTTGCCTAGCAACTGCACATACTCAGTGACTGTTTACAATCCAGGCTGAACTAGTGTGGCTCAGGAAACGGACAGAGCAAACAGAGCTGATATGGGTTTCTCTCTCACTCTCTCTCTGTCTCTGTGTGTGTGTATGTATGCAAGTGTATGTGTGAGAGTATATGTGTGTGTGTGTGTAAGTGTATGTGTGCATGTGCATGTGTGTGTGTATGTGTATGTGTGTGTGCATGTGTGTGCGCAAGAGTGTGTGTGTGTGAGTGTGTGTATGTATGTAAGCGTGAGTGTGTGTGTGCGAGTGAGTGTGTGCGTGTGCGTGTGTGTGTGAGTGAGTGTGTGTGTGCGTGTGCATGTGTGTGTGTGTGATGCAGTGGTAAGCATGTGAGGTGAACATGATGGTGGAGAGTGATTGTAACTTATGGTCCTCTTCACAGATTCTAGAGGGCTTGTCCCCTCCACACACACACACACACACACACAACACACACACACACACACACACACAACACACACACACACACACACACACACACATGTCTGACTGATAGTGGCACCTACATGACTGTGTTGATGCCAGCAAGCTGTTGGAACATTTGAAGGCCACAACCTACGATGAGTGCCCGCCGGGTTGGGGGGTAAGACAACATCCTCCAGATCACAGGACCCTCTAGAGAACAAACAGAGACAGAGAGAGAGAGAGAGAGAGAGGGAGGGAGAGAAAGGGAGGGAGAGAGAAGAGAAGGAGGGAAAGAAAAGAGAAAGAGACAGACACAAAAAAGGGGGAGAGTGCATTTTACAGTATTCAAGGAATTTATCTGCTGACAGTGTGTGTGTGTGTGTGTGTGTGTGTGTGTGTGTGTGTGTGTGCGCGTGTGTGTATGTATGTGAGAGTGTGTGTGCATGCATGGTTTATGCATGATCCAAAAAACTGAATAAACAAAGAAAAGACCACAATAAGCATAAAAGACAATAAAAGCTCCACAACAAATAAAACCAAACCACTCACACTCAAGTATCACACATATAAACACACACACACACACACATACAGGGAGTTTAACTCTTAATGAGATGTAAAGCTCACACGCAAACAAGTGATTAAATTCTGATTTTCTCTATATCTCACATCAACACACATACACACACACACACACACACACACACACACACCACACCTCACATCGGCACACACACACACACATTCACAACACACCTTGCTCATCTTCAATGAGCTTTCAGCTGAGCTAGAGGACTGTCGCAATGTAGGTGAGACTCCAGTGTTATGAGAGTGGCACCAATTAGATTCTGGGTACTTGCCAAGCTAATTATGCACTGCCTTAATTATCAGCATATTATTAACCACAAGCACCCATTAGGCTCCCACACTGACTGCCTATTTCGGTGTGTGTTTGTGTGTGTGCGTGTATGTGTGTTTGTGTGTGCGTGTGTGCACCCATCTGAAACCCAACCAGAGCGGCTTTCGTAACAAGCTGATGGCCAGTGTCACAAACTCACTACTGCCCCCTGCTGTTGTGGCACCATGTGCAGAGGAACCTCCCAAAGCACTAGGAAATATTCTTTATTAAAAGACCAACATAATAACCAGGTATCTCAAGTGTGCAGCATCCTAGTGAAGCGAAATGCTTTCAGTGAGATACCTCTATACCTCTTTTACACATGAAAACTCAGCACATTGTACATCTTTAATTTATTCTGTATAGACCCACTACAGACAACACTTGGTCTATATTACTCTTGTCTATATTACACTCAATATCTGTAAATACAATACTTGATATTTGTCTATTCTACAGAATATTTGTCTAGCTTTGAGAAATGAAATCTGTGTTCAAAACAGTCACTTAAGCCCACGTATTGAGTTGCTGAAGCAAAAGACTACAAATGCAGAGCGACTAAAGCAGAACTGCTTTTCTATGTTGTTTACTAAAACAATGGTCAGTTTGGTAAAATTAGCACAGTTACAAAAAGAAATGCACATTTGCTCAGTGTAGAAATAAATCTAACAATGGTGTGCCTAAAGCTTTAGATGCAGGAAGTAGCAGTTACTCTCTTTGGCCATTTTAGAAACACTCTCTCTCTGAGCAGGAAGTGAGGTCAAAACCAGGAAGTCCCTTGAGTAAACACTTAAACCACCATTTAGTAGTAGGGTAATACAGTATTCATGGGGTTTTACTGCCACCATCTAGGGGGTCAGAGCAATACATACAAACTGTCACTGTTCTCGTTTTTGGAGTAGCTAATCTAACGCATACCTATGTATTAGCATGCATGATTACCCACAGGACATATCTCTAGTAGGCTAGCAAGAGCGATGTCATTCTTTCAAACAATCACACTCTTCAGATTCTACTCTGGTCAGGATGTGCAGGCCAGCACAGGAGATCCCTGAAGGAAACACACACACGCACACACATACACACACATCCCTGAGCCATTTGAGCCATTAGAAAAACCAATAACCCCCGTACACACACACAACCACAAACAAACACACACACACACACACACACACACACACACGACATTGTGGTAATGGCTAGTAATGTCAGTAATGAAGATGGCATTCGCTACCATGGTCACACAGTCTCACTTCCTGTTTGCACATAACTGGTCCCTAGTAACCCAATCAGATCTGCCAACAGGAGTTTGGATGGATGTGTGTGTGTGTGTGTGTGTGTGTGTGTAACAACAGTGAGAGAGGGGCTCACTGCCTCAGCCCTAGCATACTGCAGGAGGAGAGCTGCTATCTGTAGCTGTATGATGCTACCTGAAGAAACAAACAGCAGTGTTGCCACTAGAGACCATGGAATGTTTGTGAAATAAACAGCAATAAGACAGTGGAATATTTGTGACATTCAGCGACCTAAGGCGATTTCATGCTAAATAACTTTGTAATTGTGCTAAACATCACACAACAAAGAGCAACTAATCTCAACTTTTGAGGCCATCAGCGATGGCAGATGAGTAAACAGCCATACGACTGAATAACACAAGACTTAAGTGAGACTTGTATGACTCATGATGCAGTGCTTCTCCACACCTGGGGGGAGTTTCTATAAAGTATGGTTGCTAAGGCAAGGGATACACTATATATAATACGTATGCATACAAAAACATCACATCAAAATGCATTTATACATTTGGTTGCTATCTTGGTCGTCACACCGTTTCACCCAATGGCTAAACTGACTGGGACTGGGATGAACGTTAGCAAGAATGGTGACACAGCAGATTGGCTGGCTCATTTCATTGCCTCTAAATAGTTGATTGGCTCATCACAGTCTCTAATTGGCTGTAATTAGATCATGATTGGCTCTGATTGGCTGACTGGCTCATCTCATTGGCTGCAGTGATTGACAGTAGCTCAGAGGAGCCAACTGCCAAACCTCAAATCAGTCTCTGATTGGAAGGTTGCTATAGTAACATCCAAAGTCCACCCCCTGCTGTCAGAAGGTTTTCTTTCTCTTTTCCTCTCTTTCTATCAAACACGTCTCAAGTAGAAGAGAGTGGTGTGGAGACAGAGACACACAGAACACTTCTGCTGCTTTGCGTTGAGGAGGTCTTTGCCCCAGAGT
>PYXC01002022.1:575000-585000 GCA_015244755.2 Tenualosa ilisha
CAAGACAGTGGGAAGAAGAAGAGAGAGAGAGAGAGAGACAGAGAGAGAGAAAGGAGAGAGAAGAAGCTAAATAGACCAATATATTTATTACGTGGCGGAATATTACTTTATCTTTTAATTGACTTCACAGATGTTCAAGCATTATTTGGAATGAGAAAATGGAATTGCAAATCTTTTGTGATAGAATGTAATGAGAAACAAACGTGTGAATTCAGAGAAACGCACACACACAGACACACACACACACAAACACACACAAATACAGACACAAACACAGACACAAAGCCTGAGCATACCTGGAAAATCAATGTATAAACTGACCCATTCACAATGAGGTGCGGCAGGCAGGCTAGCTGTTCTGCGTGAATATAAACTGAATGACTTTAGTCTCTGCGTGACTGCAGCTCTTGTGAGAGGAGGAGGAGGAGAGAGACAAAAGATTCAGTGAGAAAACAGAGAGCTGGAATAAATGGACACACACACACACACACAAACACACACACACACATGCACGCAATGACACACACACATAATGACACACACACACACACACACAATCACACACATACACACACACACACACACACACACACTTATTCACACACAGACACAGAGAGAGAGTGGGAGAGAGAGAGAGATTGAGACAACGAGAGAAAGTACAGAGGGAGACAGAGAAAGAGAGATGGAGACAGAGAGAGGGACAACGAGGGTGAAAGAAGTGAAATGAATACATCACGCTTCACCATTCCTACAGTGACTCAACTCCATACACACTAATGGACTGACATCTTCCAGACGACCTTGTGTCTACAGCCAACCTTGCTGTCACAATAGGGCTATTTTCTGACTCAGAAACACATAAACACACACACACATGCACACACACACACACACACACAAAACACATAAACACATATGTACTATTACAGTTATTTTCTGATTTAGAAACACGTACACACACACGCCCTATTAAAGTTATTTTCTTACGCTCTCAGACCCCACTAGAAGCTTTTGGGGAAAAAAAAAAAAGTCAGAGGACTACTAGATAGTTCCTCTGTATTTTCTCTCAAACTCGGAGCCAATGACCTCAGTCCCGCCTCAGCAGATCACATAAGACTTTCTCTTGACCCACGCACACTTACTGAGAGCCACTGAACAGGCAGCAAGCAGGAGTGAGGTGATGTAAAGTCACTGAGCGAGAAGCGGACTTTGAAGATTAGACACAGCATCAGCAGAGAGAGAACTTTTCAGCACCTTGGACAGCAGCATGAGCAAATCAGGACCCTGGACAGAGCTTAGCCCCACAGCTGGGGACACACACTTATGATAACCATGGCAAGTGTGAGTGTGTGAGTGTGTGTCTGTGTGGGCAGGTGAGGGTAGGATGGGTTGACTGAAGAGTACACATGCCTATGAAACACCTCTGACATGCCATTCTTTCAGAGTGAAAGAGACATATTTAAAAAGAACAACGCACCACTGGGTCAATCATGCCAATGGATCAAGGGTGAATGTAGGAGGTGCCAGTTCAATACTTCGTTTCGCGCAGGGGGTCTGGGCATTCAGTATTGAGAAACGATTGCTTGCTAGAGGTGTTTAAATTGAAAAAGATTTGATCAACCCTTGACTGAAAGTCCGCCTTAACTGATAGCATTCTAGCTCTGCATTCACAACTCCTTCCTCTGTTCACTGATTGGTCAGTTTAAAATGCCTCCTGGATTATAACCTGCATTTTTTTTTTGTTTTTTTGCACAACAAGCTCAATGGGATCAAATCCAGACTAGCACTGGAGGGGGATGATAATCAAGCAGAAGTGCGTAGGAAGGCATGGCCAGGCTAGAGGTGAACCTACTGCAGGAGGAACACATTTCCACTCTTCGTCCATATTACCACATTCCCTCCATTTCCCAGAAGGTCAGGTTCAGGACCATGGACAGCTCCACATAGAAGTGCATTGGCCTAGATTGCAGCTTGTCTGTGTTAGGCAGTGCTGTTGATGGAAACATCACCACTATCAGTCACTGTCAGTAGCACACAATGTTATAATGTTATCACAAAGCCAAACGCCAAACCCACTGTCTGACATGCATCTATCAACAGCACAGAGAGAGAGAGAGAGAGAGAGAGAGAGAGAGAGAAAGGAGGGGAGAAGGAGAAATAGGGAGGGGGAGGGCAGAGGGGAGAAAATGAGAGAGAGAATAGAACTCTCTGGAACAACAATATAGATTTATTACTTTCATTATATTTTTATTTGTGAAACCTCAACGTGTCTCTTGCTCTTTCTGACTCACACACACACACACACACAAACACACAAACACACTCTCTCTCTCACACACACACACAAACACATGCTGCACTGTACTCACTCTTAGGTGCAGCCAGATAGACTTGGAACGTGATAGGGGAGGACAAGTACAAAGTGACACAGTCTGGAAACACTAGAGAGGATTAAGAGTGTATGTGTGTGTGTGTGTGTGTGTGTGGTGTGTGTGTGTGTGTGTGTGTGTGGTGTGTGTGTGTGTGTGTGTGTGTGGTGTGTGTGTGTGTGTGTGTGTTTGTGTATGCGTGAGCGAGAGAGTGAGAGAGAGAGAGAGACAGAGGCAGAGACAGACCCAAAGACTAAGAGGAGGAACAGTCCAATCCTGTGAGACAGAGACAGATAGTGAACCAGAAATAGACATAGACAAAGAGAGAGAAAAAGAGAGAAAGAGAGAGGGAGTATGTGTGTGTGTGTGTGTGTGCGTGTGTGTGTGTGTGTGTGTGTGTGTGTGTGTGTGTGTGTGTGTGTGTGTGTGTGTGTGTGTGTGTGTGTGTTTCACACGTTGAGAATCCCTGCATCAGTAGCTGCAAAACTATAGCTTTCACAATCACACACACGCAAACACACAATCTCCCTGTATGTCACCTTTAGACAACCCTCTAAACCCAACCTCTTCTCTCCCTGCCTTGTCAAAATATCACATTTACACATTCACTGTTAGTTTGGGCCAATCTCTGCTGTCCACAAAAACACACACACTCACACACACACAGACACACAGACACACTTCCCCGTAAATGAATAAATACATGATCATGTATACACACAACCACACACACACTCATACACACACACCCCACAAGCAATCATTCCCCATCACGCGGCCATTCATTCTGCAATCTAAACAGTTGTCCATCATCTGGTAAGTACGTCTCAAAGGTCATTAACATTCATGGAAATTTGACACAACCCCTGTGCAATCATTACAATCATCCCACAGCAGGTGTGTGTGTGTGTGTGTGTGTGTGTGTGTGTGTGTGGACTGCCGGAATTCTCTATGAGTCCTTCCACAAATGCCACAGAAATGCCACACAAACACTGAGGGTTCCAGCTGAGTACAATGCCAGGCCATCTGTGTGTGTGTGTGTGTGTGTGTGTGTGTATGTGAGTACATACATGTGTGACTGTACATACATGAATGTACACTATGTACATTCACAGAGTGCTGCATGTCGGCATTGGTCGATGTTTGAGTGTATTAAACCAACATTTGTGAGTGCCCTTCAGCAGTAGCCTACAAGAACCATCATTACATTTATGCATTTAGCAGACGTTTTTATCCAAAGCGACTTACATTTGTCAACTATATCAGGGCCAGTCTCCCTTAGAGCAACTTAGGGTTGAGTGCCTTGCTCAAGGGCACAACGGTGGCAGCCAGGATTTGAGCCCACAATTTTTCAGGCTACTTGCACACTAGTCAGGTTCCTTAGCCACTACAACACCACCCACCCCGCCCCACGCTGCCCCACCCTGCCCCGCCTCACCCCGCCTCACCCCGCCTCACCCCGCCCTACTCTCTAACTCTTACACTCTTTAAACTCTACCAACTTGAAATGTCGCTTTAAAAAGTGCACATAACTGTGCAAAATTTCTGTGCTATTTCAGAATATAGCCTGTAAATCCAGAGTGAAACGTCTTAGAAAATGTACCTCATTTCAATAGTTTTGTTTGTTTGGATTTAGTAACGATTTAGTAACCATTATCACCCAAAGAAATGAAATACTGTTTTCTGATTGGCAGACAGGGTGTCCATTATTCCCTGATAATGAGACACCTATGAAGTAGATCTGGTAAAAACTTTAATCACCGTTCCATATCAATGCTCTTTTGAATGGTAACTGTAACAACCATAGCGAATGACAGTTGAACTATCAAGCAACAATAGAATCAGTTGTTATCAAGTTCACCGTGGTGAATAACCAAAGAAAATAGTACATCAACAGAACAGGTTTGTTTGTTTCTTAAGTTCCTTTAAAACTAAGCCACATATTTCTTTGTTTTAAACACTTTTTATGTTCATGTTTTAAACACTTGCTTATTGTCTGTACGCATTAGTTGCAACCAGGTGATAAGCGGGAGAACGGCCTTCAAGGTGTCCCGATAGGAATAATGGACTTGGGTTAGGCAACCAGTTCTTTGCCCTGCCTCGTCCATTACTCTCCTATCAGGACACCGCTGTGACCATTATCCCTACCATGATCCTGTCTCAAATTCAGATGCCAGATTAGATCAGACAGTGACATGAGGTCTCCAACATGAATAAAGCCAGTTGCTGTGTCTGTGGGTTACTTGGCAACAATTTAGCTGGAAGAAAAACATTCCTTGATGAACAAATGATGAAGAATGCATCATGTATATTTCTTACCACTAGGCCTATTTTCTACTGTGCCAGCTGTGTGTTTAAATAAGAGTTTAGAAGAGAGAGTCAGCAGCTTCCACTCTTCACTTTATACATAACCACGGTTCTTAGAGGTTCCAAAATCAGTGCAACTTATATGACCTCTTGGGATTAATTGCAAAACTCTAACCCTACACCTTAACCTATGTAATGGTGGAACCAGAATTAGAGATATACATTTCATCGGCAATAAAATCTTCCTTTTAAAAATATTGCACATTGTATTGTATGTGAATGTGCATGAATATGTGTGTGTGTGTGTGTGTGTTCATATGTGTGCTGAGTAAGTCTAGGCAGGGATTCTCAGTAACTAGACCAGAAACACTGTAGGAGAGGGCTGGATGCCAAGTACATGACGCAGACACAGAGTGGAGATCTCACACACAAATACACATACACGCACACGTGCGCACACACACACACACACACAAACACACACTCACTGGCTGTGGAGACGAGAAAAGATGGGTCCACAGCCTGTGAATGCACACCTCACACACACATTTTTAGCAGTGTTTAGAGTTTGCTTTGGCTTTGTGTTTCTCTTCAAGAAAAAAAACAGCTTGTCAGTGTCTTGCTTATACACACACACACACACACACACACACACACACACACACACACACACACACACACACACACACACAGTAACCTACCCTAAAGACTATGATAACTCATAGGTGATCATGAGTGAACACATATGTGATCATTGGGGAATAGCTGTAAAAGAGGCTGTAAGGTGTATGTGTGTGTGTGTGTGTGTGTGTGTGTGTTGTGTGTGTGTGTGTTGTGTGTGTGTCTGTGTGTAAGTCCTGGTATATAAAAGTTGGATTGACCTGATAAGCTGTAGCCCTCACGGATGTGCCTAGACAAATTTGTTCTGTGTGGGAGCGGTCATTGAAATATTGATGTATTTATTCTTGTTCCCTATTTCACTGTGTGTTTAATTATGATAATATTTTGCTGTTAAGTCCCAGGACACTGTGAATCAATCACTGGGTCAGCAGCGAAAGCAAGCGACGGTTCGTCAAGACATGACCAGAGATAGATCAGCAGACAGCAGAACCAGACACACATTTATTGTGCATGGTCTCTGTCAGGTAAACAGGGGGGAGTAAAACTAAACTCTAGAAGAATAAACAATAAAATAATATGAGAAACTCTCTGCAGGGCTGTGTCTGGCTGGGCACATAAACAGGCATTAATACCAATCAGTGACTGCGCTGCTGTCAACAGGTTGTGTGGATGCGAAGGCAGGCGCAGTTATTTGTTTGGTTGTTGACTCTAAGTGTATGAGTGTGTGTAATGTGCGGTGTGTGTGTGTGTGTGTGTGTGTCTATGTGTCTAGTTTCTCGTTTAATATGCTCGTTCCGGTTTCATCATTAGTCTAACAAACATCTGTCATGCCCTTTTAGCCTCTGAGAGATAATGAAGTAAATACTGAAGTGTGTTTGTGTGTTTGTGTGTGTGTGTGTGTGTGTGTGTGTGTGTAAAAGCAGTGTGTTTGTGTGTGTGTGTGTGTGTGCGTGCAAAATGTGTATGTGTTTGTGTGTTTCCTGGAGAATTTCTGATGAGCAAAAAGGCCATACGGTCTCTCCTGTAGCCCACAGTTCAACTGAGCCTGTGAAGACAAACAGGAAGTGCAGGGAACACATGATAATGAAGTCAAAAACTGACTGTGGTGATGTGCCACTGTCTGAGCTCTCTCCCTCTTTCTACCACTATTTTATTCTTTCTCCCTCTCTCTCTCTCTCCTTCATCCAAACTTTCTAATTCTTTCTGTCTGTCTGTCTCGCTTCCTCATTGTGATTGATGGGATGTTCAACTATGTTCCTCTCGTCATCTGGCTGCCCATAGAGGCTAAACACATTGCAGTCTGAACTGACAGCAAACTATTTGTGTTCTTGTGTTGTATCTTGATCAGGTTGCCCATAGAGGCTAAACACATTGCAGTCTGAACTGACAGCAAACTATTTGTGTTCTTGTGTTGTATCTTGATCAGGTTGCCCATAGAAGCTAAACACATTTCATGTCTAAACTGACAGTAAAGTAGCTCTTGTATTGCATCATATCCTTCTCTTTCTTTCTCTCTCTCTCTTTCATTTTACCCCACCAGTTCCCTGCAGCAGACCTTTATCTTCCCTTCTTTTCCCCTCAGTCATTTCATCCCTCTCTCCCTTGTCTCTCATCCTCAATAGCTCTCTTTATCCCTCTTTCATCCTCCGGTTCTCTTTCTCACATGTTGCACATCTTGCTGTGCTGTGGGCCAAGCATGCAAGCTGGGGTGGGGGGTGGGGGGGTTCTTGTCTGAGGTACTTGGAACCCAGTTCAGAATTTAGAACATCTGCAGTGTTCTGTGGAATGAATTCTAGATCACCCGTGCAATACACGAGATGTGATTCCAGTTGGGTGGAGTAAGGTGCTGCCACCCATGCAGCCAAAGCTTATTTCCATAATAGATGCAGAGCAGGAAGGCATCAATCTACAGGATTAGTGGAGAATCCAGCAGAGAGATCTTCATCACATTATGTATTCCAAATTCTCCATCACGTCAACACTGGTCTGTAAGGAGGGGTGTGCATGGATGCGTGTCTGTGTGTGTGTGTGTGTGTGTCTGTGTGTGTGTGTGTGTGTGTGTGTGCTTGAGCATGAGAGGACACTGGGATTCAGCCTGTGTGTGTGTGTGTGTGTGTGTGTGTGTGTGTGTGTGTGTGTGTGTGTGTGTATGAGAGAAAGTCTAAGAGTTGACGGCATGGAGTGCCACCCACAGAAAATGGATGTTAAACAGTTTAAGAACTTTTAAAGCAAAATGTACCACCATTTGCCGCTTCTTGATTTCTAATATTCTTATTTTATGGCATCATCTTAACACTTTACATTGCTTTACTCACAGATTAACTGAGCACTAACACTCTTTCTAATCTCACAGAATCTTGAGCAATAACTCTCTTCCTTCCAATCTTACAGATTACTTGAGTACTAACACTCTTCCTTCAAATCTTCCTCTTCCTCCCCCCAGTCCCACTATCTTAACTCTCTGCTCCAATCAGATCCCAGAGTCTATCAGGGCACTCAGTCTTTACTCCAGTCAGACCCCAGAGTCAATAAGGGCGCTCACTCTCTACTCCAATCAGAGTCCAGAGTCTATCACAGCACCCATTCTGGTCGAATCAGATCCCAGAGTCTATCAGATCACTCATTCTGATCCAATCAGATCCCAGAGCCTGTAAGGGCACTCGCTCTCTGGTCCAATCAGATCCCAGAGTCTATAAGGGCACTCATTCAGATCTAATCAGATCCCAGAATCTATCAGGTCACCAACAGTGTCCTCCCTCTAATCCCACCTGACTGAATTATTCATTAGGCCGAGGAGAATCATTAGCACGCTCAGCTGATGAATGCTTGCCTGCCTGCCGGCTCATCTATGTAATATCTCATGCTGTGGACCGTGGGCTGCTGACTTCATACCACTGGCGAGCCCACTGAGCAGGATTATGGCATCAGGAGGAGCGCCTACAGCATGACCACATGTCTATGAGACCTAAAATGCTAACATGTGTCTTTGTGTGCAGAGTCAAGCAGGCCAAAAAATACTTAATAAATAAATAAATATTTGTGCTGCTGACTGAGAAGCAAATCTGTGTGCCACTACCATATTTTTCCAATTACTAACCAAAGTTAATAAATGTGTTTTGCAGAGTTTCATTAGCTAGGAGGTTAATACATGGGTGAGGGCTATTCAAGGGAATTGTTCTATTTCTTTTATCATTCTACTTGGTCTTGAAATCATGATCTGATTGTGCTTCAGTAGGTAATGTTTTATAAACTGAGGGTAATACATGTTTTTTTTTTTTTTTTAGTTAACATAAGGTTTATACCTGGTATGTCTTATAATCAGGGAATAAGGAATGTATAAATAAACTGCTTCTTTTGAGAACACTGATGCGCAGTAGAGGTCGTATTGAGACTGTTATGAGAATCACTGAAGTCCACTGTAGTCCACTGAAAATGTTGTGTCATATAAAGGGAACGCATAAATTATAGACTGACTGAGCTGGTGTGGGTGATTTGCAAATCACAATATCAGTGTGTGTGTGTGTTTGTGTGTGTGTGTGTGTGTGTGACCTCGTCATTAACTCTTCACAGCCGTGAGGTGTGAGAGGCTTCTCTTCTCTTGCCTTCTCCTCCGTTCTCTTCTCTTCTCTCCCTCCTCATAGATAAGTGGAGCACTGTCATCCAGCCATCTTCTACAATACACCCTGATTTCACACTACCTGACTCCATTCAACTCATCAGATAGACACGCACTTACATACACACACACACACGCGCACACTGACATATTTTACAGGGCCGTGCTCTATTCTAACTCTCATAAGTACGCCTGAAAGGCTCCAAAGTGTGCATGGATTTGACTCAAATGTGAGTCATGATGGAATCATAACTATCACACTCACACACACACACACATACACACATACAGATGTGATGCACATAAACAGTCTCAGTGCTGTACAATGACACACAAAAGCATTTGATGAGGGCCTTTCTCTTGACATTGATCATGCCTAATCACAGGCATAGTTTCAAATGGCACACACCAGAGGGGTGCCCACAATTAGATGCCATCAACATTCAAACAACGCTCAAACAATGCCCTCTTACAGTTATGGAAGCTACACTGCAGGCAGAGACACATAGAAAACATTTTAGAGGGAAGGAGGAGGGGGGGAGAGAGAGAGAGAGAGAGAGAGAGATTTCCACTCTCACCTGTTCACCACTCAACAAGAATTCAAGGATAACTATTCTTATGTCTAGAGCAATTCTGCTTGGACGTGCTAGAGTGTGTGTGTGTGTAATTGTTGTGAATAAATTGGAATGCTTCTAAAGCGCTTGAATAATGATTTCTCTCTGAAAGACAGCTGTGTTTCTGTGCCTCGGGCTCTTTGTTTTCGAGGTGAATTCTCAGCACGTGCTGACGATCTGGAGGGCCAAAGACACGGCAAAGACAGGGAGTCAAAACAGAAAAACAAGAAGTTTGAAAAAGCTCTCTAAGATTTGTCTCTCCTTTAAACTCCGTCTACCACACAACACCGTCTGAGTTCCACCAGCATTTAAAGACCTTATTTCTGCATTCTAAAGTACAGAGTGTACATTTAGTTTCTGTAAAGTGTGGCTGAATGAGGCTCTCAGATACGCTGTACAGGGAACATTAAAGGGGTGGACGGGGAGTGGGGGGGGAATAACAGAGCAGGTGGCAGAGAAGGTAAAAGGGAAAA
>PYXC01002022.1:590000-722500 GCA_015244755.2 Tenualosa ilisha
AGAGGTAGAAAAGAATGAAGGAGGGGAGCAGGAGAGGGAGGAGGTGTAGGAGGAGGTGATGATGCAGTGGAACAGTAAAATGGGAACAAAGAGGAGTCACACAAAGAGAGAAGGAGAAGTAAATTTAAAGAAAAAGAAGAAGAAGAAGAGGAGAAGGAGGAGAAGGAGGAGGAAGAGACAGCTAGAGGAAGAGGGGGTACTCACCTCCAACCGCCGCGCTGCAGGTAGCTGAAGGCTCCTCCCATGAGGCTGGCGACGAGCTGCCCAGCGGTAATGAAGAGTGTGTTTACCGTCACCAGCTGGCCACGCAGGTGAGGAGGGGACGACTCTGCTATATACACCGGCACTGTCATAGAGGCTATACCTGAGACAGGGGGATGGGGCAGAGAGGAGAGAAAGGAGAGGTTGAAAGAGGGAAGAGGAGAGAAACAGAGGAGACGAGGTGGGAAAGGGGGAGGAGAAAAGAAGAAATGATGAGAAGAGGAAGACAGGATGGGGAAAGGGGAAGTGAGTGGAAAGAAGAGAGAAGAAGAGCGAAGAGAGGAAAGGAGAAGAAGAGAGGAGATGAAAGGAGAGGTCGAGTGAGAGGAAGAGAGGATAAAAGAGGAGGGGAAGATAAGAGGAGGGGGTGAGGAGAAGAGAAGAGGAGAAGAGAGAGGGAATAGAGGGGGAGTGAGGGGAAGAGAAAGAAAAAGGGAAATAGAGAATAAGAGAGGGGGAGTGAGGAGAGGAGAGGAGAGGAGAGAGGAGAGGAGAGGGGTGAAGAGAGGAGAGGAGAGGAGAGGAAAGGAGAGGAAAGGAGAGGGGGAAGAGAGCAGAAGAGAGGAGAGGAGAGGAGAGGAGAGGAGAGGAGAGGAGAGGAGAGGGGGAGGACAGATAAGGCCATAGCCAGAGAGGAAAGCAGAAGACACACATTAGAATGATGAGCTCAGTAAAACTCAATAAACTCACATGAGACCCTTTACTCACAAAGCCTATCATAACACCAGTCTCTGAATATCTACAAAGTCATGCATTCAACAGCACGTGTGTGTGTTTGTGTGTGTGTGTAAAAATGTGGTGTGTGTGTATATCAGAAGCACATGTGCCTGCTAGACGCCAGGAAACCCAGACACACAGGTGAAGTTCCCTCACTCACCTCACATGGATCAAAGGCCAAGCAGTGTCACCCTAACAAACCCAAACCCAAAGCCAAGGCCATGCCGAAACACCCTGCACAGACTCATAGTTGCAGCCTGGGACCGTGGGCCTGAACGCCATTACTGAGATCAATGCAGAAACTAAAGGCATTAGGATGGGCCTGAGGACCATAGCTCTATTTTCTGCCACAGCTCTGGAAAATTGCCTTTTAGGAGACAATGGCACTTAGGAGCCAGGCACACACACACACACACACAGAGCAGCCCTGCAGTTCTCTCTGTGAATTACACTGAATTCGTTAACCTGACATCCTCTCTCAATACTGAGCACATTAAACAGGAGTGAGTGTGAGGGGTGTGTTAGGGTCTGGAGACAGATGTCTTTGTGAGGACGACATCACGCACGGTAGAAAACACCACGCACTAGCATGAATAGGTACGTGCTGTTGAGAGTGGCCTGCAAAGACACGGATTTCAAACGTTGTGTGTAGACGAGGATAGTTTCTGTTTTAATACCCCGCATTAACAATCCAGTATATGTTACATCGTTCTCCAGAATGCTGCTGTGTGTCCCATTCATCCGTGATTATTATCTACATATCTGTCTATCTATCTATCCATCTATGTATCTATCTATGATCTATCTATCTATTTGTCTGTGTGTCTGTCTTTCCTGGTTATGGTTTATGTAGTGTGTGTGTGTGGCCTACTATGTTTAGCTTAACACTTTGGTTATAGAATGCGTAGTGTGTGTGTGTGTGCATGTAGTGCATGTGTGTATGCATGCATGTGTACGTATGTGTGTGTGTAGTGCATGTGTGTGTGTGTACTATACTGGTTGTGGGGACTCATGGCATTGCTCTAAGCAGGTGACCATGATCTCCAAGGAGACAGGCATGCGTTGCCATGCGTTGCCTTCTCCCCCCCTCAGGCTTGCCAATCAGAGTGTCTCAGGGGGGTTATGAGTAAGGGGGGGCGGTGTCTTCCCCAGAAGAGAGAACCAATCAGATGTGTCTCCAGGGGCAACGAGGGCTCTGGAGCGAAGCGTGGTGTGGTGCTAGGCTAACATCCCACGTGGAGGAAATCGCCAGGGAGACGAGACACTACCAGCACAGGAAACAGACCGCAGCTAAATGAGCTAAATGCATCGACCGGAGGATGTGTGTGTGCGTGTGTGTGTATGCGTGTGAGTGTGTGTGCACGTGTGCGTGTGTGTGTCTGTGTCTCGGTTTAGATTGTCATGTGTGAGTGTGTTTGCTAGTCATTATTTGAATGGGTATGAGAGAGATGGATGTGTGGATAGCTACATAGCTGATTTTTGTTTGATGTCAGAGAGGGCAAAAGAAGGCCTATGAGAGAAACACACGGCATATCTTTGTGTCTGTCTGTACATGCTAATAGATGAAATTGTGAAAATGCACAAGTTTGCATGTGTCTGTGTGTCTGTGTGTGTGTGTGTGCCAGTGTGTGTGTGTCTGCATGTGTGTGTGTGTGTGTGGGTGTATGTATGTATGTGTGAGTGAGAGAGAGAGTGTGTGTGTTCACACAGCCACAAGTCTTGCAATTAATATTAATGCACGCATGCATGGATTATAGATGTTTATGCATAAACACGTACTGTGCATGTAAGAGGTTGTGTGTGTGTGTCTGTGTTTGTGCTTATGAAAGTATGTGTGCGTGTGGGTGTGTGTGCGCATTTGTAACCCAAAAGATGGAACTGTGTCTACAGTATGTGTGCATATGTGTTTTTGGCTGTGTGTGTGTATATGTGTATATGTGTGTGTGTGTGTGTGTGTGTGTGTGTGGAGTGGGGGGGGGCATGATATTTACTCGGGAGATCAACTAACATGTGTTTGCCACAGATTTATCCGGCAAGGGGCATGACATCACCGTGGTGGTAACATTCTATTAATAGCCCACACACACACACACACACACACACGCCAGCTTCCTGACGCTCCCTGCTGCCCGGCAGACGACGCAGGCACCTGTTGCCATGGGAACGTGGCGCTGGCTCTCTGGCTTACGTTGAGAGGTTAATCAATAGGAGGAGACGACAGCTTCTATCGGTGTTTCATTGCTGGAGACTGGGTGTGTGTGTGTGTGTGTGTGTGTGTGTGTGTGTGCTGGGCCTGGTGGTCTGAACCAACTGGGCTCATGGTAATATAATGGTAGTATTATACATAGAGATGAACATGCTGGCTTCTGAAATTAAAACATCCTGCCTTATATTCATTCCAATCAATTCCTTAACCAGCTCATCCTGATGTCCCCAACTCCTCAGCCAATTAGATCAGCGTAATTATGACATGACTGTCATGTCCATGGCAGGACTTAGTTTGTGAGGCTGAGAGGGATCAACGGATGATAAAACGAGAATGACTCACGGAAAAGACAGAAACACTATCACTTTAAACCATTCTCTCTATCTCTATCTCTCTCTCTCTCGCACACACTCTCTCTTTCTCCCTCACCAAAGGAAAGGGACTAACGACTCAAAAAGACAACGATTCACAGAAGGACAGACACACTATCACATTAACCTCTCTCTCTCTCTCTGGATGTTCCCAATAGTGAGGGCCTTATTCCTCAGTGCATAAATGTGATTAGAAAACTTTACTATTGCCTACAGTCTCACCTACAGTCAAATTACACACATCACAGTTATTAATCACTGTCAATTAATCTGATTTCACTTATTATTTGATTGATTAGATTGATAAATCATGTAAGATTAGATATTAGATTTGATATTAGATTGATAAATAGTGTAAAAATGAAACATGTGATGCTGAAAATACTGATTAATAGTTGGCGTACTCATGAGTGATGGCCAGTTCTTCTGTATGTGTGTGTGTGTGTGTGTGTGTGTGTGTGTGTGTTTGTGTTGATGTGGCAGAGGTAAGTGACTGCACTGTCATTACTGAAGTGCAGAACTGTGTCCGAAGAGGCTTATTGTGTAACACGGCTGCAGAGAGATGAACACACACACACACACACACACACACACACACACACACACACAGAGGCAGCTTAAGGCTCTAATTGTCAAATAAGGGGCAAAAGAACAAAATGCATGGCAAGACAGAAAGAGAGAGAGAGAGAGAGATGGCGAGAGAGAGAAGGTAACACATGGAGAGGGAGATGAAAAGAAAGATTAAGGAAACAAGACTAAAACAGAAACACACAAGATACTGAAGGAGGAGAGGAAGAGAGAAAAAAACAGAGTGATTTAAAGAAAGAACAGGAAAAAGAAAGAGGATTAATGGAACAAAAGAACCATAAGAGAAAAAAAAACAAAGTGAACAAGAGAGAGACAGAGAGAGAGAGAGATGTAGCAAGAGAAAGGAAACACAGACAGACAGACAGTCAGACAGACAGACACATACACACAAATGCAGGCAGAGGACATTGGAGAGACAAGGAAGTTGAAAAAGAAAGGGAGCACGCAACAGTGAAAGAATGTTACAGAGAGACAAAAGGAGATAGAGAGTAAAAGATAGAGAGAAAGACAGAGAAAGAAAAAGAGAGAAAGAGACAAAAAGAGAGAGAATGAAGCAGTAGCCCACCCTTAGCTCCACTCCATCTCTCTGAAGTTGAGTTGCCACGGCAACGTCGACACTCAAGACACACACACACACAGTGTCTGGACCACTTACTAAACGACCTCTGGCTGACCTCTGCTGAGGTGGAAAGAAACAGACCAATCCCAAGGCCAGCCTCTCATCCCTGCTGTAATGGCTATGTCTTTGAGTCGTGGTCCAGAGAGACGTCCAAGGGCTCCAAGAGGTCAGCCTTCACTCCGATGCCAAGATTAGGGTCAATGGTCAGGCTCCATCAAATCAAAGACAAAGACACTAGGCCTTCATACTTTTAGTTTTTTATTTCCTCTATCAAAATGATTCTCGGTTTTGTGTGGAGCTACTTATCAAAAAGGCCAATTATCCGCGGAGCGATGGTTATCGATAGAATACCAACCAGATGCGGTCAGAAACGTTTTCTGATTCTGCACGTGCACTAGCACCATGCCATGCCATAACAACGACCTTGGGTAAAGGTCACTTTGTCCATCTCACACAGGAAGGAAAAAAAACCTAGACCGCCTAGTCCCTGACGCTCTTCAAAAGGTCTCAGCATTCATAATTGGACTGCGATGCTGTGTGAAGTAACATGGAATCCTGTAGAATTTCTCCCCTTTTCCGGAAACATCAAAGTGACCTTTGGAATGGATGAAAAACTGGTATGATTTATTTGGTGGAAGATCCTTAATTTAACTGTGGTGGATTCCAACACAGAGACACTAAGAGGAAATACTGTGGCTGTGGCTTGGTCTTTTGGTCCACTGAGATTTGCACTCCACAAGCCATGGATCAGAGTTCAAACTATTTTAAACTATAAACTCTAAAAAAAACAATTAAATCCTTTTGCACTACTCATTGTGTCTTGAAACCAGGTGGTAGTTGAGGTTCAGAAACTGTAGATAAACAAAGGTGACCATGACCACTGAAAACAGGAAGACATGAAGTGAGATACTGTCTGTGAAAATGAGCCTGATGAAGCGCTTTTCAAACGAGTTGTTCAATAAAAGACACACTTCATGTCTTCCAGCGTCTTTCACCTTTGTTTATCTACCATTTGTCCTCTTATTTATCTTCCTCTTATCTTCTTATTTATCTTGCCCGGTCCTGCGATCCTGACACTGGCTTCCATTTAGCCATAAAATTGATTTTAAAATTTGGCTGCTTGTTTTTAAGTCTTTAAATTAAATAGGACCAGGACCTGTACAAGCCTGTTGTTTGTTTGTTTGTGAGTTCAAAGATGCTTGTTGCATTACACATCTGATCACCTGGAGCACAGCTGCCTCTTTCTTTTCCACATGCCTCAAACCAGAGGACAGAGCAGAGTGTGTTTGGTGTAGTTTGGTGTAGCAGAGTGTGTTTGGTGTAGTGAGGTGTGGGTCAACCCTGCTAGCCCCGGGGTCGAGTACCGGGGTCATAGGGTTATTTTTTAGGAGGAAACTGCAGGTTGAGGGTGGGTTGGGTCGGGTGAAAATCTCAATAATTTTACCAATTTAAATGATATGTATCAGCTCATTGGTTTGTTTTTCGTGTGAGGATAAAATGATCTCTTCCCCACACTGTCTCACATGCACGCAGTCCGCACGTCAGAGACTGCAGGATCCACCATATAGCCTCCTATCAATAATAAATAATAGCCTGTCTCACATCTTCTAACACTTATCCTATAGGCTATCTGTCTTTTACAACAAAGTGCAATCAACGAGTAAAACAGGATTTAATTAGGCAATAGACTTCTTTCCCTCTCTCTCTCTCCCTCTCACACAAGTTCACGCAAGAACTGAGTGATATTTTATTTATTACAGTCACTGGCTTTCTGTTTTCTTAACCCCCAATTGCGGAGCAAAATTGTAAAACTTTTCATCTTTGGATTTTTTACGCATTTGTGTTCGCAAAGCAAGTGTGTTCAATATCCAGCCAACTTATCAATGGTTCTTTGTGCTAAATTATAGTTTACAATGGTGCCACAACTCAGCCACAGTTGTGCCACAGTCTAATCAAAGATTCTATAACTTTACTCGGATTCCACTTAGACATGACTGGGACCGAGAGAGAGTGAAGTAACAGGCCCCACTCTTGAGTATACTACTCAGTAATGAGCAGGACACTGTTGAGCATACTACTCAGTAATGAAGCCCAATCTTGAGTATTCTACTCAGTAATGAGCAGAAACACTCTTGAGTATGAGTTGAGTTGAGTTACTGAGGCCCATTCTTTAGTATACTACTCAGTAATAGGGTCACTCTTTAGTAAACTCATTAATGAGGCCCACCCTTCAGTATACTAACTCAGTAATGAGAAGGCCCACTCTTTAGTATACTAGGCAGTACTCTATGACCTCTATGAGCTAGGCTTATGGGTTGAAATGTTCCAGAATAATGCTTGTGTGTTTGTTTGTTTGTGACTTCACAGCTGCTCAGACTCACAAATTCTTAACTCTGTGTCCAAAAGTAACTTGAGGATAACTAAATAAATAAATGGTCTAAATGTTTCTCGATGTTTCCAAAGTTTTGGCAAGACCAATCTATATTGCTCTATAATCAGTTCTGTGGCACCATCATCCATCATCAATAATCGTGATTTGGTTCAGACTCTCACCACAATCCCTGCCTCAACTCTCTCTCTCTCTCTCTCACACACACACTTTTTTGTCTAACACCCTCTCAATCATCCAGCCATTTCCCCAGCACAATGAGGCATTACATTGATTTCAATCTGTGATCAGCCCATCATTGAAGCTGCAGTTTCTTTGCAGCTCAATCAGCAAAACGTTTTACACACACACATACTTACAGATACACACACACACACAGGAAAGTATGGGACTGTTTTACCCGTGCAAATTCTAGCTACATGGTCATCCACCACAGCCAAAGGCTGACGATTATTTTAAAGCTTTCCAGTCCCTCCACCATTGACCATGGAGCAGTCTGCCCATTGATTGATTTAACCTCATTCAGTCATGAAACAGATAGAATTCACTCACTCGTTCATCTATTCCTGCTTTAATGTAAACATGCCATATATAAATACGCTTGTGTTCCCTTACATTTGTTGACCTTGAAAATGATCTTAGCCTCCTGTTGTTTCAAAACCAAGCAATTAAGATCCCAAGGCTGTTGCTAGGGTAAACACCCAGCTGTCTGCAGGTAGGCTTACTACTGTTCTGTAAGACATCTGTGTGAGTTTGACAGGGCATTATGATACACAGTATGACTAACAAACAGCACTCTTCTTTAGTCTATATCGTAATATCATAGCAATCTTCCAGCAGTCACTGAAAATAACATGAAAATATAAAATAAATAATATGAATGAATCTCATTAAGGCAGTATATGAGACCACAAAATTGGTATCTATAGGAATAAAGGGGGAAAATGCTGTACGATCCAGAATAGGCCTATACCCTAATAGAAATATTTTAACCTTAAATAGCTAATAAATGTAACAGTTTAACTGGTGCTATATAGGGCAGGCATCACCTTAGACCAAAACCATTAAATTCATTTCAAATATCTGGATGCAATGTAGCGATGTGACCACTCTACCTGCTTGCATAACCAGCGAGCAAAGATGCGGAAACAACTAACAGGCTCACAGTATACACACGCCCATGTCCTCCTAGAGCTCTCGCTCACCATGGCAACCATATCAGACAGACAGAGCCTCCAGGACGCCAGCGCTTGGTTTCACTGCTTTCGGACCGACGTCCATTCATCATTCATCACATGGAACTAACTAGCCTACCAAGGCTATAGCCTACCGAGAATAACTATCTGGGAAACTAGTAGGCTTCATGGCCGTTGATACTATTGAGGACACCGAGGTCATGTCCTGTGTATTTTTTCTAGAGTTGAAAAGATTCATCATCCATGTAGCAAATACCGACTTTCAGATACATCTAACTTTTCAAAACGAGAATGTCAGACAAAAATTGCGGAGTGGGCGCTTGCCTACTTCTCAAAACAAGAGCATCTATGTTTGCAAAAAATCGCGGAGTGTGTGCTTTCTATAGAATGAGCGCTTCGAACGCGCGATATATCATCGCTGGTATGAACTGAAGTACTCAAACTCAAAGTCAGAAACAAATGAACTGCTGGCATTTCTCGTGGTGAGGCAAAGATAAAATGGACCTTCTGTTTGAATGAAATGGTAAACTCTACAATGATAGCCTAAACACGTAACGTCAACTGTCAAAACTGCAGATCCTGTCTCTGTAAATCTCTCCCGAAAATATCTTTCGCGAGTGGGAGAACCACAGATGCAGCGCGAGAAAGAATGACTGTTTGGTATTTTGTGCAGACTTAACTTTACAGTCGACCTCTCTGTCACTAGGCTATTAATCAGTCATAATGAAAGTTTCTTACAGCTCAAACAGTCTTTTAAAAAAATAATAGGCCTACGCATTTCACCCTGTATGGTCGCAGCACAGTGTAGTCTATAAATAGGCTAAAACAGCTACTCTACATTTCCACTGCATGGGGCTGGTTTAATGACAACTGAGTTTGACACTTCTGCTATGTTATTCAAAGCTAGTACAATTTTTGAAGGTTAGGATGTCTGAAACTACTTTGTGAAGAAATTATTTGCAGTTCCGTGCGGGAAATGCAATATTTTGGTCATGAATAAAACTATAGGCTATTGCACTACATTGATTTTACAAGCTGTCCGCGGGGTTGTACAAAGTATTAAAACGTGATCAATTAGATTTGCCAAAATTAAGGCATTTATAACTATTAAAAAGTTCAGTGCAATAAATGGTCCAGTTATTTGATGCTGAAGAAGCTTCCATGAATATTGGTCGTGTAATGGGGTAGGCCTGCATAGTTCGCCGATATATTAAAACGGAACGGAGCTTACTTCGCAGGGGGAAGTGTTCTTGCAGAATGCTTGGGTAAATGCTTTTCTTGTTCTTAATCATTCAAAATAAAACAAAATTGCTCTTAGTTTCAGGCTTTGAACAACAGCTGATAGCTTGCGGATATCAGGACACTCGCTCCGGTCTTTCTATCATGTTGAACGTAGGCTACGTAGATGTGGCAGAGTGCAGTGGATGTGCAAACTGGACATAAACTATTTTCTAACAGAATAGTTCCCATTCACATTCTGCTTAAACTGCGTTTCAGTTATAAGCTAGAAAATGACAAACAGAACTGTTCAATTATGACAGCTGGCAAGCTTTTGTTTTTGTTTCAAGACAGCACTTCGGCTACAGAAATATCTCAGCACTTGTTATTTGATAGCAACGTCAGAGCAACTTAGTTACTCTGATTGCGTAGATTAATAACGTCTTTCTTAGCGATGATGTTATTCACTTAGGCCTACCACGTCAAATGGAGTGGAGTGGAAGACTGGCTATTCGTCAATGGCAAGTGCTTCCTGGAGGAGCAAAGAGCTTAATAGGCCTAGTCATGAATGAACAGGACCAAGCCTTCATTCAAATGTGCTAAATGTACTAGACTTCAACTAGGTGTTACTTAAATTGGGTGATCCATTTTCTTATCAGAGCTAAATATTTTGAATATTTAAATGGAATTTCTGCATTAGGACCATAAAAAAGTCGCTTAAATAGACTCCCAGATCTTAGGTATACCTATATCCTCTCAATCCAAGACTGTTGCTTTAATTCACTTTTCTTGTGAACTGTACTGAAACATCTTGCATGGCAACTTTTTTGTTATCATTGACATTGATTATTCTTTTACTTCGGGCTAAAATGTTTAAATTACATTTTAAAGTTTAGCCAAGAGTTTTTGTTTATAATGGGTGGTGTTTTGTTATTGTTGTTGTTGTTGTTGTTGTTGTTGTTGTTGCATGTTGTTTGCTAAATACCCATATCCATTACCATAACTGCCCTGGCATCCTGACAAGGCTACAGGCCTTACCATATTTTGTTTTTCACCTGGTTTGGCTTAAACCTAGAAGCCAACACTGATTATGCTCCCAGCATTCCCCCAATAACAGCGTTTCAACTGAGTTGGTCTTCATCAGATGTTTGAGGAAGACTAATGGATGGATGTGTGCACATCCCTCAACACTGCTATGATTTAAACCTAAACCATACTAAACATAACCTTAAAAAAAAGATGATTGATCACATTAACTGATAACATGACATTGTCCCAACACATCCTTGACTGACCCCCTTCATGAGACACAGCTCCTCCACTCACCCAACAAACCCTATTTTACAGTAATCTCTGATGACACTGTGTGCCACCAGACCTGCCTCACATGCCTACTCCTCATGTCAATCTGGTAGGGGATCCACTGGGGGCTGCCCACTGTGGGTCCATCCCGCACAAGCTACTCTCTGTGTAGCCAAAATTGGCCCTGCATGGGACTAGAGTCCAACTCCACCTATAGTGGTTTCTAAAAAAAACTTAGAAAGTAGTAAAAAAGGTGTTTAAAAGTATTAAATTTAACCACAAGATTCCTGCAAACCCTGATCTAGCCCACGCAAAAATGCAGCATGTTGGACATTAAGATTTTATTGTAGGCCTGTACTTTGCCCCATAACTGTGGGTAGGCTGCACAGTATTTAAATCTATTGAAATTCAGTGAAGGGTATGCCAACCTAACCTAACCTAAGCTAACCTAACCTAACATTGACATTGGGCCTATGGTGTCTTGTTAAGTAATGTAATGATAGATTGAATATCCTTTTTGTCAAATAACAGCTACAAGGGATCAGTTAACCTCTTTGGCCATTATATAAAATAACAGAGAAAAAATAAAAGAGAAAGAAACGGTCTGTTGACAATAGTCAGGAGAAGAGGGGGAGATTACAGGCATAACCTTTACAAGTGAGTGATGGTCAAGAAGTGACCCCCTGCCAACACACACAGGCACACATACAAATCAAAACACACAAATGGAAAATGGCACCAGCCAAGTAGATTTCAGGCACAAAATGATGATCTACATGATCTACAACTGAGAGACTTGTGAAAATCACCATTTTTGCATCTGGTAGCCAGTGCCCTGACACACACTCACACACAGTCAAGGCTTCATAGGCTTAGAGCCACATAGGCTTCAATCCCATTGGTTAGGTTACAGGTTTTAATACCTGTATATATATAAAACTCTCATTGATCAATTTGCACGTTATTTTTTTTCTCACAAATGTTCTCAATGGGTGAGCACTGTCATTTTTGACCTCCATATTAGAAAAATCCTGCCTGCGGCCCTCATAGGCCCATTAGATTGCTGTTGAATTGTGGGATTATGTGGGGTCTGAAAACCCTTAAAGTGCTCCGCCGTGAAGCATAAACAGACAATCTGACTCAGTCATTTCTTACATCAACTTTTCCATGCTCAGTGCATAGCCTCCTGAGACTTTATAAGCTATAGCCTTCATGTCACCTGACAAATGCTTAGTTCTAAACTTTAACTGATGATTGATGCTCATACCAGTTGTGCCGGCTTTGCCCATGCGTAATTATGGGGTGTTAGTAGGCTACAGAAGGAAGGGAAATACTTTACCAAGTCCAAGTCCGACAATGAGGCGTCCGACCAGCAGGGTCTCCTTATTTGGAGCAGCGCTCATCACAACACCTCCCAGGGAGAAGATGAAACTGGCCAGTAAGATGCACACCCTCCGCCCGAAAACTCCGTTGAGGAAGCCGCCAGCGAACGCAGACAGTGCCGCTGCGGCTATAGAGCTGGACACCAACACCTCCTGCCACAGAAAACTCAAATTCATCTCCCTCTTGATCAGCAGTATCGCTCCCGACACAACACCGGTGTCGTAGCCAAACAGGAAGCCTCCCAGAGCGGAGAAAACGGCCAGGACGTAAACGAACGCGGGCGTGACATCTTGCTGGAACTGCTTGCGAGCAGCTCGCTCCAGGTCCCCGGTGGAGGTAGCAGGTGCCGCCGCGGGCGCTGCGCCCTGACTGCTGATGCTCGCATTTGACGGAGCCTTAATGAGACTTCGCTCTCCACCATCGTTAACTTTTCTCCACCTGTCGCCTATCGCGTTGCTCATGTTCCGTAGGTTGTAGTCATGGTCGCTTGATTTTCGGGACATAAGTGAAGTGACGTAAAAACGTGCACAAGACTTGTTGGCTATGACTGGAGTTTGTCCAGAGTGCTTTTTATAGCTGAATTCGTGAACGTCCTTGTGCGCAGTGAAACAAGAGAAAAAAACAGGCCTACCTTTATCGCACGAGCTAAAATACACGCGGTCTGTTTGTGAAAACTTCGTCCGTTGTTTTCAACCACATCCCAGTGGTGCTGATGGTGGTGCGTGCGCGGTGATGGGGAGTTGTGGCAAAGGTGGGAACTGAACAGAGGGAGTCGACTTCAGTCGTCACTGTCAGCGGCCGTGTGACGTAAAGACGCTTCACACCCATGTATCTCAGTTAAGCGCATATTCCGAAGGTCTGGTCAATGTGATTTGTAGCGTTTCACTCTTCAGTGCAGCATTTTAAGCCTCACCACGGTCTCCCTCGTTTCCTTTAGGACAATTGTTCAATCAGAATGTGTGTAGGATTTTATGCTATAAAGACAAGACTTAACAACAAAATCCATCAGTATGGGTTCGTAAGCCGTAGCATAAGCCGTCATTATGAGTTCGTTGAATCGCTACCACTACCAGCACAGTGTAGCCTAAGCCTCCGAAGTGGAAACTGTCGAAATTAGGCTACGACATATAACCTAAGCAAACAAATATGAAGTTCATAAATGGAGTTGAGTTACACTTTTTGCATGTTAAGTGACAGACCCTTGGGTAGACTTATGGAAATTGTTTTGTTCATGTCAGACCATAGGCTATTTGTTGTATTTATTTCTGTTGCCGTGACGGTCTGAATCTGTGAACACACAGCTGTTCACCCCACCTTTGATAAACTTGCATAACAGGATGGAAACACGTAGCCGAATTTTCATGTCATAACAGGCGTTACAAGAAGCGTTCAACCATTTGTAATAGTCTTTGCTTTCCACGAACTAGCATAGTTCATAAAGAAGAGAATAGAGAAAGCCTTGGACAGTCGATGCAGGTGCGGTCGCTTTCATGGCCCCACTTTTTTCACTCTTTGGGTGGTACGCCCTCTTGTGGACAAACTCGGCTATTGCGTTTTTGTGGTCAAATAACCTCCGTATTTTGCGGTTGTTGGCAGAAAGTTATGGGAAACAGGACAGCAAGTCAAATGTTTATTCAACTCAGTTAAATTCAGTTTTATTTATACAGCCCCTTTTACAATACTACAATAATTTACAGTGAACGGGACAGTAGGCCATGCGAACATAGACCTAGATAGCCAAAGTGTTCAGTTATATGCCACTAGACTTCTTTTTGGAGTTTGAAGACGTTTCACCTTTTATTCAAAAGGCTTCTTCAGTTCTGCCTTTTGGATGAAAGGTCAAACATCTTCAAGCACCAAGTTTGCATGAACAATTAGCATATATTACATATATATATTATTTTTTTCCTTCATTGGGGGCAGATAAAGGATAGAAGAATGTCAATTTCATTTTTGATGATCACTGGAGCAGGATGGATGTTCTCTGTGTTATAATGACAGCTAGTCATCTGCCACACATCCAGGATGTACACTCCTACGTCTCGGAAAGCTTCTCGCAGGATGCGATCCAGCTGCATGGAGAACCAGTCACTGCCATAGACATGCTGCCGAACACACACACACGCACGCACACACTCATTTTAAAAAGAGCATACAGCAGCCGAAATACATTGAAAACTACCAAACACACAAATTTTATGATATCTGCATAGATTACCCCAAAACACAGACACTAAGCATGCAAAGAATCTTATTCTACCACAAACCAAGCAAAGGCATCTTTTACCAAGTAAAGCAGCTAATTGCAAACACACTACCACATTGTAGTGCTGGAGGTTTTTCACACCCTTTTCTGACCTGTAATATCAGGCATGTGTGCGGGTGCGTGTTCAACAAACTTTTGACCTCAAACAACAGGTCTATGGCTTGAAATGCGCTGGAGCATGTATTGCATTTAAAGCAGGTTCAATTCAGCCATTCAGTCTGTTCCAACTGGATCCTGGCTTATCAGAAATTCTGACTAGCTGCCCTGCATTGTAAGCACAACAAACCTAAGGTCTTAGCCTACAATGCAAATTTCCAAGAGTCTCTCTCATTCCCTCCCTCACACACACACACACACACACAGATTGTAAATTCACAGACAGCAAACAGCTCCCTCCATCCCCAAGTGTTTAGCTTGTACCCCTGTGTGTGTGTGTGTGTAGATGCTACCCTCCTTTTATATTACAGTATAGCAAGTCACTTCTGCACAACTAATCAGTTAATGATTCTCTAGGCACACAAAACTCTATAAAATCACGAGTTAAAAATGTGTGTGTGTAGCAAGAGATGCCATGCCAGTCCAGATTGTTCACCTTGTACCCCGTGTTGGCTGTCTTGATGATGACCTTGGTCTCTGGCGCACGTCTCAACAGTTCCACCACAGCACCGCGAACCAGAGACACATGATAGGCGAAGTAGGAGATCGGGTAGTTTGTGAAATGTGCCCACATGTTGAAGACGATGACAGTGTGCTGCCCACTGACCATGTCGTTAATCTCGTTACTCATGTAGTGAAGCGATGCCATTGGGGTCCTTAAGCAGCGGAGTGGAAGCCCGTGGGAGCGGTAGTGAAGGTCGATGTTGTTCTGCACGTCCACAGCCATCAGGGGCCCCACCTGGCTTTCAGTGTGGAGGTTCATTCGCTTCAGAGCTGCGGGAGAAAACAACAGTGTGATATCCGTATTTTAAAACAACAGTTAGAAATGTATTATTTTTATTATCATATCTATTTATTTATTTTACATTTCTTATTTTATGCATTATTTATAGTAATACAGAGTTTAAAAAAGTCTAGGGTCCACAAATCCATTGCATGGACTCTTCTCTGGGCAAAAGAGAAAAAGAACCAACCTTGTGCTCAGTTTAAAATGTAGTGATTTTCTAGGCTATATGACATGGAAGTATACTCTCATTCCAGTGTAGTAATCAAAAATGTTTTTTTTTTTTTTTTAAATCTGATTCAACAACAGACATTACATTATTTTTGTATTCACTCATAATACAATGTCAAAACATTTTTAGGATTGGGGTTGTAGTACTGTGCATTTGAGTGTGTGTGTGTGTGTGTGTTTGCACATTAATGTGTGTGTCTCACTAGGCACAGCCTGGATGAGGAAGTCAAACCACTGTCTGCTGGTGGAGTCTCCCATAATGTAGATGTGCTTATCCTTCAGACACTGGGCTGTGTCAGTTGCTGTAAAGTGACGGGCAGCACACACAAACGATGTCCAGACATTGTTCAGGTAGAACCCCGCTGGTGTCGGAGTAGGCAGTCCGGGTTTACATGACTCTCTCACTCCTGAAGGGGAGACAGTATGAGGAGTGGGAGTGATTGGTGGGTTTTCCACTATAACACGCTTATGGTAACAGGACTGGGTCGAAATTGATTGACCCTATCAGAGGTAGGACAAAAGTCACCATTTGTAAAGTTTTAAGTGAGTTTGTATAGTAACGTAGTTAAGACAAAGAAATCCTAAGTAAGTCTAAGTCAAGTATGGCAATGTGTAAACTGTGTTGTCCTGCACACACTACAAGCCTGCGATTTTTTTACCTCCGGTTTTACCATTAGAGCTTTGTGTGTGTGTGTGTGTGTGTGTATTTGTGTGTTTGTGTGTGTGTGTGTGTGTGTGTTTGTGTGTGTGTGCGTGTGGGGGGCGGGAGGCAGGCATACCGGTGGATACATTCGATGCGATGACTCTAATCAGGCGTGTGTCTCCATTAAGCCACTGGTTCACATGTTTACTGAGAAAACAGAGCAACACAAAGGCGCATTTAAAGTACATCTTACGTTGTAAGAATGTTCTCGCTGCAAGGTTTAATAAGAGCACACTGACTGAGCATATATATGTGTCAGAAGTTCAAGTCAAAGTTAGCTTTATTGATAAATTCTCCACATGTACCAGACATACAGAGGACGAAAGAACACACCATCCTGCGGTGAGGAAAAAATGCACAACAGATGTGACATTTCCAAACACTAAAGTAAAAAAGTGCTTAAACACTAAACATTAAACAGCACAACAGATAAAAGACACTTCTTAACAAGCAACAATTTCACAAGACGAGATCACAAGACAGAAACACAAGAATTTCACAAGCAGCAAAAAGATGTGTTGTAATTGTGCAAAAAATGCTATATGCAAAAACAGCAGAAACCTTGCAGCAGACAACGCACACATGTACGCATCATGGCTTCCATGTGTATTCTGCGGTCATTTAATGTGTCGGTCGCTCACGCCGTCGCAAGCAAACACAACACGTCTGCAAGATGCAATATTGACAAGAAAGTAGGGGGTGATCACGTGAAAAAAACAATGACCGCAAATATGTTGACAACAATGCACGTGATACATGTCATACCGGCTTTTGCCTGATATCTAGATTTGATATTATTGTGGTCTGCCCCGACTGGAGGCCTCCACTATCTGCTGCAGCAAGTCTACACACAGGACACAGCGGGTTGCAGAAGAGCACATACGCGTACACTTGGCCTAACAGCAAGTAAATTCCAGCCCTAAAATGCTCATCCAAAACAAATGCATATAATTTATTTATTTATTCAGCTGGAACAAACTGACAAATTGCTGTTAAAAAAGCCACAGTTATGTTAATTATGTCAAGACACTCCAGTACATAAAACATACCAATGAATGTATAAAACAGCCCAATGCATTTACTATTAACTCATTCAGTCTTTAGTGACCAAAACTTACTCTAAACTGATTTAAACAACAATGCCAGCCAAAACAAATACATGATACATAAATAGATAGATAGATAGATAGATAGATAGATAGATAGATAGATAGATAGATAGATAGATAGATAGATAGAAAGATAGCCCTTACATGTTAGCTTTGTAGCTGTTTGTGTGCAAGTGCTAGCAGGAGCATAACTCGGTCTAATTTGCACCTAATTTTCTTGAGTTTAGTTGCTACTGATAGCATTCAATGACCTGGAACATCCTAGAACGTGCAACGATTAACTTATCTTGACAACACTAGTCATTTTGATGATATAGTCAAAACATTAATGCATTAATAAATCTTAGTAACAAGGTCCTGGCCTGTCTTTCTCACCTGTCCATGAGAATTTCCTCAAGAGCCGTTAAGTGATTCCTGTAGCCACCCATAGAGTGGTCCAGCAGGGCGTCACATGGCAGAGTTGGGGGTTTGCGGCACTGCCACGTCAGCCCAGTGCGGGCATCTTGGTACTCACAGCAGCAGTTCCTCTGGGCCGACAGCACCACCCCGGGCCATTTGATGTTGCACTCCACCCTCTGCTCCACTCGGCCACCTGTGGACTTCCTGCCCACGAAGTAGCCGTGGAAGTAGATACGGTCAGAGTCCGTGTCCCGGTGCTGCTTGAGTACCAGCACGGCCTCGCTAGAGTGAATCAGACGGACCGCCACCAACGCCTCGCCCACCCAGGGCAGGGTGAACCGGGCCGAGTAGGTGCCGTTCTGGTGGTCCAGTACCTCTCCAAACACACTGGCCTGCCATTGAGAGGGATAGAATGAAAACATTACATACAGATCCATTTTATTTGGACTGACCAACTGTACACAGTACAATAGTAAACAAATAAACCTTGTCTTCAATAATAACAAAGATAAAATGACCTTTAATTTGTCTGAAAACACTCTTGCCCCAAAGAAATCCCCTCCATAGTGTTTCGGCACACCAGTGAAGTCCTTGGCAACAATGGTGACATGCAGTTTATCTCCCACATAGTAAGTGTCCTTGAAGTCATTAATAACAAAGGTGGAGTGGTCAGGACTGGTGCTCATGCTTGCATTAGTGATCTGGTGGTTCGGTCCACCCCAGTGAAGCATCCTCTGAATCCGGTCCCACTCCTCGGCACCGAGGCCCAACGGGTCGTTCACGGCAGAGGCTGGAGAGGCCTCTGGGTTCCTAAGCGTTTGCGTTCCATGAGTGACTCTGCTGGATCCGTGACTGTGCTGCTGCAGAACAGGCCTGGTTGGAAACGTAGTATCTCTTCTGTCATCCCAGATGTATGACCACAGTCCCTGTACAGAGACAAACAAACAAGCATTGTAAATAAGCAGACAAACAAGCACACATGTGCGCGCACACACACACAAACACAAACAAACACTAAATCACAGATGTATGACCACAGTCCCTGAACAGAAACAAACAAGTACTGTAAAATGAGCTTTCACAGTGAAATGACTCAGTGCACTGAAGAAAGATACTTCTGTCAGAAAGACTCACAGAGCAATATAAATACAGATAGAGAAGGCAGGAACAAAACTGACTGTCCAAGAAGAACGTTTGTTTCAGGATGGTCACTCTTATTCGTTGAACATCTATTTTTGTGAAGTACGGTAGGCTAGATTGATGTTAGGCATAAGTATTAGTTGTATAGTGTAGTCATAGTTGTTTTTACATTAGTTGTTACATTGTAGTAGTAGTTGTTACATTGTTTGCCAATGTAAAAGCTAATTACCGGAAATGGTCGACCATCATGACATTGCCCCATGCACATAGGCAATTGTAGTGTCAATGTCCCTGGAGAAACTCAAGGCACTTTGGTCAAGGCTACAACAACAGCAACTGAGCCAACAACTCTACTGCATGCTAGTGATAGCTATGTTTGATGCCTTTACAAAATATAAAAATGAAGAATGGGACCTAACATATCTCTCAAATTTTGTCATATGTTTCTGACAAAAAGATGATCTTTCTCAGAAAAAATAATGAAAGGCATGCAACCACTCCCTTTTGAGCTACAGTGGTTCAAAGTTACCCAAAAATGTCTTTTTTTGTTGGAGGCCATGTCTGAGCCACTGTATCCTGCTTATTGCCTGCAAACATTTTCTACTTTCAGCAGTTGAAGAACTTGAAGACAACTGCATTGTCAGAAAATTTAGCTGACGGAAATGTGAAGATTTGATGCTTGAGCTAAGCAATTCATTTTATTCCATAACTCTCCATCAAATCATTATTAGGGTGATATCTAACGATGGTGAAAATAACAGCTTTACCCAGTGAAATTTCCATATTTGGCTAGGCTATGGGGCAAATTTGCCTGTATTGGCATATTTCAAATTTTATAAATAAAAGAACAAAAAAGTACTTGGAGTACAGCACTGAGATGTGGCACGATTACACCTCTTAGACAGGAGAATAGATGTGAATTTTTTTCAATAAAATCCATGACTGTACCTTACCGCACTGCCACACAGATACTACGTGTTTCTCTGTGCTGTCTGGGTGTAGGATGTGGTGAGTCCAAATACGGATAGAACACCATAGTAAAAACTGTAGGGTAGTTTTCTCTAGTTTTCTCTGGTACTGCACTGTAGAGTTTTGCCACAGAGGGGTACAGTATCAGGTTACTTTCACAGGCTACTGAGAAATGAGTTTGGTAAGCAGGCAATTCTCACACATTCGAGTTATCTTCAACACAGCATGATCGTGGCATGATTTTTGTCTCCAGTTTATGATTTATGTCTGTTGTTGTAGTGTAATTATTAATGGATCTACAGTATGTCGAGTTTAGTGGAATTATTATGGATCTATGTCTCTAGTTTAGTATAATTACTCATGGGCTTGCTATTTGTATTGTTTGTATTGTCATTATATAGAGAGCAAGATTGAAGATTTCAGATATTTCAGTATTCAGATTTTTACTGTCTACAGCTTGTGTCTGTTTTATGGTTCAGGAAGGTCACTTAACCATGCATAGAGATTTCTCATTTGAGGGATTCCTCACTGAATGCTGTCTGGCTGGCTTTGAGGGTACAAGCTAGCTACATGCACATCTAAGTAGACAGCACAAACACACACACATCAATGTTAACTTTCTTATTCCAATTTCTCTATTAAAAATTCTTACATGCTTATGACATTTAAAACTGTGCAACAAACAGTTTCTGCTGGGTTTTTACCTTGGATTGATGGTGCAAAACACTTTTTTTTTTAAATTTAAGAACCATCTATTACAATGGGGAACTAACATGATTAAAATATGTATTTTAAAGAAATGTTATAAAAACCAAACACATATCAACCTACCAAGATAAAAAGAAGTCCAAGCAGAATCACAAATAATGGCACCTGACCATGCCTGAACAGTTAAAAGGTGGTACAGGTTAAGTCAGATGACCTTGGTAAAAACAAGTGCAAATGCAAGTCAAGTTGCCTTCACATTTAATAGCCTACACAGTCACAATATAAGCAAAACTATGTTTGTATGTTTGCACCTTTGTCTTAATTCTACATTTTAGTGTTTTTTACTTGTTTTACTTTTACATGGAGTCCATTACAGCCATTTAGCCTAATGTGAAAGAATAATGTCATGAGTAACTAGTCATACCTGTGAAGTCTGCTCATCCCTAAGGAGAGTATCTTTGGGTCCGCTGAATCCAGGTGGCTTTGCACAGACATCTGCGTTTGGTGGGGCAAAGAGGAACAGAATAGGTTTGTAACAGTTGCCGGTATAGGAATCATGGAACTGGTTGGACAGGTCCTGTCCATAAACACCTGTAGGGCATTACCAGTAGAAATAAGATTTAGGATAAGGTAGGCTGTACTGTCTTAAGAGGCTGTACTGTTTTTGCCAATCTGCTCCTGTGATGCTATTGAAGAAAGAAATACGAAGGCGTACTTTTAGTTGCAATTTTTACCCAGCTCTTTGTTTACCCAGCTCTTAGATTTATTTCTTCTTTTCACTTCTTTATATGCATCAGCTCTCCTACCTTATTAACAATAGTTGACTATGTAAATGTTTACCTATTTGATTATGGATTTCGTCATCCATTGCTGATTCAGGGAAATGACCATCAAGCTCTTTTTATGAGGGGAAAAAAAAACGAAAACATGAATAAAAGGTGAAAAAGGTACCTATAAAACGCTGTACAGAAGTCACATAATCTATTGAAGCCTTAAATTGACACAAGTTGGTGTAGTTTCAGCACTTCCAGTTCCATTTAATTGGTGCAGAAAAATGACAAGCTAACTTACCAACCTCAGATTTTATTTGTGTGAATTATGTTAACTGTGTCCAGTTTTTTAAAGTGAATTAAGATATCAAGGTAATTTACCTTGCAATGACTTGTAAATAAACAGGATGCTGTGCCTCTCCCTCCTTTCATAAAGAGACCATCCTACACTCTCATCTTTGGGCTTGTAACCGAAGGGTTGCTGGTTTGATCCCTGACCAGTAACTAACCCCTCACTGCTCCCCCATATAACTCTAGAGCAGGCAGCCAACTGCTCCAGGTTAGTGTGTACTTCTTCACCCACTTCACTGTGTGTGTTTCACTAATTCACAGTTGGGTTTAATGCAGGGACCAAATGATCCCTCACAGGATCAAAAGAGTACAGAACATTATTACAATGATGAGTTTTAAAACCATCACCAGTAACATAATGTAGAACACTATAGTAAACCTTGTCGAGAGCTTTCAATGTAGAAGGGGCTGTGTGCATGCAAACAATATCACCACAGTGCTGATATAATGGTTGACTGAACAATGGCCTTTCTGCTTTCTAACAAAAGCAAGACCTGGTCGTATATAGAGCGCCCATCTTAAATGTCACCTTTGTGAGCTCATGCACATGTTTAAAAAAGCTTATTATCAGGCCAAATACCAACATATTGTGCTGAGTACATTTTTGTAAATAGCATGTTTGGTAAATAGCAAGTTTAGTTTACTTAATGTATTATTATTATGATTATTATTGTTTATCTGTAATAATATTTATTTATATATATTGCATTACATCTGATTCTCTATTGATTCATCTATTGTGTAGCCTGTTGAAAGATGATATGAGGTTGTTTCTGGACTGTAATGGGGTGGGTTGGCCCATACGGAAGAATCAAGGGAAAAAAGAGTATATGCAGATATGTCATGGCCTTCAACCTATACTTAAATAGATGGTAAAATATACTTCATAAATTTCCCATATAAAGTGCTGGGACTAAGGTTTTTGCTCTTTTTTGCTCTTATACTGATACTGATTAGTTTATACTGATGTTTCACCTCACTACCAAGTGCGGTAAATCTTCAGTGTAAACTTGTGATGGGTAAACAAAGCCTGTTATGTTTGAAGCTTCTTATGTTTGAAGCTTCTTCTTGATTGTGCCGAAAGAGTCGAAGTTCCGAAGCCTCGAAAGCAAAGAAAACACAGTGACATCTGGTGGTTTGCATAAATTATAGCAGCTGTGAGCTCCAGAAGCGTGAATAAAAAACAATTGACAATCGTAGTATTTTAAGTGTAGCTGATGTACCTACATGTACTTAAAGGAAAAAGGTAAAGTTAAAGTTCAAATTTATTTACAAAGTCACACTCAATATAAAAGTGTGGTTCCCTTGTGTAATCTTGCTCTTGGTTCTTGGCTCTCTCCCAATCTTGTGGACAGCCACGAGCAGTGTGATGTTTGCCACGAATGAATATGCCCAAAGGGCTGAAGATGATTTTCGCCTCGCCTTACTTTTAAGTTGAACTATTCCGCTGTATATATTTCCAGAGTCCCAAAGAGTGATTCGTTGGTACCACACAACTGTAGACATATCCAGTCTGCAGCCGGCACTTCTCGTGATATTGGTCACTTTTGGGCCAAGTTGTGTACCTGGAGTTGAGTCTTTACTTTGTCTAACTCGACTCTCTATTGGCATATCTCATGTCACGTGACGCCAATGTGAGTTTTTGATTGGTTTGCAGCAAAGATTCTAGAGTGCCACTCTCTTTGGTTCATTGGAATCTTTGGTTTGCAGTATGTACTGATCTTACTACATTTGCCTGGAAGAGGCAAATGGGGTGGGTTGGCCCATACGGAAGAATCAAGGGAAAAAAGAGTATATGCAGATATGTCATGGCCTTCAACCTATACTTAAATAGATGATAAAATATACTTCATAAATTTCCCATGTAAAGTGCTGGGACTAAGGTTTTTGCTCTTTTTTGCTCTTATACTGATACTGATTAGTTTATACTGATGTTTCACCTCACTACCAAGTGCGGTAAATCTTCAGTGTAAACTTGTGATGGGTAAACAAAGCCTGTCATGTTTGAAGCTTCTTATGTTTGAAGCTTCTTCTTGATTGTGCCGAAAGAGTCGAAGTTCCGAAGCCTCGAAAGCAAAGAAAACACAGTGACATCTGGTGGTTTGCATAAATTATAGCAGCTGTGAGCTCCAGAAGCGTGAATAAAAAACAATTGCCTCACGTTTTCCAAACATGATTAAAGCTTGCAAACGCTAGACGCTTTCCCATTTAGTAGTCTTATGTGAGAGTATGGTGGAAATGGCCATTATTACAGATTATAATGCATTACAATAAAATAGATCTAATATTTGTTTTCTTCTATAAATCCGTCGGCAGCAGCTTTAACATACAATGGCGCACAAGTTCTGCTCACTCCCGATGGCTTCAAATCTATCGTAATCTACAACCGTCATTATGCTGGCAGGAAGTTTTGTCTTACTTCACTTATATTTATCAACGGAAAAGACAAAACACAGTACAGGTCAGGATTCTGAAGGTTTAAAAGCAACATTTTGATTATTGCCTTTAGCTTACTCGTGTTGGGTTAGGTCAACTTCGAGGGTAATCGTAGTATTTTAAGTGTAGCTGATGTACCTACATGTACTTAAAGGAAAAAAGGTAAAGTTAAAGTTCAAATTTATTTACAAAGTCTGGTATTTCAATTTGGGTACACTTCATAAGTTTTCTTGATTGAAGAGCAGAACTAAAAACTGAAACAACGTAGCGACCTAGCTAATGTTCACATGGATAGATGTTATTTCACTACCTGGACAACATTAGCAAAGTAATGGTAGGTTACAACAATATATTAAGTTTAACAGAAGTCCAAAAACCATTTCTAGTTAGTAACTATAGCAACATGCTATAGTGCTGCCATTATGTTGAATGGACAAGTTTGTTAGTTCGCTAATTCGGTTTACAGACACACCCAATTATATTTCCAGAGTCCCAAAGAGTGAGTCTACACCAAAAACTGTAGACATATCCAGTCTGCAGCCGGCACTTCTCGTGATATTGGTCACTTTTGGGCCAAGTTGTGTACCTGGAGTTGAGTCTTTACTTTGTCTAACTCGACTCTCTATTGGCATATCTCATGTCACGTGACGCCTATGTGAGTTTTTGATTGGTTTGCAGCAAAGATTCTAGAGCGCCACTCTCTTTGGTTCATTGGAATCTTTGGTTTGCAGTATGTACTGATCTTACTACATTTGCCTGGAAGATTTATGAAACATAATTTTTTTTTCCCCAATATTTGATCAAGTTGAAACTGCCAACAAGCGCAAATGAGTTAAAAAAATATATTCAGCACATATGAAAAGGGGCAAAGTAGACTAATCGATCAATCAATAGCACATTTTGACTCTCCATTTTCCCCACTTGTATTTGTCTGACTGTTATTGTTATGTCACCTGATGCAGACTTGATAAGTGAAACAGAAGTAGGCTACACTTGAATTATACTTGGGAGGAGCTTTACTTAAATGTGTTAACGTCTCCACACTACGAACATTCTCATAATCTTCTAGTCCTGTAGGGGGAAGTAATCTTCTAGTTATTTAATTACTAACACAACACCCCCCTTTTTAAAGTGGACATACCGACGCGAAGTACAGAATCTTCGCAAGGACATAATGTCAGAAATCTTTGGAGAACAACTATCTGGATCCCAGTAATCTTCAAATGAGGGGAATGGAATTGCATATATATTTTTAGTTAGCTGAAAAACTTAAAAATGTCAAAGTGTAGCAGACTGTCTCTAAGTGTCTGAAAGGCCCCGGACCCCTGAGTGTTAAAGTGGACATACCGACGCGAAGTACAGAATCTTCGCAAAGACATAATGTCAGAAATCTTTGGAGAACAACTATCTGGATCCCAGTAATCTTCAAATGAGGGGAATGGGAAAACGCCATTGTACAGAAGCATGCCCAGTAAGTTTTGAATTTCTTTTGGCGATCTTTGTATTGGATCTCCTAACACTCCTAACACAGCAAGATTTGTTTGCCCACTAATGTACTCAGTCATTTAATCTGTGAACACCTCCTTGAAGTACGTGTAAGGTGTTTCCACATCAGTGAGGGGTGGGTAACTTGACTGAGGGCACTGGAATGTAGGGATGTCAACCTTTTTCCAAATTCTGTTACGTGATGAGCTCAAAGAGGGACGTGACCACTGACCAGTGAGTGCTGAATCAGAACTCCACATATTCATGTGCCCTAGTGCGGTTAGTTCATTTCCAGCCACAGGGATCGGCCTATATGGGCCATCCAATACAGTTGTAAATATCTCAGTTTGGAAAAGCCCTGTTGAAAACATACATTATTCGTATATATATCCCGATAAAATATTGTATGGATATTAAGTCCCCTATAATTTCCATAATCCTTGCCAATTTTACCATGTGAGCACAGCTAGATACACACAGATCTACACATACACACTGACATACACACAGCCAGCTGCAGTGTGTGCTACTATGTCTGCATGAATTTAGATGTAGTCAGAAATGCCTAATAGGCTCATATGGGCAGCGGTAGTATCTGCTAGTTCCCCTTTATGAGGTTTGATGCAGTCAGTACAGATCCAAACGCAGTGTGTGCTACCATATCACCACTTTGTAAATTTAAAATGTCTTATACACACACTGCTAGATCCAGCAGTTGTCCCACTGATCAGACCAACTGCAGTTCCAGATATCCTGTCGTGTTAAACTGAGCAGTGGATTAACGAACACTCGCCTCCTAACTATGCACAGGTGTACAGCAGCCAAGGGCCGACAGAGCCCACCAGGGGGCAATAGAAGGAAGCCCAGAACTCCCCCTGTTGCCCTCCCTATTGCCCCAGGGGCTGTGGTACAGCAGGAGACTGTTGTCCAAGTGAGGAGGCCACGTATTCCCCTCTCAGCTCAGCAGCTGGCGTGCAGGGGGTAAGTTACCCACGTCACCCCACACTCTGGCTTTAAACTACAGAAGAGTGGAGTGTGTGTGTGTGTGTGTGTGTGTGTTTGTATGTGAGAGTCCAAGTGATGTATGCATGAGGATCTCCTGGATGAATGAGTGTGTCTAACTGTTTTCATTTCATGTGCTTCCTTATCGGCTGCCCAATTTAGCACACATATGGTATATGAACTCCACCCTGCAATGTCTGTACGCTCTGCAGCCCTTCTGCACCCAGGAGGAGGAATGGAGGGAGGAGCCCTCTGCCCTGCTCCTCAGGTAAGAACACACACACACACACACAGATAATTGACATCAGTAACAGGTTAGAAAAATTCTTTCTGTGTCACACAGTCACTTACAGTCTCTCTGTCCTCCCTCCAAAGAGATCCTTTGTTGGTCTAATGTGTGTTAGGAGGAGCTCAGAAAGGGACCTAAAGGTGTTCCTCCTGAAGCAACTCAAGAACTGTATTGACCTTTGCAACCAGGAGTTCAGAGGGAACTCACAGAACATGAGGAAGCACACATACATCACCTTAGACAACATAAACACAAACATTTGTGAAATACATGATGTATTGATTACATTGTAAGCCATGATTCTATACTATACAGTATGCTGAGGCGTGTGTGTGTGTCTGTGTGTGTGTACTAGGACGCGCATGAGTTCCTGAGTGTCTGCTGGGCCTGAGGGTCAATGGACTCACCCTCCAGGTGGGGGATGTGTCCTATCAGTGCCCAGTGGACACTCAGCTCTCCTTCCAGCTCCAGAACAGAAGATCCTGCAGGAGGTTAGTAAGGCTCACATCAGGGCACATTCATAGACACTAGATACCAGTGCTACTGTGTGTAGAGAATTAAGACGCAGGCCTCATAGGTGAAATGTATGTGTGTGTGTGTATGTGTATGTATGTGTTTATATGTGTGTGTTGAGCAGCTGTGGAGTCAAGAACAGGATGGAGGAGAGCTTCACCTACCTCTCCCTCCAGATGTTGGCGCAGGGCTCTGTTCAAAGCAGCCTGGAGCTCTATTTCAGCGCATGTGTTTTACATACATACTAACAGTCAAACCTATTCTCTATATACACATTGTAGTCATAATATCACAAATGTGTGTGTTCGTGCGTGTAGGATATGGAAGTTGAGTACAGCTGTGAGGTGTGTGTGGGGGTCGAGTCTCAAGCCTGAGGTCAGCTTTCCACTCACTGCCTCAGTGAGTCTGTCTCTGCACTTCAGCACCAACACAAGAGCACAGGAGATACAAACCTGGAGATGGAGACATTTCAGTGGCACTGGTCTAGTGTACAGTAAAACATCTCCTATTGACATGAATTAGATGAATTTTGCCCCTTCACCCTCACCAAAAACGAGAGACCCCTTAAGCTGGATGCTGAACTCCAGACCACGCAAAGGTGGTAATACACACATACACACACTTCTACATGTAGGTAATATACTGCATGTAGGCTTTTCTGCTACCTGTTCTGATATAATTTGGGGAAAACTTGGTGTCAAAATAGCACACACACTTTATAGACCACTAGGGGGTCCATAAAGTGTGGTGCAACTAAAGCACAGTAGGTCTTGACAAGATTCTGACTATGACTGTGTGTTTTCAAGGCTGAACACATTGTGGAGAGGGGTGGCACATCTCCTTAGGCTCTCTAGGCCTCCACTCTGGAAGGGGAAACTCACAGAAGGCAAGTCACCTCACACACACAAACACACACTTTGTTTCTGTGACTCTACTGGTGGATTAAGTCACTAACAAGACACCTTTCTTTTATCCAGCATGCTCCATGGCTGAGGAGGTAGAGGCAAGGACAGACAGTCAGGCGCTGGGGAGACACACAGGGACATTTAGCTCTTTAAACAGATGAGAGGGTAGATTACATTGTTTAAATGAGGCTGGTGAGATGTGTAGCCCACTGTGGGAATGTGTGCTCCACTATTACTGTTATCCACCATGGGGCTGTTGGATGATGGTGTTCTGTAGGCATGTAAGAATGGTAAAGTTTGTGTGTGAGGGAGAGTGTTTGTTCAGCACATGGTGTCAGTTTGGGAGCACACGGTGTACACTGAGTGTGTGTGATTAATACTTGTTTCTCCTGTCAGGAGGAAGTCAGAGCCACCTACCGACTACGCAGTGTCACACACACACACACACAGAAAAGGGATTAAAGCAATTTGTATGAGTGAAACACCCAAAGCCTCCAGGAAACACACACCCACATGAATGTAGAGGTGTGTGAGGGAATGAGTGAGTGTTGTGTGTGTTGTCTTGAGATGTGCGAGTTGTGTGTGTTGGCTCGTGATGTGTGAGGATGTCATCATGACCTGTGATGCACGGTCATGGTGGAGCAGCGGTGACATCATTATAAGCTTGATTCCTGAACATCATGTTGCATGTCTGTGATGCTTTGGATAAAAGTGTCTTCTAAATACCAGTCACCTTTACTTTACTTTGACTGACAGTCCTGTTTCCATGGTAGCCTCCCCACCTCCAGGTCACTACATCAGTGAGAGTGAGGAGGTTGGGCAACTCTGGCTCACATTCAGTGATGAGAAGGTCTCCACCACCACCCAGGAGGCTGTACTAAAAGCCAGAGCCACCACTGCGTACATTTTATTCTACATGAGAAAGGTACACACACACACACACGAGAAAGGTAGTCAGCATCAGAAAATGTGGACTCCCCTTCACTCTCACCTTCTGCTCTCAATGGTTTATTCCCTCAGTGAACAGACCCTCCCTGCCTCCCTTTGACCCTGCTCAAGGGTCAGAGGTCATCTGGGGTCAGCACCAGCTGCAAGCTGGACTCTCCTGCTCAGCAGGGCAAACAACCAACCAGAATTGTCGATATTGTGGGAACTAGCTAGCCATGGCAACCTCTTACCTAGTCACACCAGGAAAATTGGTGGAGTCAATATAGGTTATTATATCCTCTGAGACTCTGCCTATCCCCTGCAGAACTGGCTCCTAAAACTCTTCCCAGACACTGGGCGGCTGACAGCTGAGCAGCAGATCTCTAAGAAGAAAATCTGTTGAGCATGGGTAGTGATTGAAAATGCGTTTGGGAGGCTAAAGGGAAGATGGCATTGTCTCTTAAAACGTAATGAGTGTGATGTCAGTTTGGTGAAGCCAATGGTATTGACTTCCTGTGCTTTGCACAACCTATGTGAAAGTCATGGAGAGGAGAATGATGGTGAGTGGGACGTGGCAGTGCCAGTGCCAGTAGCAGAGCCTGCTGTTGCAGTATCACAGAGTGTAGAGGAAGAGGGCAGGGATGTGAGAGGGTTTGATGCGCTACTTGAATAGATAACAAGACTTACCATATATGTGTCGTTCTAACATGTGCTATGCAAACTGCATTACTAAATAAATTTTTTGTTTACAACACATTGTCATTGCTTGTCTTGTTAAGGGAACATAAAACCGCCTAAATATCAGCATAAAGCAGCTTTAAATTTCATTGCACATGATACAATGAAAATACAGAGCATTCTATTCTAAATTCTGGTATTCAGCATAACCAGGCCTTTCAAAACAAACAAAAAAAATGTATGGCCAGTTTTAGTTGCCATAAATCAGACAACTAGATGCTGACGCTGAAGTTGGTATGTTGCGTTAAATGTAAATAATAACAACATACTTTTACAGTATTCTATTGACGCCATCCTAACTTTTTTGAGACATGTTGCTGGCCTTACATTTGAAATGACCTCAAGTATCCCATACAACAACATAAAATCCATTTACAATTACTGATATGTTGTCCTTAGACTATTCTGGAACAAATATATTGCTTGTATGATCTGAGAATTACAGCATTTATTTTTATTTACATTTAACACAACGTACCAACTTTTTCTGATTTGGGGTAGTATACTGCTATATTTGCTACAACTTTTCATATGGAATTCAATTATCAAGATAAACCAAGATAAAAATATAAAGTAAAAATGTGGCGGGCTAGAGTTGGCATAGGAGTCAAAGCTCTTGGGGGCACCATAACTGCAGATGCTTCTGATATTTCTGAATCCATCTGGTCTGGTGTACCCTCCTCCACCATCAGAATGTACTCTTGAATACAGCAAAATACAAAGGTGTTAATTGCGCAACAACTGTATAGCCACTGCAAATAAGTAATTCGTACCAATGTCCGACAACTGACTGACATTTTAAAACATAGGAAGGAGAGACACACTCAGATGGAGGACAGGAGTAACTAGCCCTGGCAGCGGTCAAGTGAAGCTAACAAAAACAAAGGCTAGAAATGCTTAGTCTACATAAAATCACTTAATAGGCTAGTAGTAGCCTAGTGTTGCCAGTGTTATAACTACTGATGATTATTTGCCAATGATTAGTACCACTGATACAAATATTTTACTTACCATCATCCATAAGTGACTGTAGCTAGGAAGTAGCTGAGTAGACCTCCTTCCTTCCCACTGTTGGCAGGTCTGTGGCCGTAAATCGAGTCCATTAGCTCGTACCACCTCCAGTTTTTCCTCCCTGATCCACTTCTGCCGTTGTGGTCTTTAATTGATCTGTCATCACTCATTTTTTTCGTTTTTCTCTACATTGAGTAAATGATTGATCGTATCGTTGAGTTGCCCCCCCCCCCCCCGATTTACCTGCATCATATTAATTAATGTAGGATGCCTCGGTCCTGTTCATATTGGTGGATTTCCTCACCCATCCGGTTATCAAAAAAACTATTATTCTTCCTTGCTGGGCGTTTAGTCTGACGTATACTTCCTTATGCTGGACTCTTATCTTAATGATTTATATTCCCTTCATTTAATCAGGACCTATCTGTACCATGGTTCTGATGTGAACAGCATCCATTCATACAGCGGATCCCATTCACTGCCACTTTATCTTGGTATCCTCCCAATGCTCTCTTTACCATGGTTCTGATGTGAACAGCATCCATTCATACAGCGGCCCCATTCACCACCACCCTGTCATGGTATCCCCCCAAACTGAGGTATGCCCGGATCCGAAGCATCTCCCTGCATTAAATCTTGTCTCTTGAACTGTTCAAGGCCTCTTGCTTGTCCTTGTCCTCTGCTTGAATTACCCAAGTCTCTACTCTCTCTCTGCCTGAACTGCTTCGGCCTTCTGGGTTACCATTAACATGTTACAAACCCTTCTTTTATATGTTAGTATAAGCATTACACTCTCAAGTTAATATTGTATATACAGTACTAAAACAAACCTAATCTTCTCTATGATAATAATTTCCACAATATTAAGTGTACACTTGAAGTTGACCTAATCCAACAGCTTTAACAACCTGAGTAATCAAAATGCTGCTTTATAAACTCTTTTAAACCTTCAGAATCCTTACCTGTACTGTTTTGTCACTTGATAAACATAACTGTAATAATGAGACAAATTTCCTGCTACATGGCAATCCATCTCTAGTGTAGCTAGCCATGTATCATTAGCCAGCATAATCATTGCAGTCAACCAACGATTGTTACCAACCGTGACGACAAAGAAGACCCTGTCAACAACTGTTTTTGTACAGTGCAGGCAATTTGTTCAGTGGTGTTTAGAGTGGCTCAGTCTTAATACCAAAGCAGTGATTGCTGTTCATTAAGGACAGAAGTTCGTAGTATTATTGTATTGGAAGAGACAGAAATGACAAAACACAGTACAGGTCATGACTAAAGGTTTTAAAGCTTACTAAGGTTGTTGAAGCTGTTTGTCCGCTTCAAGGGTAATCGTAGAATTTTAAGTATAGCTGATTTACAACCTGGGGAGACCTACGTGTACTTAAAGAAAAAAGTAGATCTTAGAGTTAAAGGTCAAGGTTTTCTTGATTGAAGAGCAAAGCTAAAAATTGAAACAAGATAGCGATCTAGCTAACGTACACATGGATAGATGTTATTTTACTGAATGACAACCACCTGGACAACATTACTGATATCAGTTTAAGTAGGCCTGAGCACCGAACTTCGGTGCTTTTATGACACCGCCCGAAATGTTTTAGCAGTGATGAGGTATCAAAGTATGCCTCATCTTTCGGTGTCATGTTTCTGTACCCAAAGGGTTAATCGCGTGATGACGTAATGATCTGATAATGGCACCTGTGATTGGCTTTAACGTGCGGCATGCAGGAAGAACACGTACTGGTCACGCCCCCATACACAGGCAAGTTTCACGTGTAGTACAGTAACTTTGGAACGGTAGTGTTGTCTCCTCAACCCTGCAAGAAAATGCCTCTGAGGTCAAAAGCTAGGCTTCACTTTAGCAAAATGGATGCCAATAGTGCGCGGTGCAATATATGCGATAAAATCATAGTTGACAAGTCGGGCAACGACGAATTTAATGAAGCATTTGACCGTGCACGGAATCAATTTAAGAGCGGAAATGTGCTCTGTGTTCGACTGCAAGACGAGCGGGCCACAGCCACCCCCCTCCTCTCATCATTCATGCCAGCCTGTGGACGTTGCAAAGCCGGAGGTTTTATCACCAGACAATGATTCATCCGAGAGTAACGAGTACAGCGCCGTGTCAGGAATTTCAACAGGTAAGTGTGTTCAGCGAAATCCGTTCAACTTCTTTGTTTATTGAAGTAACGTTACTGCAACATTATTTGTGCATAGCGCGGTGAACTTAACGGGTTCCCTGTGACGCTATTCATTACAATACATTACATTACACTACACGTAGCAGACGTTTTTTTCCAAAGCGACTTACAAAATGGGAACATAATAAGCTATAATAATAAACCAAAGCTCTCTGCCCTTGAGGAGCTGTTTGCTGATGAGGACATGGCACTTGAAACAAGACAAGAGAACACTCTCAGCACCACAGAGAAGGCTCAAGATGAGATACAGCAGTACAGAGAATTGCCATCTACCCTAACCTCAGTGAATCCAGTGACCTGGTGGTGGAATGTGAGGGCCACTCTGCCAATGTTGTCAAACTTGGCAGCCAGGTATCTCTGTGTGCAAGCATCATCCACACCCTCAGAGCATACAGTTTCTACCACTGGGGACACCATCAGCCAGGAAAGGGCTTGTCTGAGCCCCGAGAAAGCAGACATGTTGATTTTTTTTTAAAGAAAAACTGTTGGTAGAGTCCTCAGTATGTGCTGACCTGTACATTGTTTGGAATGGAAATCACTTGGTAAAATAAAACTAAAAATGTGAGAAGTATTGTGTAATGCAATTTTCATTTTAGAGTTGATATTATAAAATTGGTATCGAAAAAAGTATCATTCAGGAACCGGCATCGAAGTAAAAGTATTGGTATTGGTACTGGTATCGAAAATGTTTGATTGATACCCAGCCCTAGTTTAAGTGAACAGAGCAAAGTTAAAGGTAGGTTACAATAATATATTAAGTTAAATCAAAGTCCAAAAACTGTTAGCTTCTAGTTAGCACTAGAGTATGTTGCTGTATGTTACTGCATTATGTTGAATATTTATGTTGAGTTTGTTAACTCGCTAGCTCAATTCATGGAAACAGCCATTTATATTTATTTCCAGAGTTTTAAAGAGTGATTCATTAGTACCATACATGATTGTAGACATATCTAGTCCGCAGCCGGGCATTTCTCGTGATGTCCGTAACTTCTGGGCTGAGATGTCGCACTGGAGTTGAGTCTTTTAGTCCTTAGCTACTTTGTCTAACTCGACTCTCTTTTGGTATATCTCAAGTCACATGACGTGTATGCAAGTTTTTGATTGGTTTGCAGTATATATTGATATACTTACTACACTTGCCTGGTAGATTTATGAAACATAAATAAATTTTTCCCAAAATTTAATTAAGTTGAGACTGCTGATAAGTGAAAATAAGTTAAGAAAAAATATACTAAGCACATATGAAAAAAACAACTCCTCACCTGCAGTTTTTCAATATCTTTAAAAGTTAAAGCAAATAGCATTGTGACATAAACATGCAAGATTAATTTGAATTAAAAAAAACATTGACAGCACTAATTATGATTGTTATAATTATTTATTATAGAAACTTTTTTTTTATTCTGTGCATCTGTGTGTTCATGTACTGTTACTTGAAAGCACAATACCTCAAGTGATCCTGCCCAGTTTGGTTAATTAAAGCCCTAACAGCCCTAACCTTGATAAAAATCAACATCAGAAAGGAAAAATATATCCTGATAAAATTTTTGGCCATATCACCAAGCCCTAGGTTGTTCACATTATACTATCATACATTAACAAAACATCATGGTTGTGGCTGATCTAACAATAAGTAGGGTGATAACGTTACAAAGTTAACTGCCTATCGCAAATATTAGCCCAAGGTTGAGCTAGCTAGCTAGCAAGATAAAGTTAATTTTTATACACCTACCTGGAAAAGTACACCGATGTCTCACTGAATTTTTGTGATTCATTCTCTCCTCAGTCTGTTGTCTGTCGAGAATCGGTGGAAAGAAAGTGTTTTGTCTCTTTCCCGTCTTTTGTAGGAGTTGCACCCAGGTACACAGCAGTAAGACATATTCACAACCATAGGCAGTAGTTCACGACTGATGTTTTCAGAACTTGAGTTTTCGTTTCCCACCCTGAACATGACATCATAAAAATATGGCCACCATGTGAATAGGGTGAATTAATGCCGTTCTATGGAATTGAAGCCTCCACAACAGTAAAATCAGCAACCAGAACAACTTGCTTCCTACTACATAGCATTTTGAGCATGCGCAGTGAGGAGGATAAGCCAGTCAGGCACGGCCACTCCGTATGTAAGCCCACCCCCTTCTACCAATGTAGCGTTCGAATTGGCTGCAGAAAGTCCTGCAGTTTCTAACCAATGACGGTTCAAAAGCGGTAACTGCACGAATCTCGGGTAAGTATCTCCGATAAAGTTCTTGCTTAATAGTATACAGCATTACGATATGTGAGTAAACAGTGAGTGTTTAGTTAATATGAATAACAACAAACGTGATTTAAAATGTACATAGACAACACTTACATTTGTACTACTAGTAACTGGTTAGCTAGTTGGAGTAACAGTTTTACAATCATAGGACTATGTCATTTCTTTATCTTTTTGTATATGAAAGTGGAAATTAAGGTCAATTTATCAATGCTGCCTACTTTTCACATTATGTAAGCAGTTTTAGGAATGTGAAACGTGACCTTTTAAACGTAACGTAACACAAGTAGCCTGGGTTTGCAAAAACCCAAATACCATAGTACAACCTACTTAGAAGTGTAAATCATACGTTTTCTGTACATGTCAACTAAAAGCACGTCCTTGGCTAAAACATTTTGCACAGATCTCACCCGGAGAACTAAACTACGAAGGAATGTCTAGATGTAGTCTTTAGCTGCGGCGGTTCGAAGAAAGTCCTCTCACATCCATTTCGTCGAGAAAATGTGCTGACTATGTTAAAATTAAATTAAATTCATTGTCTTACAGTTTGTTTCTTATTAGCCATTCTTTGATTAGTCCAAAGGGCCATATTAAGATGGAGTCAAGTTTACCTTCCTTATTACATCTGATGCATCTGCTAGAACAGTGGTTCCCAAACTCTTAACCACTGTGTACCCCCTGAGACACTCTGGTCCTTCATAGGACCACCTGCGCTACAGACAGCTACTTATATATCAGTCAAGATTCTTTGCATAGCTGTTGCTGCATTAAGAAAATGTGAATGCATATTACATACAGCACATGGCAATAGAATGGTAATTGTGGTGTGCTGGAGATAGCTTGAGTATGAGGAGCCACTCAAGACATTATTCATTCTGGCCCTTTCACATATATTCTCATTCTCACATACATACATTCTCCTGTCACATACATACATTCTCCTTTCACATACAAACATTCTACTTGTACATACATACATTCTCCTCTCCTCTCCTCGGGTGTGATGTAGGCCGCAGTGGCGGCGCTGGTGCAGGATGACCCCTCGGCTATGATGTAGGTGGTGGTGGCGGCACTGGTTCAGGATGGGGCGTGGACCCTCAGCTGTGATGTAGGTGGCGGCGGCAGTGCTGGTGCGTGGACCCTCAGCTGTGATGTAGTTGGCGGCAGTGCAGCCTCAGCTTTAAAGATGGTGGTGGCAGTAGTGTTGGGAGGAGATGAAGAAGAAAGCCCTCCTTCCCTGCACCACTGCCAACACCCAAAAATGACAGCAAGAATCAAACATCTCTAAAGACAAGCTTCATTGCAAATAGAATCTTTACCAACAGAACATTTTTTTAAACTTACTTTGCACAGCTGCAGATAGGAATGTGTGTACCTGTGGATGTGGCAGTGGTGGTGGTACAGAAAGGGGATGGGGAACAGACTCCCCCTTTTCTGCACCACCACCACTGCCTAAAAACAAAACCAGACTCAAAATTTCATGTAGACAGAGTTGTAGTTGCCCTCTTAATGGAGGTTACTTAGGAAAGTGTCATGTCCAGAGTCCGTTAGATGGACTCCATCATCTAAAAACATCCCAGGCCAATAATGTTTAATTTCAGGGTGCCGAATTGCTACCCCGTACCTCCATACACGCCTCTGAGTGATGCATGAGAATGCTATCCTAACAGTGGGGTATCTCTCATGCAGCTTCACCAGGTACTCCTTCATCTGTCTGACCAATTCAACACCTTTTACCAGTCCTAAGTCGTTACCTCCAACATGAATGACTAGGACATTGGGAATTGGTCGGAAGTGCAGCAGAGAATCCTGAAACCTAACAAAGGGTCCCTACCATAGGTCATCCACTCCAAACCATGAAACATTTGCCGAAAGGCCCAAATTTTTCCTAACCTTTACCTTTGACCACGGACATGCTCTTCGGATTTAGCTGCTCCCTACGATCCATACTGAGAAGGAAAAGTTACACTGTTAAACTGTTACATACACCTCCCAAAAAACTTCAATTGACACTTGTGCGAGTACTGTGGCTGAAGTATGCTACCTGCTGGTCTGGCTGGGTGCTTCATGATGAAGAACTATTATCTGCAACAGTGCAAAGAAACAAATGTCATCTTCACAGTAATGTCATTATTTGTATTCACTTAAACACCATCACCTGCTCAAAGCATTGCAAAATTATCGGACAAGAAAATAATGACCGCACTTAAGTCACTACAGGGAAACTGTGTTAGCCATGTAGCAGTGCATGATGCTATGAAGGCACGGCAAAGTTAGCTAGAAGCTAACTTTTTCTTGATGACAACCTAGTTAAATCACACATATTTCAAAGAATGACAGATACAAAATTATTTGTACTTTCAGAAAATTTTCTTGGCTTGTTCTCATGCTCATATATGTACAGTCGGGTTCAGCTAGTTGTTATTCGAGCTAATGACATTTCCCAGCACTTGACATTGCATCATGCAATGAACTTTACCAAATTTTACCCACGACATATTTCAATGAAGGCGTTGGCGAAAAAGTATTTTAGTAATTAACTGATGGTGTAATGAACGTTCATAAACCTGTGTATTAGTGATATGGCATTATCGACTCTTTTAAATGACATTTGACCACGTCAACTTGTTATCCATGTTTACAGTTACCACTTACCTGCGACAGTGAAGAGGAAAAGACCGAAAACCTATTAAGCGCTAAAATATAACACTGGTGGAATCATGGGATTACATCGTACTCCAACCCCCATGTTAGCAAAAAAAATGTACAGTGACTGGAGGTCGGGGTGGGGGTGATGAATCACTGGAAAAACACAAATGGAAGAAGTAAGAACAGGTCAATAGAAACTGTTTTTTGTAATATGCAAATGCTAAATCTTGAATCTGGCCTGACTCACCCAGGCCCACTCACCGCGTCAAGGTGCAGGCCCCGAGTGGGAACACAGGACAAGACGTACCTCACGAACATAAACATCACAAACATATAAAGGAAAACGCTGTTTTTTGGAATTTAGCTAATTTGGAGGTTATTCAAGAATTACCGTAATTTCCGGCCTATAAGCCGCTACTTTTGTCACACGTTTTGCCCCCTGCAGCTATTACGACGATGCGGCCAATTTATTGATTTTTACCGGCTGCCTGTGCCAGGCGGTCCCATCTAGACGGCTCTGCGTGTAATGGTTTTAGTGCATCTGAGAACGAGGACGATAGCGTCTGGTAGGCTAACTGTTAAACTAGCCTGTGTGAATGGCTGTGTGCTTCTGAAAGTTTCTGTTAAAGTTTCTCAATGTGATTTGAGGTCGATACGTTTGAACGCCTGTTAAAATGCTGGTTATGTGTTAAGAGCATTTGAAGCGTGCGCTGGTTAATATAGATGGCGTCATACCAATAATGAATGGATGAATTGTGAATGGCTGTGTGTTTAGGAGGCGAGCCGAGGGGAATTGATGAGAAGTTTGAAGGGAATCCCGTAGGCTACTGTTGAAACATTGCGGGTTTTTTTTTAACACGAACTAATTAGCTACATTGTTAGAAGTTGAAAACATTGTAACATTGACTGTCTGCGGCTTGTGGGGCGGTGCGGCCAATGCGTGTACTGTTATTGATTTTTTTTAAAAAACGGTGGGTGCGGCTTTTACGCCAGTGCGTCTTTTAGGCCGGAAATTACGGTATATAAGTTATATACCCTGTACTTTCTGTGCTTGCAATGTTTGGTATTATTATTACTGTTATTATTCTTATTTTTACATCAGTGCTATATAATATATTAATCAGACTGCAAGAACAAAGAGGAGAGGGGGAGGCCTATGCACCCTTACACCAAACTTTTGAATAGACTGCAAATGAACTGATCTTCCAAAGACTTTGCATTTCTTTTGAGACAAAAAAACATTCACATATTTACACAACCTCATATCTGTTGTACACATCTACATAGTTACACAACCACATATCTCCTGTGCACATGTAAATATTTACACAACCCATACACATATTTACATATTTATATAGCTGCATTCTCCAAGTGAGTCAAACAGGTAGCTGTTGTGGACTGTAAAAGTATCTTACTGTATTTTACCTTACCTGACTGACCTCTATAGGAAATGACTAGAAGTGTTTACAGTAAAGTCAGCTCTTGTGGTATACACAAGTAAGTGCGCTTTTGTGCCAGATTTTATCAGCTTTAGACTATTATGGTATGCTTTTGTGAACTTGAATACACCCATATTGAAGTCGAAATGACAATAAGATTGTGTCCTGATTGGTGCTATTATGCCTTTGGATAGAAAGAGGGTTCATGTTGCAGCTATACATGCCCTCCAGCCCATCTCACTGTTTCTGCACAAAAAGGTGATTACAGGGATTTGACAGAGAATATTTTGTTCTCCAATGAACATGTGAGTGTTTCTTTCTTTGGAGAGGGGAAAGAGGAGGGGTGTAATTACTTCTGTGTTCATTGTGCTCATGTAAAATGTGAGTGTGTGTGACCACAGATATGATCATCCATTCTTATTAGATGGTTTAGATCAGATAGCTCCAACAGGTATCTCGGGTGCTACCAGTAGCTCACCACCTGCTTAAGAGCAGCTCTCGGGTTCAAAGGAAATGCAAATAAACCTCATGACAGTCAAAAAGGGTATTGAACCTCTTATAATCTCAATGTAATTCCCATCCTGTTCTGTCTGATACATACAGTGATGCCAGTTTTGCTGTGCTCTGATGAGAGTTGATGTTGGTAGTACACACCAGATTTGGCTATAACTATAGCTATAACTTGACTATAACTATTTCTATAACTATGGAAATAAAGGTGTCAGTGAAGGTCAGACCATATTTTTCTCTGCTCCAATTTAGATGACACTTCAGATGGTGCTGTAAGTGTGTAGGATGGTATGGCTGTAACAGTTACTGTATCTCCAGGACTATGAGTACAGATGTGAAATAGTGGTAGAATATCTCTCGACCTCAATGATTTTTTGCTTGGGAACCAGGGACACTTTTTCTACAGTCAATATCATTGTCGTGTTTTAACTTCAAAGATCCGGGACATGGTGGCTTTTCTTGTTCTTTACCTGGGACAGACCACCAAAATTGTGGACTCTCCACGAAAATCAGGGTCATTTGGTCACTGTACTGTAAATTAATTTTAACAGAGTATCTGAATTGCTCCACAATTTGCCCTAGTGGCACCATGGTTTGGGAAATAGGGCTGTAAAAGTGCCAAAGTTGACAAGAACATTCACAAAGAAAAGCGCATATTATGACAAACTGAATATTTGCTGGAAAATCAATTGACTGCTAAGAAAATGTTTCAGTACAGTGAAGTACAGTTTAACGCATGTGCGTCTGAAGGTTTTATGTTTGTGTTCAGGTAAGGTATTTATGTGACACAGTTTCATCTTCTGGCTGTATGGTTTGTGTGTTGACCCCAGGTGAGGTACTGAATGACCGTGCTGGAGGCCATCAGTGTGTCAATGTGTCTGAGTGTCCCTGTGTGCACGGCAGCAACAGCTACCTACCAGGAGCCCACAGAAGAACCAAGTGCCAGACATGGTGAGGAACCACTTTAGTAGAAAGGAACACACTGCTCAGACATGGTGAAGGACCACTTTAGTATAAAGGAACCCACTGCCATACATGGGTAGGAACCACTTTAGTATAAAGGAACCCACTGCCATACATGGGTAGGAACCACTTTATTGTAGAAGAACTAAGTGCCAGACATTGTGAAGAACTACAGTAACCCTTTGGTGACTATATGCTATCACAATTAATTTGAAGATTATAACAATGATTTATTTGATAAAAAGGATACCTCAGATAGTGGCAAATGTATTTATAGGAGATTTATAATTTATAAGATATTTATAAGAGATGCTCCCAAGAGATGCTCCATTGAGTTGCAGTTTGTCAACACTTTTGATGGCAAACACTTACATTATATGTAGACATTGCAGTGCACCTTTTAAAACATTTTCTATCTCTTTCCCTCTTGCAATCGGAATGATTCTTATATGATGATAAAATTGCCTGGAAACACAGCACCCCAACAAGTGGCAAGTTGTTTCACAACACTGTCAAAATGACTGTTATCCACACTTTAGTCAGGGCTATCACAGAAACACAAACAGCATGGAAAGCTTTGTTGTCACAGCAACTTTGTCTTCACCAGAATTGATGTGGAACTCATTCCCTATCTCCAAGTGAGTCAAACGGGTAGCTGTTGTGGATTGTAAAAGTATGTTTATTTACTTCAGGCAATACACAAAACTCATTTTGCTTAAAAACATCAGAAATGTAAAACAAGAATTGATTAATTTAAGAAAACTTTAAAACTTTAGAAACTTAACTAAACCCTCTATTAACTGATTGAAGATTTAATGTAGATAGACTATCAAAAAAGCTTACTATAGCTTAAAAGCTTACTACCTACATTAACCATATTCAGAACACATTTAAGCATTGTCATTGGAGATTTAATTTTAAACAAATTGAAAAAATACAGACAGGATTTTTATCTACTGCTCATGCCCCATAATGCAGGGTCTAGGCAAAGCCAAATCAAGTAACAAGGGCAGCAGAGATGAATAGCCTAGTTCAGCTATTGCTCATGCCCCGTAATCCAGGCTCTAAGCAAAACAAAAATCAGCAACAATCATGGCAGGAGAAGCGGACAGCCTTGTTCAGCTATTGCTCATGCCCCTTAATGCAGGCTCTAAGCAAAGCCAAAACAAGTGAGTTGGATTTCCTTCAGCTATTGCTTATGCCCTGTAATGCAGGCTTTAAGCAAAGCTTGAGTGCAGTGGCAGAGATGACCCAAAACACAATGAGAGGTGGACACTACATAGTCGAAGTATATATACACAAACATATACATAGACAAATATGTAACACATGACAACAATATGTACACACATAGATACATATGCCATGACAACATATATACTGTGACACTGGACATCCTCTAACTATTGCCCATAGTAGTGGATCAACTTATTCAGTTGCCTACATACAATTTTGCCTTTTTTTTGATATTTCACTCTCTCTTCTTGCAAAATGATTTAATCGAACTTTGCAATACAAGGAGGATGCCATCTTCACCAGAACATGAACATGGTTTACTTTGACACATGTTTCAAACAAATGTTCAACACACTTTTTCCAGTGGGGATGAAGCCCAGGACAGGGGTATCCCTTTGGGTCTTATGTAGTGGCACAATTTTACCACAATGAAGGGCTTTCAACCCACGGAGCATGGCTTCTGTCTGGTTCAAGAAGGCCTTAGCGCGATCTTTTGTGGTTGGCTTCAGTGGAGCTTTCAAGCCTTTCCCAAGCAGATTGGGGCTATTGAGAATATCAAAAGCAGCATGTACAGTGCATAAAAAATGCTACCTGAGAAATTCTTCAGTTTGAGCCCCTGGTTGCAGAATTCGGGTAAAAGAGGCAACAGTGAAACCTGGATCAGCTGAAACGCTGCTATACCACAAGCGAATGGTTTGACTATGTGGTGGTGATGGTTGTTAAAATTCTCACAAACATAGTTGTATGCCTTTGGGGAGTAGAAATGCAGTGTTGTAGTGAACTGCCTCAATTCTTCTGAATATTGGACTGTTTTCTTACCCCTCATTATCAACCTCATAATGTGCTTGGGTAATGTACCTCATTAATGGTCTCGAGGAGGGTGGCACACTGGTTGGAAATCAGCAGTTTCTTTTTGAGCTCCCTGGTCACCCCTTTAAGACTGGTAACGTTTTTCTTAAGACGCCTGCTTGTCTGCTTCATTTTCTTCTTGTATTTCTCCAAAAATTCTTCAAACATGCTGCCTTTTTTTCGTTTTAATGTCTTTGGAGATTCAAGTTTTACAGTTGATGCACCATCCATCTATACATACGGTCATTGATAGACACCATCAATATCAACCAAGTGATGTCACTTACCTACCTAGAAAGCATTAAGATATACATGCAATGGGAGTGTACAAGATCTACAAATAAAGAGAAGTTTTAATAAAAAAAAAAGGATTTTGAGTGTTTTTAAATCCTGTTAAATATAACTGATACCGACGTCAGTCTTACAAGGCCAGCATGTCTTTCTAGGGATCCTTTTAACAAAACATTGAACTAAGGATCAAGGATTTGATGCAAACACAAACCCCTGGAAAAACACAGAGCCTGTGGAAAATAGACTGGGTTTCCATCCAACTTTGCATTTCATATTTTGATGAACAAAAACTCAGCTTGAGAATATGCAGGTGTGCTTGCATTTCTATCAACTGTGTAATGCGAAAAAAAGAACACTAGGCTAATCAAGTGACTTGTTCCAATCAGCTTTGGGATAAAAATGTAATGCCTCCAGGACAAACGCTATGGATAGAAACCTGGTAAATATACGCAAATTAAACTGTTTCCATCTATATTAGCATTAGGGGTCTGATCATGCGAATTTGCAGGTGTTTCCGACCAAGGATTTCTTATCGTATAACTTAGGCCCTGTTTACATGTATCTAGATATCCTAAAAACGGATATTTTATTATCTGTTTATTTTTTTAATTGTGTTTACACATTTACATGAGAGTTTTGAAAAATCTCCACTTTGGAGGCCAAAAATATCTGTTTGAGGTGGCTAAAACTCCATTTACAAGTAAACAAATGGTCCAAACAAATAAAAAAAAAACATTGATCTATAAAAATATCTAGATCCGTGTAAACAGGGCCGTGTAAAAAGTGCATTTACAAGTTGGATGGAAACCCTATAATAGGCACTGGCAGCCGTAATCATACATGTCTTAAAAACTGGTTTACTTTATGTCCTACCCACAGCCCTGCACCCATCAGCTACATTTGGTTAAACTATGTAACTTGATTATAACTGGCAGTGGTCAAAGATGTTTCCCAAGGCCTTCAGTCCATAACTCTTTCGAGAGCTGTCGGAATATAGCACAATGCATTGAGCATCATGTCCTAATTAGTTGTAATACAGACATATGTTCATCAGGATTTTTGAGGAATTCAGCACTTCAATAGCCGACTTGGTGTGCAAAAAGTGGAGAACCCAGGAGTGTTCTCTTTTGTAAAGGTAATACGTACTTTCGCCTATTTGATGATGCTACCCATATCTGTTCGATGAAGCGACCATTAACAAATGTGATTATGGCTGTCTTCGCTATGGCCCTCTCCATGTGATTAACACTGTTGGGATGTGAAAGTGTGTGCTGTTACAGATTGCAGCAGGACAATTAAAATATGGTAACTGGGTTTCAGCTACCCTAACATTAGTGTTGCAATGTATTTTTATTGGTAGACATCGGTTACAAACATCTAAATATAGCCTATATAACTTTATCAGAAATATGAGAAACAGGACAGCAAATTTTTATTTATACCTGTTAATGACTAACACAAACTTTGCCACAATTTGGCAAACAGTAAATATAACCTAGGTCTTATCTGAAAAACAAGCCATATCATATATCAAAATGATACCGCTTCTTGTGCATACTATGGAATCAAATCCTTCCATTGCCCCTATCTGACTTTTTTCCTGGAATATGATAAATTTTCCTGAGCGAACAACATTTGGTTTACATGTAAGATAATCTTTCAGTTCTCTGTCTAACCATATTGTTTCTGGGTGGAAGTGTGAGAAAAAATTGACATGATTGTGATTTTTGTGGTACTAGTATGTTCATATCTGTGTGCTTGTGTGTATGTGTGTGAGAAAGAGAGCATGAATGTATGAAGGGGGGTGAATCTGGTACGAGGAACTGTAATGTAATATTGGCATACCTAAGAAAAAAAGATGTTTTTTGTTTCATGCCCCCATTTTTATGTAAGGGCTGTCAGTGTGTGTATCAGAGACAGAGAGAGCATTGTGCTCATATTTCTGTGTTTTTTTGTGTGTGTTCACGTGTATGCGTACAGTACTACAGCATAGACCCTGGAAATGGACAGGTCTAAATGGTTGCCCACTAGATAAAAGGAACATTCAGTTGCTGTGATGCACTCATCTAGCTGTGGCACCTGTAACAGGTGTGTCTGTCAGAGACCATGCATACAGGTGTGCGTGCAGGTGTGCTCGTCTTACGGACCATGCTGATGCTGCTGACAGGTATGTGTCTTAATTTACCATCATAAGCCCCTTTTCCATCAGATATTCAATCGAAGTAACTCTTTAAGTTGAATACATTTGGTAACACTTTATTTGAAGGGGTCTACATAAGGGTGACACTAGCCTGTTATAAACATGACATGACATGTATCATGAACATTAATGACACTTCACTGATGTTTATGACTGTTGTTATTAAGGGTCATTCAGTTTTTGTAAGGTCTGCATCCAAAGTCTGTGTTTCAAAAACCAAATGCACTTTTGATTAATGACAATTAAGTGTCATTAATATTCATGATACGTGTCATGTCATGTTTATAACAGACTCGTGTTAACCTTATGTAGACCCCTTCAAATAAAGTGTTAACATAATTCTTTTTCATCATATATATTGCACTAGCTTTTTGATCATTTTAACATAATTTAAAAAAGATTTTTTTTGATGGGAAAAGGGCCATGTTTACTGAAGTATGTAAGTGCTTATTACAGAAGACATGAAAACAGAATTAATTGTAATTGATTTACATTTACTAATGCATAAATGTAAATGAAAATCAATTACAATCAATTCTGTCCACTTTAAGCATTTACATGCCAGCCTACGACAAGCACAAGCAAAGAATATACTTTAGATACGATATGATTACCACAGTGAAGACACAAATGGATCCAAGCAAAACTGAACAGGAGCTCATATAAAGGCAGCCATACATTGATGACAGTCCTATGGGGCAGTACAGAGAGTAATGAGGTGTAGCACTAATGCCTGGTCCTGTTCCATGAAAGGAGTAGCCCTACTTGGAAACGTTACAGAAAGATGGAAAATCCATTTCTTTATTATTAAGCATGCGTAGGCTCAATGTGTGAAGAATTGACTACCCTGCTAGTCTAGCAATGCTAGTCATGCGAACTTATGCTTCAGAGTAATTAGTGCCTCTGTATGTGATTGTGTTGCACATGACTGTGTCTGTTGCCCTTAGGTTTACCAGACCGCCTTACTGCACAACACATAAATCACAGTGAGTATTACATGGTCCATTGTACAGCATGGTTCCGTGATTTGATTGCTTGCCAGTTTTCAGATTCAAGATTGAAGATTGAAGTTTCACATTGCACAGAATGAATGAATGATGATGATGATGATTGCACTTACAGCCACCCAGGTCATTTTCTTTCATACGTTTTCTGCTGACACTGCAATCTTACACCTGCACCCATAGCAAACAGAGCCAACAAGACACGTACTGTAATGAAGTTCAAACCTTTAAGTGATGTGATGAAAATCGCCCCACTATAAATGTAAAGAAGACTGAGGAAATGGTGTTGGCCCCTGGGGTTAGTAGGGAGGATCATACAATCCATTGTCATACTCCAAGTCTTGGTATATACCTTGATAATCGTTTCAGTTGGCAAGTCCCTGTAGATTACCTGTGTTCTCACCTGCAGCAAAGACTGTACTTCTTGCATAGGCTCAGTGTGTTTGATGTCAGTCAGACAATCAGAGAATAATGTTTTTATTTTATCAGGCTATTTTGGAACGCATTCTCAAGTATGCATGTTGGCACGGTTCAATAATCTCTCATGAGGGTGATAGGGAAGTCAAAAAAGCTCCCCCAGCAAGCCATTTATGAGCAATCTATGCTTAATCAATCACAAATAATTCTGTCACAGATCATTGAATACTGACCAAGATAGAGCAACATAATACAGTATGTTACAATGGGAGCAAACGTAAAGAGTTCTGGTCTGCATAAGTCATATAGTCACATGTCATATAATGTCACGTATAAACGTGTTTCAGTAATATTCTGTATCAGCGTATGAGGGCTCAACTCTGGTTTGCATAATGAGGGATTAGAGGTTTTTGACCAGGTTTCTGGATTTATAGTGATCATTGTGTTTTTGATTGAGGAACTTGTTTTAATGTCTGATACCTAATTATCATTATTGGAGTTCCCAGGAAAGTCCAAAGTGGCTTTGGCAGTGGCTTTGGAAAGATTTTACACAGACACACATACACACTCACAAACACATACACACACAAACACACACACACATACTCACACTCTCATATATACAGTCACGCTCCTGGTTTCTGTGTGTAGGAGAGTGTAAGACATTTGGCAGTGGTGTAGTGCAGCCCTTTAATGGGAGCGCGTATCACGTGAGGACGTCTTGCTCTGTCACCCTCGTCCACTTCACCCATCAGGACGTCGACTGTGACATCACCGCCCAGCGAGGGAACAGCGGACTACTGACCCGCGTCGAGGTTGTGGTCAACAAAGTCAGCACTGTCATCTCTGATGGCATAGTCTATGTGGAGTCCAGCAGGTATGGAGACAAGGCTATGTGCCATATCTTATCCCAAGCTCATACCACTCACTTAATTGTTTATAAATAAGATTCATAACCGCAAGTGATTGTGATTGATCTGTACTTCCTAGCTTACTGTACCAACTGATTGTTATCTTGTGGGTAGTTAGATAGTTATGTCACATGACAGACAGCATCTATTCTATATGTGTGTGTTGTGTCTGTGTGTGTGTGTGTGTGTGTGTGTGTGTGTGTGTGTGTGTGTGTGTGTGTAGAGTGGATTCAGGTATATTAGGTATTTTTGTAACATTAGCTTCTTATCTGTTCTGCTTTGCTTAATATGATAACAGTGTGTGTGTTTGTGCGTGTATGTGTGTTGATCTCTCCTTTCCTCTCCACTCTCTCAGGATATCGCTGCCGTATGACCACACCTATCAGCATGTGTTCCACTATGGCATCCACACCAGACTGAGGAGCAAGGTCCTGCCTCTGACCGTCACCTGGCACACCACCGCTCTGGGCATCGACTCCCTCTGGGTAGGACAAGAGGAGATGAGATGAAACATATGTATACAATACATTATGTAATATGCACACTCAACTCCCTCTGGATAGGACAAGAGGAGATGAGATGAAACATATGTATACAATACATTATGTAATATGCACACTCAACTCCCTCTGGATAGGACAAGAGGAGATGAGAAGAAAAATATGTTTATAATTTACACAAATCTGAAAATAAAATGATAAAGTGAAAGTTAGTTTCTCAGAGTTTGTCTATTTTGATCGTATAGAAAATGAAAGTCAGAGGGCTGCTTTATGCTTTCAGATACTGCATTTCTACTGTCTGTGAGCACTTCACATATGACTTTCTTTCTTTCCGTCTTTTTGTCCTTCTCTTTCTCTTTTTCTGTTGTGTTGTAGGTGCGGTTAGAGGGGGACAGTATCATTGGTGTGAGTGGACTTTGTGGGCAATTAAATGTTACTGGTGAGTGAGTGTTTGTGTGTCTGTCTGTCTGTTTGTTGTAATACTGACTTCGTAACACGTCAAAGTTGTATAATGTTGTTTGAGGGTAAAATGTAGCAGTCATGTTCTTTGTGCGTGTGTGTGTGTGTGCGTTGTAAAGTGTTGTAATGATGTCCTGTTACCTTCTACTCCAGCCAACCCCAGTCTATTAGTGTCTCAGGCAGTAGCTCAAGATGACACCTGTGTTACAGAAGACTCACTTGAGGACCCTAACACAGTAAGACTGACACTTGCCACTGATTACACCAAACCATTGTTTGTCTTTGTGTGTGTATCCCTCTGCATGTACTGTGTGTGAGTGTGTGTGTGTAAGACATAATAAACATCTCTATAGTTTTTTTATGACATTTATACCAAGCTAAACCATGTCACTTTAAGGTCTAAAACTAAAAAAATGTGTGCTCATTTTTGTAACTTGTCTCTTTTATGGTCTGTAGCTAAAGACACACACACACACAGACACACACAGAACATTAGAAAGTGGAATATCATCTTCCCTTTATAAGTGCCAGGTCGGTCAGGTAAGGTAAAATACAGTAAGATCAGGTGAGGTGTTCTTTTTTCCCTGTCCCCTTCAGGTGTGCAGGCAGGTCTTATCCTATGCCAAGTCCTGCCTAATGGCCCAGATGGATGCCCACCTCCACCTGTGCCAACAGAATGCCTACGGCCAGACTGGCGGACCTCAAGTCACCTGTCCCTTCTTCTGGGACCTGGCACACAGGTGTGGATCTGGCAGTGATGTGTGGGACCAGTGGAGACGCATTACTCTATGCCGTGAGTGGCTATCTTGGAAACTTCCATGGGTGATAACAACAGAAGATCTGAAGTTAAAGATGAAATGGAGATATAACAGGGAGGCTACACTGGATACATTACCGAAGTGTTGTCATGTTACAGTTGAGATTACAGTTTACATTGACATTTATGCATGTAGCAAACACTTTTATCCAAAGCGACTTAGAAAAGAGGATAACATTCAAGCCACAGCACAATGAAAAACTAACAAAGAGTGCATATTGCGATCATAAAATCTGCAGTATTTTAAGTTGAAAGTGCAATAGTATAATAAAAGTGCAGTAATAGAGATTAAAAATAAGAGGTTAACTGCATTCCTGTTATTCACTATGCACTAAACAAATGAACAAACATTAGTACTATGTGTGATTATACCATTGTAACCATTCCTTTCTCTCATTGGTGTAGCTAAGGCTCAGTGCCCAGGGCAGCTGACATATCACGAGCTGGGAAATGCCTTCACCCCCAGCTGCTCAAACCCTGCCCCCAGATCATATGACCAGGAGGTGACCAGCACCTGTGTCTGCCCACAAGGTCAGAGGTCGCACCACTGGGCTTTTCCACCAACAGAGAATGCATTCTCAAACCATTCAAAATGACTGTATATTACCATGATTCATTTTTATCTGAAGGTTTGTCCTGTAATGGTAATTGTATTAAGTACACATGCTTGACATTTACTGTAAGCCTTCAATCTTCTCTCCTGACCTCTCATTCAAAGCTGGGCTTTGAAATCTGAACTATCTGAACTAATCCACAAGGGGGCAGAGTTCCTCTATAGGAGATGAAGGAAGTGAAGGAAGGAAGTGTTTACAGTAAAGTCAGCTTTTGTGCTATACACAAGTAATTGCGCTTTTGTGCCAGATTTTATCAGCTTTAGACTATTATGGTATGCTTTTGTGGACTTGAATACGCCCATATTGAAGTCGAAATGACAATAAGACTGTGTCCTGATTGGTGCTATTATGCCTTTGGATAGAAAGAGGGTTTATGTTGCAGCTATACATGCCCTCCAGCCCATCTCACTGTTTCTGCACAAAAAGGTGATTTCAGGGATTTGACAGTGAGAATTGTCCTTGTTTTTGGTTCTCCAATTTCATCTCAGTGTTTCTGCACGAAAAGGTGATTTCAGGAATTTGACAGTGAGAATGTCCTTGTTTTTGGTTCTCCAATTTCATCTCAGTGTTTCTGCACAAAAAAGTGATTTCAGGGATTTGACAGTGAGATTTTTTTTGTTCTCCAATGAGCATGTGAGTGTTTCTTTCTTTGGAGAAGGGAAAGAGGAGGGGTGTAATTACTTCTGTGTTCATTGTGCTCATGTAAAATGTGAGTGTGTGTGACCACAGATATGATCATCCATTCTTATTACAGTAGGTCTTTGAGATAGTTTAGATCAGACAGCTCCAACAGGTATCTCGGGTGCTACCAGTAGCTCACCACCTGCTTAAGAGCAGCTCTCAGGTTCAAAGGAAATGCAAATAAACCTCATGACAGTCAAAAAGGGTATTGAACCTCTTATAATCTCAATGTAATCCTCATCCTGTCCTGTCTGATACATACAGTGATGCCAGTTTTGCTGTGCTCTGATGAGAGTTGATGTTGGTAGTACACACCAGATTTGGCTATAACTATAGCTATAACTTGACTATAACTATTTCTATAACTATGGAAAATAAAGGTGTCAGTGAAGGTCAGACCATATTTTTCTCTACTCCAGTTTAGATGACACTTCAGATGGTGCTGTAAGTGTGTAGGATGGTATGGCTGTAACAGTTACTGTATCTCTAGGACTATGAGTACAGATGTAAAATAGAGGTAGAATATCTCTCGACCTCAATGAATTTTTGCTTGGGAACCAGGGACACTCCTTTTTCTACAGTCAATATCATTGTCGTGTTTTAACTTCAAAGATCCGGGACATAGTGGGTTTTCTTGTACTTTACCTGGGACAGACCACCAAAATTGGGGACTCTCTACGGAAATCAGGGTCATTTGGTCACCGTACTGTAAATTAATTTTAACAGAGTATCTGAATTGCTCCACAATTTGCCCTAGTGGCACCATGGTTTGGGAAATAGGGCTGTAAAAGTTGACAGGAAAATTCACAAAGAAAACCGCATATTATGACAAACTGAATATTTGCTGGAAAATCAATTAAATAAAAGAAAATGTTTCATACTATTACAGTACAGTTTAACGCATGTGCGTCTGAAGGTTTTATGTTTGTGTTCAGGTAAGGTATGTATGTGACACAGTTTTATCTTCTGGCTGTATGGTTTGTGTGTTGACCCCAGGTAAGGTACTGAATGACCGTGCTGGAGGCCATCAGTGTGTCAATGTGTCTGAGTGTCCCTGTGTGCACGGCAGCAACAGCTACCTACCAGGAGCCCACAGAGGAACCAAGTGCCAGACATGGTGAGGAACCACTTTAGTAGAGAGGAACCCACTGCCAGACATGGTGAGGAACCACTTTAGTAGAGAGGAACCCACTGCCAGACATGGTAAAAAACCACTTTAGTATAAAGGAACCCACTGCCATACATGGGTAGGAACCACTTTATTGTAGAAGAACTACAGTAACCCTGGTGACTATATGCTATCACAATTAATTTGAAGATTATAACAATGATTTATCTGATAAAAAGGATACCTCAGATAGTGGCAAATGTTTTTATAGTTTTATGTTTAAACAGACCTTCACATCAAAAGTTTTGGTAACGTTGTATGTACATTATAAACAGTACATAATATGTAGACATTGCAGTGCACCTTTTAAAACATTTTCTATCTCTTTCCCTCTTGTGTGTGTTTCCCTCTCGTGCAGTGAGTGTGTGAATGGGAGGTGGCTCTGTTCTGAGGACATCTGTCCCAAGAGATGCTCCATTGAGTCGCAGTTTGTCAACACTTTTGATGGCAAACACTTCAGACTCCCAGGCAAATGCTCATATGTGGCAGCACAGGTTTGTGGGACCTTGTAGTACTGAGTTCAGCTTATTTGACTCACACTGGACTGCTACTCTAGAAAGAGGTCTAGTACATCTGATTCTCACATGACCGATTGCAATCGGAATGATTCTTATATGATGATAAAATTGCCTGTAAACACAACACCCCAACAAGTGGCAAGTTGTTTCACAACACTGTCAAAATGACTGTTATCCACACTTTAGTCAGGGCTATCACAGAAACACAAACAGCATGGAAAGCTTTGTTGTCACAGCAACTTTGTCTTCACCAGAATTGATGTGGAACTCATGTCCTACCGCCAGGGCTGCATAGACTTTGAATGCCTTGCCAAACAACAGCCTCAACCAGGGTGGCCCCAACCAAAACACTGATATAAAAGAAAACCAAAATAATGATCCTACTTCTGAGCTGGCATGTGAATCTTAAGAAATGTTGTTTATCCTGAACGCTTACAGTACAATAATGTTGAAATACATGCAATGGCCCTAACAAAACCACACTTTGTCACATACCCCATGTCCCATTACCTCATTGGACACTGTGCGAGTCCATTCCAATATTTTACAATAGAAAAATCAGAAAATCAGTTGCTTATTTGTTAATGAAAGCTATTACAGATTTTTTGTGAATGAATGAATGAATGAATGAACGAGCAAACAAATTTGAAAATGTATTGGTCTAAGTGGTCACTGCTACTTAATTTCCAGCATTTCTATAGCACTGTAAAATATTTTGTCTATTGGGACTCAGAGGCTCCTTTTATTTCCTCTGTGGCGTACAGAGCTTGAACTGGACTCTGAAAGTTCACTTCTCTGAGAGAGCCATCAGACTGGAGAGGGTGGAGTTCAAGATCTACCACGTAAGTCATAGACACTTTTTTGATGGCATCATCACTGTGTTGTTCAGGAGAGCTAGGTTAACCTGAGGATGGATGCTATTAGAATCCTCTTGTGCATTCTCACGGCTCCATGGGACCCTGTCAACCTCTTTATGTGGCCCACATGTCGAATAACTTCAAGCCTAACCCCCCTTTTCCGTTGTGTTGCTCAGGAGACCTACATCTTCACCCACTCAAGGGTAATGTTTCAGAATGAGGAAGTCACTGACTTGCATCAAACCGGTAGAGGAGGCCGTCACATCTAGCTGTTTCAGCTTTTATTCAGAATGATCTTATTATGAGTCTGAGTTGTGTGTGTGTGTGTGTGTGTGTGTGTGTGTGTGTGTGTGTGTGTGTGTGTGTGTGTGTGTGTGTGTGTGTGTGTTTTGCAGCATTGGCCACTGTATTCTGGCAGTCCTCCATGTTTGTTCAGGTCCTGACCCACTCAGGCCTCAGCATCCAGGTGCAACTATCCCCTGACATTCAGCTCTATCTGTCTCTGCCCAAAGCGCTACATGGAACCCCTGAGGGTAAACTGTGCTCTATTATCTATAGACCTCACCAGTTCATTATTAGCCTTGTGTTATTATCAGTTCTGTTCAGTTCAAATCACTAGAGGGTATGGATTGTTTGGCATATCCTACTGATGGTAACTAATACCTAAAGTGATAACTAATATATACAGTTATGCTGTGAAAAGAAAGACAGACTCCATCATCGAGGATTCATCACACCCCCTCCACTGTTCCTTTCAACTACTCCCATGAGGCAAACCATTCAGTGCTCCTCTGGCCAGACTGAGAACTAACAAAAGCTCTATATGTATGATAAACAGGGGAACAAGACTGATATTACTCCTGAGCCTATTCCCCGAGCAGCTAACCTAAGAACAGTTTCCACCACATTGCAATAGACAATAACGGCTTTTGAATTTGAATTTGAATGGTAAAAGACACAGGATCTATCTCAGACCCCTGTATTGTTTGTGAGACCTTAATAAACACTGGGTAACATGGAGATGATACCTCGACAAAGCATGTAGTTTCACAATGGACAGTATCAAATAACTGTTTTCCCGTAATCACCAGATTATCTGTGATATCTGCAATCTGCTGTGCTTTGGGCTTTTGTGTCAGGCCTTTGTGGGAACTTTAATGGGGACTCGGGAGATGATTTTACCACCAGCAGTGGCATAGTGGAGAACTCTGCCCAACCATTTGCCCTCTCCTGGGCCCTAGGGAGATGTGATCCTGACATCAACCACCTCTGCATCAACATGGACAGCGGTGACTACAACACTCTATTCTACTCTACCTTATTCTATTCTATTCTATTCAACTCTACTGTATTCAATACTACCATATTCTGTTCTATTCTATTCTGCTCTATTCTGCTCAGCTCAGCTCTATTTTATTCTATTCTACTCTGTTCTGTTCAAGATTCTAGAGTGTTTCACTGCTGTATATCATTGTACTCTCTAGACTGCAACATCACAGTTTAGCCAAAGATCGTTCATCAACCATCTCTGGTTCCGCTTACCACTCTGTAGCAGATACTATGCTGTAAGAATAGGAAATAGGAAACGAGTGCCAGTAACAGATGTACTTATGAGGCTCCTTTGCATCTCTCATTTCATTCAAGGGTACAAGGACATTTTATAGTTTTATTGCATATGGTTACTGAGTGTAAAAAAAGTGATGAATAGTGTTGACAAAGGACAAGAGCTATGTGGCTTGCTTGGGGGGAGGGATGGATGAGGGCAAATTACAATACTCTCACACAATAACAAGGAGCATTTATGTTTCCGTTGGTGTCTTTTCCTGCAGAGATACTTGCTGATCACTGCAGCCAGTTGAGAGATCCCAATGGGATCTTTGGGTCCTGTCACCTTTATGTGCCCTATGACCATTATTATCAGGTAATAGATTAAAGCCTGCTCTAGGATGTAGCACAGCAATACCACATAAAGTTATTTTTTTTCCATATCCTTAACACACATAAAATATCCTACTTACATTTTTTTATGTAAATAATTATGGTATATGGAATTTAAGGATTTCTTCTATTCAGTTTTAGAGGTTACATAAAAATTTGTACAAAATATTTAAAGTCTGCCTATGCATGATTGGCCATTCCTTGCTGTTTTCTCAGTTTGTGGATTTTTCTCTACAGAGCTCTAGGACTGGAGCTCTAGGGCTCTAACACTGCCGCTTCCTCTTTCTCTGTTTCTCCGACATCAGTTTTCTCTGTTTCTTTTTCTTTGGCTGTTCCATGATGAATGTTTGAGTCCACTTCGCTACGTTGTTTTTATAGCTTGCCGGTGCCTATCTGAGAGTGTCTTTGTATGTGGTGCCGTAAAGCCATTCATTACTTACGAGACCTGAGACTTCCATGAGACTTGGCTGTTGTTTGCCGGCCAAATTTTACATTTTCCCTATCTCCGCCCAGATACACTAGGGTAGTCAAAACAGCCACCAATCGGCCCATAAAGTGTTACAGAACCACCACAATGACTCTTAATTTGTTAGTTTAAGGTAAATTAAGCTAAAATAGTGCATAGGGCCTCTTTAAATAATACTACGCTTAGGCATTCATGCTCATGTTCTGTCACATCCATAACGCTGGAATTGTCTAGCCCTTCAAAGTACTCTAATAGTTTAATACTATTTTTAGTATAATTATTATTGTTGTTGTTATTGTCATTGTTATGGTTATTATATTTCAGTATTTAAATAAATATATTTGAAAAAGATGCAATTGTAAGTTGTGCTGTTTTCAGGCCTGTGTCAGTCAGACATGCCAGTGTCAGACAGGGCTTCAGTCTTGTCTGTGTGTCGCCCTTGGCAACTACGCCAAAGCCTGTGCTTCTGTGGGGGCGTCAGTAGGAGACTGGAGAGCAACAGCAAACTGCAGTAAGTTTACATAGAGATCAACCAATGACTGTATATACAGAGATATTAATATCTATCTGATCTCACTGTGTGTGTGTGTGTGTGTATGTGTGTGTCTGCATATCTGTGTATGTTTGGATCTCAGCGGTTACCTGTGCAGCCAACCAGGTGTTTGACTACGCCACACAGGTGTGTAACCACACCTGCCGCTCTCTAGCGGGGCCCGACCCTACCTGTGATCTGGGCGCTGAGGCTGTGGAGGGCTGTGGGTGCCAGGCGGGCACCTACCTGAACGACCACGGCAGCTGCAGCCCCCGGTCGCAATGCCAGTGTCACCACATAGGGGGCACCACACCACCAGGACCAGTGGTCATTGGTGGACGGCTTTGGTGAGTCTAGGAAGCTTTAAAGTCATTAAAGATATATACACACTAACAAACCAAATGAAATCATACTACAATTAAAAAAAGAATCATAATAGATAAGCAGATGTTTAGAAGACAGGCACTGTATGCAGAGGATTTTTTGTTTCCTTACAGCTACTGTGAAAATGGAGAACTAAGCTGCCCATCTCACCGTTCCTTCGACTGTGGTAAGTTGTTGTGGTCACGCTTTATTTGAGGCTGTCGACACATATCATGAACATTATTGACACTTCTTTTTACACTCAACTGTCATTAGGTTGACAATGCAGACATTACAAAAACAGAATGACCGTCATAAATATCAATGAAGTGTCATTAATATATGAGATGAATCATGTCACTCTTTAGTCGACACCCTCACGTAAAGTGTTACTGTTGTTTTTAGAGGACAGACCGCAGACCTACAGCTCTATGTGACTAATGAAAACAACAGACTTGGGCGTTGGTAGCGTAGTGGTTAAGGAACCTGGCTAGCGTGCAAGTAGCCTAACAAAGTTATGGGTTTGAATCCCAGCTGCCACCGTTGTGCCCTTGAGCAAGGCACTGAATCCTAAAGGGGAGACTGACCCTGAACAATTGATAGTTCACAAAATGTAAGTTGCTTGGATAAATGCATTTAGCGTCTGCTAAATGCATAAATGTCAATGACTTGAGTTTGACGTGGAGAATTTACTACAAATCTGGTTTCTATTCATATCCTGTCAGTGTGTCAAGGCACCAAAGTGTGTGTGAACTGTCCAAGCTCTATCAACACTGCACAGAAAACATGCGACAGCCTGCGTAAGCCACCTGTGAGTTAAACACACACACACACACACACACACATTCACACTGACACACACACACACACACACACACACACACACACACGTATGCTAACATACACTGCTGTAGATAAAAACATCATCCTCCAAAATAAAACAAGATTCTTTTAGACCTTTAGACCTAACTTGTTAACACAGAATAAAGTAAAACACCTTTCTTCTATTTTTATATTTTTTAAATACATACAGTGTGTAAAATAGGTGTGGTAATTGTATTCATCATTTTATGACTTATTGTGTGTGCAGAGCGCTCCTGTGTGTAACACTGGCTGCTACTGTCCTGAAGGCCAGTTTGAGGACCACAATGGGGTCTGTGTGTCTGCGGAGAACTGCACGTGTGTGTTTAGTGGGAAAGTGTACGGCCCTGGAGAGATAGTGGAAAGCAACTGTAAGATGTGGTGAGTGATTGTGTGTATGTATGTGTGTATTAGAGAGAGAGAGAGAGAGAGACATGAAAACTGTATCAAGTGGTGAAAGATCAGAAAAAAAACTCAATGACATGTAGATCACTCTAGAATGTTCTGGATTTTTTCATTATTATTTTTTGATATCACACTCATTTTGTCTTAAAGTTGTTTAGTGTTCCACCAGTAACGCAGCCAAATTAACCCAAGTTTGTGTGTGTGTGTCTGTATGTGTGTGTGTGTGTGTGTCCAACAGCACATGCGGTGGAGGGCACTGGGACTGTACTGGAGAGCCTTGCGCTGGGAGGTGCCAGGTGTTTGGGAATGGGCACTACCAGACCTTTGACTCCAGGTGGTTCCGCTTTGATGGGAACTGCCAGTACACCCTGCTGGAGGTGAGTTATACTGTAACTTGGCCTGAATGTGACTTTATAGAGAGTCCTCTAAATGACCTTCTCTCTGGCCTGGATGGGGTTAGGCAGTTTCCTCCAAATTACCTTTTGGATTTGTATATGTTGCAAGTTTATATGTATTTTATGATAACTAGGATGGGTTGTAAGTTATAGGATTGTAAGTTATATTGTTATTTGTTTTAAGATTGAGTGTTGTTTTATTGTGAGTTATATTGTTGTTTGTTGTTGTTTGTTCCTCAGGACGACTGTGGGAGTGGGATGGGGAAGTTTGCTGTCCGAGTAGAGAGCATTCCCTGCTGCGATGAAGAACTGACCTGCTCCCGTACCATTACTCTAGACCTGCTGGTACACACACACACACACATACACACACACACACACACCCACACACACACAGTCTGAATCAAAGACTGACACACACACTCTGACTCATTTATACACACACACACACACACACACACACATATGTACTAACATAAACACACAGACACACACAGAGTCTGTCTCTGTCATGTATAGCAAATCACAGACTGACGCACTCTGACTCACTTGATCACCACACCACTCTCTCTCCCTCTCTGTAACATGTGTTCAGGATGAGGTGGTTCTGGTGTTGGGGGACATGTCTGTGCACTCCAGGTACTATACAGTATTTCTCTGAAGATGACTATTGACTATATACGTACTTGTGAGCTCTTGCATGTCCTGCAGGCCCTACAAGCATTAGAGTTCTTGTGTGTCCCTCCAGGCCCTCTAACTCATCAGATATGATGGCAGAGATGCTGTACTCAGTCCACACAGTAGGACTCTATTTCCTGGTGTCAGTACCACGCCTGGGACTCACACTCATCTGGGACAAACACACACGTCTAACTGTGCTGCTGGAGGCTAGGTGGAGGGTAAGTGCACACACACACAGACACACATACACACACACATATATACACGAACGCACAAACAGCATACATAGGCATGCTGACCAACATGAACAGACATCCCAATCTGTTTTCCCCACCTTTAGGGTCGAGTATGTGGTCTGTGTGGGAACTTTGACTCCAGTGAGGCTAACGACCTGCTGAGCAGCGGTTCCCCGCTAGCGTCCAGTGCGCTGGAGTTTGGGAATAGCTGGAAGACGGGCTCACCACCCTGCTCGGATGTGACAACTGAGACCTTCCCCTGTCAGCACCACTCGTACTGTGCCAACTGGGCCAAGAAACGCTGCATGATCCTCACTGGAGACACCTTCAGAAAGTGCCATCTCAAGGTGAACACAGAACGAATGTTAGCTTGCAGAATGACATAGCGTAGCATTGCATTAGCAATTACCTCAGGCTTTACCTGAGACATCTTTAGGTAAATATGCAGTATTCATGGCACAGCTTAGAACGCCATAGCATAGCATAATATACCAAAGCATAGCTTACCCTTGCCTAGCACAGAATAGCTTAGGACTGTACAGCATTTTAGTGTTGGCATGGTAGTTGATGCAAATATTGCATTATCAGCCTCTCAGCTTTATTATCTGCTTCCTACAATCTGTCTGCTTGTTTAGAAATTCACCCAACATCTCAGACACCCTCAGGATAATTGTTGTGTAGTCTGGTGACAGATGATAGATGCATGAAGCAGGTGAATAAAAGCCTCATAGACTTGCATAGACCAAGTATCACTACAGTCTAAAATGACAGGATAACAGTAGATCATCTACACATCAAACAGAGATATGCTTTTTGGCTTAAGATATTTCCTTTTGTCTTTTAGAGGGCGGGTGGTGGTGGTGAGGGGGTTCAGAATCTCATTCTCTCAGTCTCTCTCTCTCTCTCGCTCTCTGTGTTTGTACATGTGTGTATTGTGTGTACAGGTGGACCCTGAGCCGTACTACCAGGTCTGTGTGTTGGAGGCATGCTCCTGTGAGTTCGAGGGCAAGTTTCTGGGCTTCTGCACGGCTGTGGCAGCTTATGCTGAAGCCTGCAGTGAGCAGAATGTCTGCGTCCACTGGAGGACTCCAGACCTGTGCCGTGAGTACTACAGTACACTGACCATTAGGGTGGTCAGAAGAATAGGACTCCAGTCCTGTATTGTGAGCACTGCTACACCTGAGCCACTGCAGACCATACACCACTACAGTCAGCATACACTGAGAGTTAGGGTGAGCAGATGAATAAGACTCCAGATCTGTGCTGTGAGTATTGTAGAATTGTTACAGAGATCAGATATGGCCCTTTTCCATTTACCTGTACCAGCTTGGTTTGGCTCAGTTCTACTTGCTTTTTTTGCTTTTCCATTGCTAAAATCTGGTGCCTGGTACAAGATACCTGGTACCATTCTTGGTACCACCTTTGTTGAGGTTCCAAGCGAGCTGAGCTGATACCACAGATAGTTCAGAGCTATAGCAACCAGTTTAATTAAACGGTATATTTATGCAGTGGAAAACGAAACATCCAAAACCAAACCGAGTAGAGTTAAGCTGATACCATTCAGTGGATAATTGCCAATAGACTTCTAACCTGTGCCCCGAGCACCACAGAAAATAGATGGGGAAAGCACTTTTTTCCCACAAATTATTTGTATCATGGCATATCATGGCTAGGACAGACATTGGCACTTCGCCAACTCACCACAGGAGTACCCCAAGGATCTGTGCTGGGGCCCCTTCTCTTCGCCTTGTACATCACCTCGCTGGGCTCAATCATCCACTCCCATGGCTTCTCTTATCACTGCTATGCTGATGATACCCAGCTCTATCTGTCCTTTCCGCCTGACGACTCCACAATGTCAACACGGATCTCAGACTGTCTTTCTGATATATCTGCATGGATGAAAGGACATCACCTCCAACTAAATCTCTCTAAAACTGAACTGCTGGTCCTTTCAGCCAAACAAGCCATACATCACAACATCAGCATCAAGATCGACTCCCTGTCTGTTTCTCTCACCAAAGTGGCAAGAAACCTAGGTGTCATGATCGATAACCAGCTGACCTTTGCAGATCACGTTGTCTCTGTGGCAGCTGCATGTCTGGTCTTTAACCAGCCAGAAAGGGCACATGTCACACCTCTGTTCATTAAACTCCACTGGCTACCCGTGGCTGCTCGCATCAAATTCACGGCACTAATGGTGGCCTACAGGGTGATTTATGGCTCTGCTCCCATCTACCTGAATACTCTCCTAAAGCCCTATGTCACCCGCCGACCACTTTGCTCCTCTAAGGAACGTTATCTAGCACGGCCAACACCTTGTGCAGGTCAATCCAGACTCTTCTCATGTTTGGTTCCACGCTGGTGGAATGACCTCCCAAGTGCTACCAGATCAACTGATACCCTCTCCACCTTCAAGAAACTCTTGAAGACCCAGCTCTTCCAAGAATATCTCCTGGCTTAAATTTTGAGAATGCACTTAACATCTTATACTTAATTTCTCTTTTATACTGTACATTTTATCACACTATTGCACTTTCGACTTAAAATAGTGCAGTTTTTATGTTAGCAATATGCACTCTTTGTTAGTTTTTTTCATTGTGTTGTAGCTAGAATGTTATCCTCTTTGTAAGTTGCTTTGAATAAAAGCGTCTTCTAAATGCATAAATGTAAATGTAAATGTATTTGTCTATCTAATATTACTTTCAGAAAAATCTATATCATGAATATAGGCCTATATTTTTTTGGTTTTGGTATGAGATGTTTGCTTATAAGAATTTTCCCTCCTCTCCATAGCTGTGTTCTGTGACTACTACAACAAGAAGGGTCAGTGTAGATGGCACTATGACCCCTGCGGAAGAGTCCCAACTTGTGGGGGAAACTACTCCTTCAGCGGGAAACTGGAGGGTAACTGTTCATTTTCTCAACTACAGCTGCATTGTCTGATTGTAGCTACTTCTTCATAGTGGATTGATTTCAAAAAAGTTTTTTCCTGAGGCACTCAGGAGGTGGATCTGTCTCCAGCAGTCTAACTCTAGTTAGTCTGATTCAGTTCCAATAAAACCACTGCCTGAAACATTTTTAAACGGTTAACGGGCGGTTTGTCAGCAACTTACAGTATGTCATATACAAACTATTCAGGTCCATACATTTTCAAGCAAATGAAATCATCTTGGTATGCCGTTACTTGTCTCTGTGCCAATATGTGGCACTCTACTGTTGTCTCTCAGTGTCTTGTCTTCTGCAGGCTGTTACCCCAGGTGTCCAGCAGAGGCGCCATACTACGATGAGAACACAGGAAACTGCACAACACTGCAGAACTGCACGTGCCGCTTTGATGGCACTGTCCTCAGCCATGGCGCTGAAGTGACCACGCCCAGTGTACACTGGTGAGAGTTTGCTGTTTATTTATTTATTTACATTTACGCACTTAACAGATGCTTTTATCCAAGGCGACTTACATTTTTTGTCAACTATCAATTGTTCAGGGCCAGTCTCCCCTAAAGCAACTTAGGGTTAAGCGCCTTGCTCAGGGGCACAACAGTGGCAGCTGGGATTCGAACCCACAACTTTTCAGGCTACTTGCATGCTAGTCAGGTTCCTTAACCGCTATGCTACCACCACTCCATTTGTTAGTTTGTTTGCTTGTTTGTAGGTTAATAATTATGGGATATTATATCATGTGTTGATTCGTTTTTACTTCTATGTTTTAGCACATGCACAAATGGAATCATGGACTGTGGTAGGTTATTACATAAGAGTACTTTGTGTGTATTTCGTTGATTATATTAAAGTACATTAGTTCAATGAGTTCATATAACGACACTTTTTGCATGGACCATGCATCGAAGCCAGTCATACTTATCTCTGTGTTCAGAACCCACACTACCACCAACATCAACACCACCTCCCACAACTGAATCTGCCATCACATCAGGATCCCCTACAGCTCCACAAATTACTACGTGTGAGTTACCTGCTACCTGTGTCATTGTTCCTACACTGTATACCTGAAAATGTCTTTTGACTGCCTTGGCACTGAGCCGTTTTCTTCCCTCTGTGTGGTAGCCTTTCTGGTTTCTGCATTGTTGTGTGCAGCTATTTGTTTCTCACAGATGGAGCAACATACCAAATGGTTGTGGACAAGTGGTTTAGTTTTTAGCTATCATAAACTGTGTGTACTATGATCTATTGCATCAGTTGTTACTTCTTTGTCTGAACTCTGCACCTTCGTTGTGAGTGACCTAAGATGACCAGACCTCTGAGATGAAAATTAAGGACATTTCCCTGAATTTTCCTTGGGAACTGGGGACTTTTCTATTTCTACACTCTGCTACCATTAAAATAATAATGTTGTAGCTTCAAAATTTGTTGTTGTACATGGTAAAATTGTATTTTAACTTGGACAGACCACCAAAAATAGGGACTGTTCTTGAAAACCGGGCTTGGCTGTGGAAATGCCTCTTGTGTAATCAGACCTAATTATTATTTTGTCAGAACCTTGCTGTTACTCAGTGCAACCCAAAAAGTACTGTTATAATGCATGTAAACTAAACTATTCTAGTTCCGGTCTGCATAATGAAACAAAATGTTTCAGTGATCTTCTCTATCAGCATATAAGGGCTCATATAAAGGGGGACCCCCCGACCCCGCCCTTGCAAAAGCAGAACACAGAACTTAACGCTCCGCTTTTACCCTCTCTACTGAAACCCTCAGACTTAACTGGCATGAATCAGCTTATCATGAATTAGATTCAGGTTATTTAAGTCTTTGAGGGTTCAGGGTTTAGGATGTAGGGAGGACATTCTGATTCAGCCAATGTGCACTGGCTTGAGTGTTTTCTATGTAAATGCTACATGCTACAAGTCCACACAAACTGTCACATCCATAACGCCAACAAAATGCCATGGTATTTGGTTTTTGCGAATGATTACGTGAAAAGTTTCATAAAATTAGTTCTACAACCAAGAAAAGTGAATGCTCAGATTTTATGTGATCATCATTCCCATCATACCATACCATGGCATTGTGTTGGCATTATGGACGTGACAGTTTTGCATGGAATCCTCTAGTGTAGATAAGGTCTGTACATAGCTGCTGAATATGTAGGATGTTCACAGAACTGCTGCTTGTCCACCACAGATGAGTGCAGTGTAGCAGGTCTGCTACCATTAAAATAATAATGTTGTAGCTTCAAAATTAGAGGACAAAGTGGATTTTCTTGTATTTTACCTTGGACAGACCACCAAAAATGGGGACTGTTCTTGAAAACCGGGCTCGGCTGGTCACCCCAGAGTCACCTGTATATAGGTCTGTAACCAAGTACCTGTTCCTTCCACAGGTGTGTGTAGGGTCTGGGGCGACCCCCATTACATCACCTTCCAGGGCCACAAGTACGACTACCAGGGCGAGTGCAACTACATCCTAGCTCAGGAGCGATTACCACGGTACAACTTCAGAATCGTGATGGACAACCATGCTTGCGGTGTTGAGGTCTCATGTGCTAAGGGAATCATCATTATGTTTCGTAACCACACCATCACGCTCAGAAGCAACGATGTAACAGTGGCAGTATGTACCCCCAGGCCAATATGGCTGAATCCTAACGTCTTTCTTAATGTTAATCATGAAGTTAATTGTTCCCAGTTAATTTTTGCTGTAATGTAAAATGTCCCTGTGTTTCTGTCTATCCTACAACCCCCTACCCCCCAGTCCACCCTGAACCAGATGACTGTGCATCCCCCTTACATGGAACACGGCATCCGCTTTGAGACCACCGAACTCACGGTGACCGTCTACATTGATGAGATCCTCTCTAAGGTCTCATTTAGTTTCTACAGTGAAGTACTCATAACCCTGGACAGGAACCACTTTCTGAACAACATAGAGGGACAGTGTGGTGAGCATCAATGAGAGGGGAGATATCCATGTTACCATGAAGAATGGCAGGGATACAGCATAAGGGGCTGCACTGATAATACAAGACAGTGTACAAGAGCATAAGTACACCAGTGATAATGAATGCAGAATTGAAAAACAAAACGAAATGAAGACAGCATATTACACAGTAATCAAAAAACAGTATATAATGCAATTGTGTTCATGCAAATGGTTTCTTATCATTTTGTGCAACCTCGTAAAAAGAGTCTGTATTAGTTTTAGAACTGCAACAAAGATGTTTTGAGCAAGATTACTGACTGAGTTTGATATTAATGTGTCTGTCTGTAATACTCTGTATGAGCTTGTGTGCATTTCCTTTGTTTAGGTGAGTGTGAAGGCAGCCCTTGTGTGCGCCCTGGTGGTGTGAGAGAGAATAACACCTGCTGTCCGAATACTGCGGCTGACTGGATCTACCCTGACCCCATCAAGCCCCACTGTCCCACTACACCCCCTAACGAAACCTGTGACCCATCCCCACCACCACCACCTACGTGTGGTCCCACTCCTACCTGCCAGATCCTCACACACCCGTAAGATCCACAACTTTGTGTGTGTGTATGTGTGTGTGTGTACGTGACTTCCACATTTGGTCTCTCTCCCCTAGCGCAAAAAAAGCATCTGCGTGACGGGAAAATTGCAATTTTTTGGAAATCCAAAATAATGCGTTTTTGCAGTTAAGAGCATTATTTTGAAAATATTGCATATCTAAAGAGCAGTATTTTGTATTTTTTGGTGTTCAAACCTACATCTACTGCATTTACATACCCCCCACCCCCCCTTCTCTGTCCAGTGTGTTCCAGAAATGTAGACAGCAGGTGGACTTGTCTGTTGTGGAAGAAAGCTGCAGGTTTGATGAGTGCCATGGACTGCCCTGCCCCTCGTTGGCACTGGCCGCAGAAATGTGCAAGGAGATTGGCATTTGTGTCGAGTGGCGCAACCTCACCAACGGCACCTGTGGTAAGTGCACGCATATACACACAGAAACACACACACACACACACACACAAATGAATACACGCGTGCACACGCACACAGACACAAACACACACACCCAGTGCCAGAAAGTAGAAAATGTTTCCACTCTTTCTGGTATTCATTTAACTTAACACTGTAGTTCCTAACTAATTAGTAAGTGTAACACACATACACACATTAACACAGACACACTGACATATGGACAAGCACATGCATGTGCACATGCACAAACACACACACACACACACACACACACACACACACACATTCACACTCAGTCACACACATAGTGCCAGAAAGTATGTGCCTTTGCTGCTGAAAATTGCAAATGTGTGCTCGCTGTGGTTCAATCTCTGATCTTTCCTAATGATCCTCTTTCAACTATAGTTTCTACTGTCTAGTTGAAAAAAATGAAATTGCATTCTAACCACTAAAGTTGCTAATGATAACTAAGGTACCAACTAAGGTGTGTATGGAAATAAACCCCAAAATATCAGCGCCGATGCATCAGTTTGCTACAGAGGCAGTTGGTGTGGACATGGGAAAAGAGACATTCAAACACTCCCCACTGGAAATGTTTACAAAGACATTTGCCTTTTTTTTTCTAATTTAAGTGCACCTTAGCAAAGCTAAAAATTGGATACATTGATTACTGTGAATCCCAAAGTCTCCCCTCAACCCTTGGGTTAAAAGAGACATAGAATGGAAAAGCATTTTTGCCTTGGCTTTGTTGAAGTTGTGTAAGGCCGAAGAGCTGTCATGAACATGAGACATGAACATGAGATTTTTTTGAACTTTGAACTTAGAAATAGCCACTAACACAAAGGTGAATAGGCTACATGTGATCTCATACAGTATCACAAATCAATTGTAGTTCAATTGTGATTGCCAAAGAGGGCACCATTTAGCCAAAACGGACACCCTTTTTAACACCCTCCCTAAATATAAGGTTGTAATTAGGCTTGTAAAATTGCATTTTAGCTTTTTTTTGATAAATCACAGATGAATATATCTATTTTGACATCAGAGAACAAGGTACAATACTCCAACCATCCATCCTGTGTACAAGTCGCATGAATCGTGATTGGTTGAGTCATGCCAGTGAAGGGTCCAGGTGTTAGGGTTAAGAGCACTTTGTGCTGTGCCCGTTTCAGATGCATCCTGTCCAGATGGGCTGGTGTACCAGGAGTGTCGGGGCTACCTAGATGACTACTGTGAAGAAAGGTGGGAATCCAGGGGCTGACATGAATTTCAGTATTTCATATGTTTACATATTTTTTAACTTCATTTTTTTACATTTTTGATGAATAACATGTTATTGATTTTTCTTTTCCCTTTCAGTTCCTCTTACCAATTAAAAGATAGATAACACATCTTTCCTCTTACCAATAAAAAGATAACACATCTATCTTCTTACCAATAAAAAGATAGATAACACGTCTATCATGTCACATTTACTTTCAATTCCATTTCAGGCCCTCTTTAAGTTCTAAGCCCTGAACCCTGAAAGGCATAACTGGCTTGAATCAACTTCATGATAGTCTGATTCAAGCCAAGTAAGTCTTGAAGGGGTTAGGATTCAGGGTTAGGGCATGGGAGTACAGAGAGAGAGAGAGAGAGAATGCTTAAAGGCTGTGTATGGACATACTCATGACAAATCATTATGCCAGTGTTTCACTGTTTATGTAGACTGTCCATAGTGACATCAAGATGTTGACTTATCAGGGCATTAGGTTCTGTTGCGCCTATGATGACACATGATGACACATTTTATTTATTTCTTTAGTCCACTGCCAGGTCTTGCTAGTATTGATATGCACTATATATATATATGTATATATATAACACAAGAAAAACCCTAGGTGCAATAGAATTTGATTTGATTGATTTGGTTGGACAGAGTGAGTATCAGGATATCAGTATGGGAAAGTCCATGCCAACGAGTTTGTCTGTCTGTGTGTGTGTGTGTGTGTGTGTGTGTGTGTGAGTGTGTGTGCGCGCGCGTGCGTGTGTGTGTGTGTGTGTGTGTGTTGCTATCCTCCAGTTTGCGTGTGCCTGGTCATGTCCTAAAGGAGATGAAGTCTGGCTGCTTCTGTCCAGAACATCAATTACGAATCGGGAAACACAGTGAAGTGTGTGTGGACTCTTGTCCCCGTGAGTGTATATGTATGCAGACATGCACACACACTTTCACACACACATACACACAGACATACACACACGCACACACACACACACAGCTGTTGTTACACAAAGTAATCCTGTGGAAAGACATAGGATAAGCTGTGGAAATGCCTCTTGTGTAATCAGACCTAATTATTATTTTGTCAGAACCTTGCTGTCACTCATTGCAACCCAAAAAGTACTGTTATAATGCATGTAAACTAAACTATTTCATTAGAATTAGTTGGTCAGCTCAAAGCACCATGAATCATGCATGACTCAGTTTTGCAAATAAAGAGAAAAATCATTCTATGTTTTAATGCATTTCACTGCACGTGCCAAATGTGTATGTGCACCATTAAGAAGATCCAATGGCTTTCAATATTCTTTTCAGCATGTGAGTGCAGAGACCCACTGAGTGGAGAGAGATGGCCGTGCGGAGCAAACTGGACAGCGGAGTGTTCTTATAAAACCTGTGATAAGGGGAGAATCATCGTGACCCCAGAAACATGCCCAGACAGTCCAGCGCCAGCCTGCCCTCATGGTCAGGTCGTCACAGTTCGGGAAGGATGCTGTGATACTTACAAGTGCAACTGTGAGTGCCAACCAGCTTCCTCTGACTGCATACATCTTATTAGCTTGTTTGAGTTGTATGAGTTGACACAGTGTTACTCATTTAAAACCTTTTGGCATTTGAAGATTCTGGACATTTAAGGCCCATTTATATATGATAATGAATTCAGACTTTGTTGAATTAAAACAACATCAATTTGATGAGTTTTGAACAAGTGTGAAATTTGCATTTTCCACCGAAATAGCTTGTAATAGTAGTACAAAGGAAACAGACTTGCGTCGAGAGAAATTGGACTGCCATTATAAGCTGAATCCTAAGCACTGAAACCAAAGATCATTGAATACTGACTAACATAGAGGAACGTAATATGTTACAATGCGAGCAAATGTGACTAGTTCCGGTCTGCATAATGAAACAAAATGTTTCAGTGATCTTCTGTATCAGCATATAAGGGCTCAACTCTGGTCTGCATGAAGGGGGATCCCCCCCCCTTGCAAAAGCAGAACATAGAACTTAACGCTCCGCTTTTACCCTCTCTACTGAAACCCTCAGACTTAACTGGCATGAATCAGCTTATCATGAATTAGATTCAGGCCATTTAAGTCTTTGAGGGTTCAGGGTTTAGGACGTAGGGAGGACATTCTGATTCAGCCAATGTGCACTGGCTTGAGTGTTTTCTATGTAAATGCTACATGTGGGCAATTCCACACAAACTGTCACATCCATAACGCCAACAAAATGCCATGGTATTTGGTTTTTGTGAATGATTACGTGAAAAGTTTCATAAAATTAGTTCTACAACCAAGAAAAGTGAATGCTCAGATTTTATGTGATCATCATTCCCATCATACCATACCATGGCATTGTGTTGGCATTATGGACGTGACAGTTTTGCATGGAATCCTCTAGTGTAGATAAGGTCTGTACATAGCTGCTGAATATGTAGGATGTTCACAGAACTGCTGCTTGTCCACCACAGATGAGTGCAGTGTAGCAGGTCTGCTACCATTAAAATAATAATGTTGTAGCTTCAAAATTAGAGGGCAAAGTGGATTTTCTTGTATTTTACCTTGGACAGACCACCAAAAATGGGGACTGTTCTTGAAAACCGGGCTTGGCTGGTCACCCCAGAGTCACCTGTATATAGGTCTGTAACCAAGTACCTGTTCCTTCCACAGGTGTGTGTAGGGTCTGGGGCGACCCCCATTACATCACCTTCCAGGGCCACAAGTACGACTACCAGGGCGAGTGCAACTACATCCTAGCTCAGGAGCGATTACCACGGTACAACTTCAGAATCGTGATGGACAACCATGCTTGCGGTGTTGAGGTCTCATGTGCTAAGGGAATCATCATTATGTTTCGTAACCACACCATCACGCTCAGAAGCAACGATGTAACAGTGGCAGTATGTACCCCCAGGCCAATATGGCTGAATCCTAACGTCTTTCTTAATGTTAATCATGAAGTTAATTGTTCCCAGTTAATTTTTGCTGTAATGTAAAATGTCCCTGTGTTTCTGTCTATCCTACAACCCCCCACCCCCCAGTCCACCCTGAACCAGATGACTGTGCATCCCCCTTACATGGAACACGGCATCCGCTTTGAGACCACCGAACTCACGGTGACCGTCTACATTGATGAGATCCTCTCTAAGGTCTCATTTAGTTCCTACAATGAAGTACTCATAACCCTGGACAGGAACCACTTTCTCAACAACATAGAGGGACAGTGTGGTGAGCATCAATGAGAGGGGAGATATCCATGTTACCATGAAGAATGGCAGGGATACAGCATAAGGGGCTGCACTGATAATACAAGACAGTATACAAGAGCATAAGTACACCAGTGATAATGAATGCAGAATTGAAAAACAAAACGAAATGAAGACAGCATATTACACAGTAATCAAAAAACAGTATATAATGCAATTGTGTTCATGCAAATGGTTTCTTATCATTTTGTGCAACCTCGTAAAAAGAGTCTGTATCAGTTTTAGAACTGCAACAAAGATGTTTTGAGCAAGATTACTGACTGAGTTTGATATTAATGTTTCTGTCTGTAATACTCTGTATGAGCTTGTGTGCATTTCCTTTGTTTAGGTGAGTGTGAAGGCAGCCCTTGTGTGCGCCCTGGTGGTGTGAGAGAGAATAACACCTGCTGTCCGAATACTGCGGCTGACTGGATCTACCCTGACCCCATCAAGCCCCACTGTCCCACTACACCCCCTAACGAGACCTGTGACCCATCCCCACCACCACCACCTACGTGTGGTCCCACTCCTACCTGCCAGATCCTCACACACCCGTAAGATCCACAACTTTGTGTGTGTGTATGTGTGTGTGTGTACGTGACTTCCACATTTGGTCTCTCTCCCCTAGCGTAAAAAAAGCATCTGTGTGACGGGAAAATTGCAATTTTTTGGAAATCCAAAATAATGCGTTTTTGCAGTTAAGAGCATTATTTTGAAAATATTGCATATCTAAAGAGCAGTATTTTGTATTTTTTGGTGTTCAAACCTACATCTACTGCATTTACACACCCCCCACCCCCCCTTCTCTGTCCAGTGTGTTCAAGAAATGTAGACAGCAGGTGGACTTGTCTGTTGTGGAGGAAAGCTGCAGGTTTGATGAGTGCCATGGACTGCCCTGCCCCTCGTTGGCACTGGCCGCAGAAATGTGCAAGGAGATTGGCATCTGTGTCGAGTGGCGCAACCTCACCAATGGCACCTGTGGTAAGTGCACGCATATACACGCAGAAACACACACACACACACACACACAAATGAATACACGCGTGCACACGCACACAGACACAAACACACACACCCAGTGCCAGAAAGTAGAAAATGTTTCCACTCATTCTGGTATTCATTTAACTTAACACTGTAGTTCCTAACTAATTAGTAAGTGTAACACACATACACACATTAACACAGACACACTGACATATGGACAAGCATATGCATGTGCACATGCACAAACACACACACACACACACACACACACACACACACACACACACACACACATTCACACTCAATCACACACATAGTGCCAGAAAGTATGTGCCTTTGCTGCTGAAAATTGCAAATGTGTGCTCGCTGTGCTTCAATCTCTGATCTTTCCTAATGATCCTCTTTCAACTATAGTTTCTACTGTCTAGTTGAAAAAAATGAAATTGCATTCTAACCACTAAAGTTGCTAATGATAACTAAGGTACCAACTAAGGTGTGTATGGAAATAAACCCCAAAATATCAGCGCCGATGCATCAGTTTGCTACAGAGGCAGTTGGTGTGGACATGGGAAAAGAGACATTCAAACACTCCCCACTGGAAATGTTTACAAAGACATTTGCCTTTTTTTTTCTAATTTAAGTGCACCTTAGCAAAGCTAAAAATTGGATACATTGATTACTGTAAATCCCAAAGTCTCCCCTCAACCCTTGGGTTAAAAGAGACATAGAATGGAAAAGCATTTTTGCCTTGGCTTTGTTGAAGTTGTGTAAGGCCGAAGAGCTGTCATGAACATTAGACATGAACATGAGATTTTTTTGAACTTTGAACTTAGAAATAGCCACTAACACAAAGGTGAATAGGCTACATGTGATCTCACATACAGTATCACAAATCAATTGTAGTTCAATTGTGATTGCCAAAGAGGGCACCATTTAGCCAAAACGGACACCCTTTTTAACACCCTCCCTAAATATAAGGTTGTAATTAGGCTTGTAAAATTGCATTTTAGCTTTTTTTTGATAAATCACAGATGAATATATCTATTTTGACATCAGAGAACAAGGTACAATACTCCAACCATCCATCCTGTGTACAAGTCGCATGAATCGTGATTGGTTGAGTCATGCCAGTGAAGTCTCAGAGGGTCCAGGTGTTAGGGTTAAGAGCACTTTGTGCTGTGCCCGTTTCAGATGCATCCTGTCCAGATGGGCTGGTGTACCAGGAGTGTCGGAGCTACCTAGATGACTACTGTGAAGAAAGGTGGGAATCCAGCGGCTGACATGAATTTTAGTATTTCATATGTTTATATATTTTTTAACTTAAATGAATAACATGTTATTGATTTTTCTTTTCCCTTTCAGTTCCTCTTACCAATAAAAAGATAGATAACACATCTTTCCTCTTACCAATAAAAAGATAACACATCTATCTTCTTACCAATAAAAAGATAGATAACACGTCTATCATGTCACATTTACTTTCAATTCCATTTCAGGCCCTCTTTAAGTTCTAAGCCCTGAACCTTGAAAGGCATAACTGGCTTGAATCAACTTCATTAAAGTCTGATTCAAGCCAAGTAAGTCTTGAAGGGTTAGGATTCCGTGTTGAGGGCATGGGACATTTTATTTATTTCTTTAGTCCACTGCCAGGTCTTGCTATTATTGATATGCACTATATATATATATATATATATATATATATATATATATATATATATAAATATATATATATAATATATATATATATATATAACACAAGAAAAACCCTAGGTGCAATAGAATTTGATTTGATTGATTTGGTTGGACAGAGTGAGTATCAGGATATCAGTATGGGAAAGTCCATGCCAACGAGCTTGTCTGTGTGTGTGTGTGTGTGTGTGTGTGCGCGCACGTGTGTGTGTGTTGCTATCCTCCAGTTTGCGTGTGCCTGGTCATGTCCTAAAGGAGATGAAGTCTGGCTGCTTCTGTCCAGAGCATCAATTACGAATCGGGAAACACAGTGAAGTGTGTGTGGACTCTTGTCCCCGTGAGTGTATATGTATGCAGACATGCACACACACTTTCACACACACATACACACAGACATACACACACACACACACACACACAGCTGTTATTACACAAAGTAATCCAGTGGAAAGACATAGGATAAGCTGTGGAAATGCATATTGTGTAATCAGACCTAATTATTATTTCGTCAGAACCTTGTTGTCACTCATTGCAACCCAAAAAGCACTGTTATAATGCATGTAAACTAAACTATTTCATTAGAATTAGTTGGTCAGCTCAAAGCACCATGAATCATGCATGACTCAGTTTTGCAAATAAAGAGAAAAATCATTCCATGGTTTAATGCATTTCACTGCACGTGCCAAATGTGTATGTGCACCATTAAGAAGATCCAATGGCTTTCAATATTCTTTTCAGCATGTGAGTGCAGAGACCCACTGAGTGGAGAGAGATGGCCGTGCGGAGCAAACTGGACAGCGGAGTGTTCTTATAAAACCTGTGATAAGGGGAGAATCATCGTGACCCCAGAAAAATGCCCAGACAGTCCAGCGCCAGCCTGCCCTCATGGTCAGGTCGTCACAGTTCGGGAAGGATGCTGTGATACTTACAAGTGCAACTGTGAGTGCCAACCAGCTTCCTCTGACTGCATACATCTTATTAGCTTGTTTGAGCTGTATGAGTTGACACAGTGTTAGTCATTTAAAATCTTTTGGCATTTGAAGGTTCTGGACATTTAAGGCCCATTTATATATGATAATGAATTCAAACTGTGTTGAATTAAAACAACATCAATTTTATGAGTTTTGAACAAGTGTGAAATTTGCATTTACCATCGAAATAGCTTGTAATAGTAGTACAAAGGAAACAGACTTGCGTCGAGAGAAATTGGACTGCCATTATAGGCTGAATCCTAAGCACTGAAACCAAAGATCATTGAATACTGACTAACATAGAGGAACGTAATATGTTACAATGCACACAAACGTGACTAGTTCCGGTCTGCATAATGAAACAAAATGTTTCAGTGATCTTTCAGTGATCTAAGGGCTCAACTCTGGTCTGCATGAAGGGGGACCCCCCCCCCTTCCACCCTTTGCAAAAACAGAACACAGAACCCTCAGACTTAACTGGCATGAATCAGCTTATCATGAATTAGATTCAGGCCATTTAAGTCTTTGAGGGTTCAGGGTTTAGGACGTAGGGAGGACATTCTGATTCAGCCAATGTGCACTGGCTTGAGTGTTTTCTATGTAAATGCTACATGTGGGCAATTCCACACAAACTGTGACGTCCATAACGGCAACAAAATGCCATGGTATTTGGATTTTGCGAATGATTACGTGAGAAGTTTCATAAAATTAGTTCTACAACCAAGAAAAGTGAATGCTCAGATTTTATGTGATCATCATTCCCATCATACCATACCATGGCATTGTGTTGGCATTATGGACGTGACAGTTTTGCATGGAATCCTCTAGTGTAGATAAGGTCTGTACATAGCTGCTGAATATGTAGGATGTTCACAGAACTTCTGCTTGTCCACCACAGATGAGTGCAGTGTAGCAGGTCTGCTACCATTAAAATAATAATGTTGTAGCTTCAAAATTAGAGGGCAAAGTGGATTTTCTTGTATTTTACCTTGGACAGACCACCAAAAATGGGGACTGTTCTTGAAAACCGGGCTTGGCTGGTCACCCCAGAGTCACCTGTATATAGGTCTGTAACCAAGTACCTGTTCCTTCCACAGGTGTGTGTAGGGTCTGGGGCGACCCCCATTACATCACCTTCCAGGGCCACAAGTACGACTACCAGGGCGAGTGCAACTACATCCTAGCTCAGGAGCGATTACCACGGTACAACTTCAGAATCGTGATGGACAACCATGCTTGCGGTGTTGAGGTCTCATGTGCTAAGGGAATCATCATTATGTTTCGTAACCACACCATCACGCTCAGAAGCAACGATGTAACAGTGGCAGTATGTACCCCCAGGCCAATATGGCTGAATCCTAACGTCTTTCTTAATGTTAATCATGAAGTTAGTTGTTCCCAGTTAATTTTTGCTGTAATGTAAATTGTCCCTGTGTTTCTGTCTATCCTACAACCCCCCACCCCCCAGTCCACCCTGAACCAGATGACTGTGCATCCCCCTTACATGGAACACGGCATCCGCTTTGAGACCACCGAACTCACGGTGACCGTCTACATTGATGAGATCCTCTCTAAGGTCTCATTTAGTTCCTACAATGAAGTACTCATAACCCTGGACAGGAACCACTTTCTCAACAACATAGAGGGACAGTGTGGTGAGCATCCATGAGAGGGGAGATATCCATGTTACCATGAAGAATGGCAGGGATACAGCATAAGGGGCTGCACTGATAATACAAGACAGTGTACAAGAGCATAAGTACACCAGTAATAATGAATGCAGAATTGAAAAACAAAACGAGGGTTATGTATATAACTGCGGTTCTATTAGTTTCGGATGACCGCCAGAGGCGGTGCTTTCAGCACATGGATGTCCATCACACGAACGTGCAGGTCGAGTAATAATAACAACAAAGTCACTTGTGACCTGGGTGACGTCACCCCATGACCCCGTGACCGGCATAAAAGACCGGTGAACCCAGGAAATGATCTCTTGGCAAATCTTCTCGTGTACACTCCGAGTGACTGCCAAGCTCTGGCGGTCATCCAAAACTCATAGAACCGCGGTTATATACATAACCCTCGTTCTATTTCGTTTCTCCTGACCGCCAGAGGCGGTGCTTTCAGGACATGGATGACTAATACCAACAAAGTCATGAGGAGTGCCCACCCATTCTCACTGCTGCTGCGACGGGCCTGGAAGCACCGCTGTTGCCACGGGATTATGCAGAACCACATTAACCCGGTAAAACCTGGTGAAGGTGCAGCTGGACACCCAGGAGGCCGCGCTGCATATGTCTGAAAGGGACACGCCCTTCAGTGACGCCCACGAGGCTGCTACGCCCCGTGTAGAGTGAGCCCGAATGGGCTGAGGAACTGGGGAGCCACTATGCCTGTAGCCATGTAGTATAGCCTCCACGATCCACTTGGATAGCCTCTGCCTGGAAAGTGCCAGACCCCTTCTCGGTCCTGTGTGGCAAACAAACAGGGCGTCACTTCTGCGAAAACCCTCCGTGCGGGACACGTACACCCTGAGGGCGCGAACCAGGCACAAAAGTTCCGACCTCACCCCCTGGGTCGGCTCGAATGCCACCAGGCTAAGAGGCTGATTGACAAACGCAGAAGAGAGGGTCTTCAGGAGGAAAGAGGGATTAGGCCACAGAGTGTCCCCACTGTTGCCAGAGTGCCACTGCAGGCAGTCCCCACTGACTGACAGCGCGTGCAATTCCCCGATGCGCCTAGCCGATGTAATGGCTAGGAGAAAGGCAGTCTTCAGAGAGAGCCATGAAATGTCTGCCTCCAGAAGGGGTTCAAACGGTGCATCGCAGAGAGCCTGCAGCACCAAAGGAAGATCCCACATGGGCACCCGGCTTTGCCGGGGGGGGGGGTCCCAGCCGGAGAGCACCCTTCAGGAAGCGAGCCACCAGGGGATGGGACCCTCCTCCCCTCGACTCTGGCATGCTGTGCAGAGATGGCAGCTGCATACACCTTGATGGTGGAAGGTGTAAGTCCCCTGTCAAACAGGGACTGAAGGAACAGTAAAATGGTTGGCAGGGGGCAGCGCGTAGGCTCTTCCCCCTGTGTCAGGCACCAGTTGGAGAAGATTCTCCACTTGTTGGCGTAGAGGGCATTGGTGGAGGGTGCCCGAGAGCTGTTAATGGTGTTGACCACAGCCGGGTCACAGAGCCCTAGCAGGGGGTCCGGCCCTTCAGCGGCCAAACCCAGAGCTGCAGCCGGGCTGGATCTGGGTGCCAGATCTGGCCACACAGCTGCGACAGCAGGTCTGGCAGGCACCAGGGGTCCCCGTCTAGAAGCTGCAGCAGCTTCGGAAACCATACTCTCCCTGGCCACCGAGGGGCGATCAGCAGCAGCTCGTGGTGGTCCACCGCAACCCTGTGAAGAGTCGGCAGCAGTCGATCAGCGGCACAGGGGCCATGCATGTGCCAGTGCGTCCTGGCCCAGGAGGCTGGGGCTGTGGAGGCTGAACCAGAGAGGGCAGTGTGTCCATTCCTGACAGGCAAAGAGATCAACCAGCCAAAGTGTTCCCAGATGGCGAGCACCACCGCTGGGTTGAGTATCCACTCCCCCGGGTCGGGGGCCTGTCGGCTCAGCAGGTGTGCCGCCCTGTTGGCAGCACCTGGCAAATACATAGCCCGCAGGCTCCGAAGGTGTTGATGGGCCCATCGCAACAGCTGCTGGGCCACTTTCAAGCACTGTAGGGACTTGGCGCCTCCATGGTGGTTGATGTAGTACACCACTGTGGAATTGTCCGTTCTTACCAGCACATGCCTGTCGACTAGGTCTGGGAGGAAGTGCTGTAGGCTGAGAAATACAGCCTGTAGCTCCAACACGTTGATGTGCTGTTGCTGCTGCCGTGGACTCCAGCAGCCCCTGATCGTCCGGCACTGCCAGACTGCACCCCATCCTTCCAGGGAGGCGTCCGTGGTGATGACCTCCCTCCGGGAAGGGATAACGGCTAGGGGAACACCCTGCATGAGGTACGTCCTCCTCCTCCATGGACAGAGGAGCCTGAAGCAGGCGTGCGTGACCTTCACCAGCCTGTGGCCGTGCAGTGCGGGGTGGAGGTGGAGGTCGTTCAGCCACCTCTGAAGTGGACGAAGGTCCAGGAGGCCCAGCGGGAGAGGAGGCTGCTGTGAACATGCCCAACAGGCGCTGAAACGTCCTTAGGGTGAGTGACCTGCCCCGTCTGAAGTGGCCAATCAGCTGGCGGATATTGTGGATCCTGGCCTGGGAGGGGGTTGCCCTCAACGACCGTAAGTCTAACTGCATGCCTAGGAAGATGGTCTCCTGGCTGGGCACCAGAGAGTTTTTCCTGTGGTTGACCCTGAGCCCCAGCCCACGCTCATGCGTGAGCGTGAGCCGCAACGTCGGTGTGGGCCTGTGCTTCTGACCGAGAGCAGATGAGCCAGTCGTCGAGGTATGGTAGGACACGTATGCCCCGCGCCTGAAGTGGCGCCAATGCCGCTGCCACACATCTGGTGAACACACGGGGTGCCAGCGCTATGCCAAAGGGCAGGACATAGAACTCGTACGCCTGGCCCTCGAAGGCAAACCGCAGGAATTGCCTGTGGTGTGGCACAATTGGTACATGAAAGTAGGCATCTTTGAGGTCGATGGTGGTAAACCAATCGCCCTCCTGGATGTGTTGTAGCACATCCACAGTACGCAGCATGTGGAATTTCAGGACCTTCAAATGCGCGTTCAGGGACCTCAGGTCGAGGATTGGGCGGAGACCACCGTCTTTTTTTGGAACAAGGAAATACGTTGCGTAAAACCCACCCTGCTGTCTCTGCTTGTCGACTGGAGAGATCGCTCCTTTTCCCAGGAGGGTGACGATCTCCTGGCGTAGGATGAGGGCCTTCCCCGGGTGGCCCATGATGGTGAATAAAAACAATTCAGCGTGACGGTATGTTATAATTAGCGTATTAAACTGAAAAGATAGCTAGCCTGTTAGCAGGCACTGACAGAAGGCTACACCAAACAAAGTTGGTGTTCGATTAAACTGAAAGGGCGCCGTGCGCCACAAACTGCGGCGAGAACACTGCTAAAACCAACCCGTAATAAAATTAAACAGCTTACCTCAAAAGTAAAGCGCCAAGGCCAATCTCCAGTGGCGTGGAACACCGCCACGGAGGGCTAGGTCAGATAGCTCCACCGAGCGAGAACACTCAGACAAACGGAGCACTTACAAAACGAAAAAAATCCGAAATAAGAAAATGAGAATTATAACGACTAATACGCAGTTTCTTGGGGGATGCGAATGCACTGCCCCAACCCCGAGGGTAACGAAACTTTTTCAGCGCTAGTCCAATAATCAAACTTCCGTGCGAACTTGCAACCTGCAAAACACGAGAAGATGAAAGGGATCATTTCCTGGGTTCACCGGTCTTTTATGCCGGTCACAGGGTCATGGGGTGACGTCACCCAGGTCACAAGTGACTTTGTTGTTATTATTACTCAACCTGCACATTCGTGTGATGAACATCCATGTGCTGAAAGCACCGCCTCTGGCGGTCAGGAGAAGCGAAATAGAATGAAATGAAGACAGCATATTACACAGTAATAAAAAAAACAGTATATAATGCAATTGTGTTCATGCAAATGGTTTCTTTTCATTTTGTACAACCTCGTAAAAAGAGTCTGTATCAGTTTTAGAACTGCAACAAAGATGTTTTGAGCAAGATTACTGACTGAGTTTGATATTAATGTGTCTGTCTGTAATACTCTGTATGAGCTTGTGTGCATTTCCTTTGTTTAGGTGAGTGTGAAGGCAGCCCTTGTGTGCGCCCTGGTGGTGTGAGAGAGAATAACACCTGCTGTCCGAATACTGCGGCTGACTGGATCTACCCTGACCCCATCAAGCCCCACTGTCCCACTACACCCCCTAACGAAACCTGTGACCCATCCCCACCACCACCACCTACGTGTGGTCCCACTCCTACCTGCCAGATCCTCACACACCCGTAAGATCCACAACTTTGTGTGTGTGTATGTGTGTGTGTGTACGTGACTTCCACATTTGGTCTCTCTCCCCTAGCGCAAAAAAAGCATCTGCGTGACGGGAAAATTGCAATTTTTTGGAAATCCAAAATAATGCGTTTTTGCAGTTAAGAGCATTATTTTCAAAATATTGCATATCTAAAGAGCAGTATTTTGTATTTTTTGGTGTTCAAACCTACATCTACTGCATTTACATACCCCCCACCCCCCCTTCTCTGTCCAGTGTGTTCCAGAAATGTAGACAGCAGGTGGACTTGTCTGTTGTGGAGGAAAGCTGCAGGTTTGATGAGTGCCATGGACTGCCCTGCCCCTCGTTGGCACTGGCCGCAGAAATGTGCAAGGAGATTGGCATTTGTGTCGAGTGGCGCAACCTCACCAACGGCACCTGTGGTAAGTGCACGCATATACACGCAGAAACACACACACACACACACACAAATGAATACACGCGTGCACACACACACAGACACAAACACACACACCCAGTGCCAGAAAGTAGAAAATATTTCCACTCTTTCTGGTATTCATTTAACTTAACACTGTAGTTCCTAACTAATTAGTAAGTGTAACACACATACACACATTAACACAGACACACTGACATATGGACAAGCACATGCATGTGCACATGCACAAACACACACACACACACACACACACACACATTCACACTCAGTCACACACATAGTGCCAGAAAGTATGTGCCTTTGCTGCTGAAAATTGCAAATGTGTGCTCGCTGTGCTTCAATCTCTGATCTTTCCTAATGATCCTCTTTCAACTATAGTTTCTACTGTCTAGTTGAAAAAAATGAAATTGCATTCTAACCACTAAAGTTGCTAATGATAACTAAGGTACCAACTAAGGTGTGTATGGAAATAAACCCCAAAATATCAGCGCCGATGCATCAGTTTGCTACAGAGGCAGTTGGTGTGGACATGGGAAAAGAGACATTCAAACACTCCCCACTGGAAATGTTTACAAAGACATTTGCCTTTTTTTTTTCTAATTTAAGTACACCTTAGCAAAGCTAAAAATTGGATACATTGATTACTGTGAATCCCAAAGTCTCCCCTCAACCCTTGGGTTAAAAGAGACATAGAATGGAAAAGCATTTTTGCCTTGGCTTTGTTGAAGTTGTGTAAGGCCGAAGAGCTGTCATGAACATGAGACATGAACATGAGATTTTTTTGAACTTTGAACTTAGAAATAGCCACTAACACAAAGGTGAATAGGCTACATGTGATCTCACATACAGTATCACAAATCAATTGTAGTTCAATTGTGATTGCCAAAGAGGGCACCATTTAGCCAAAACGGACACCCTTTTTAACACCCTCCCTAAATATAAGGTTGTAATTAGGCTTGTAAAATTGCATTTTAGCTTTTTTTTGATAAATCACAGATGAATATATCTATTTTGACATCAGAGAACAAGGTACAATACTCCAACCATCCATCCTGTGTACAAGTCGCATGAATCGTGATTGGTTGAGTCATGCCAGTGAAGTGTCAAAGGGTCCAGGTGTTAGGGTTAAGAGCACTTTGTGGTGTGCCCGTTTCAGATGCATCCTGTCCAGATGGGCTGGTGTACCAGGAGTGTCGGGGCTACCTAGATGACTACTGTGAAGAAAGGTGGGAATCCAGGGGCTGACATGAATTTCAGTATTTCATATGTTTATATATTTTTTAACTTCATTTTTTTACATTTTTGATGAATAACATGTTATTGATTTTTCTTTTCCCTTTCAGTTCCTCTTACCAATTAAAAGATGGATAACACATCTTTCCTCTTACCAATAAAAAGATAACACATCTATCTTCTTACCAATAAAAAGATAGATAACACGTCTATCATGTCACATTTACTTTCAATTCCATTTCAGGCCCTCTTTAAGTTCTAAGCCCTGAACCCTGAAAGGCATAACTGGCTTGAATCAACTTCATGATAGTCTGATTCAAGCCAAGTAAGTCTTGAAGGGGTTAGGATTCAGGGTTAGGGCATGGGAGTACAGAGAGAGAGAGAGAGAGAATGCTTAAAGGCTGTGTATGGACATACTCATGACAAATCATTATGCCAGTGTTTCACTGTTTATGTAGACTGTCCATAGTGACATCAAGATGTTGACTTATCAGGGCATTAGGTTCTGTTGCGCCTATGATGACACATGATGACACATTTTATTTATTTCTTTAGTCCACTGCCAGGTCTTGCTAGTATTGATATGCACTATATATATATATATGTATATATATAACACAAGAAAAACCCTAGGTGCAATAGAATTTGATTTGATTGATTTGGTTGGACAGAGTGAGTATCAGGATATCAGTATGGGAAAGTCCATGCCAACGAGTTTGTCTGTGTGTGTGTATGTGTGTGTGTGCGCGCGCGTGCGTGTGTGTGTGTGTGTGTGTGTGTGTGTGTGTGTTGCTATCCTCCAGTTTGCGTGTGCCTGGTCATGTCCTAAAGGAGATGAAGTCTGGCTGCTTCTGTCCAGAGCATCAATTACGAATCGGGAAACACAGTGAAGTGTGTGTGGACTCTTGTCCCCGTGAGTGTATATGTATGCAGACATGCACACACACTTTCACACACACATACACACAGACATACACACACACACACACACACAGCTGTTGTTACACAAAGTAATCCAGTGGAAAGACATAGGATAAGCTGTGGAAATGCCTCTTGTGTAATCAGACCTAATTATTATTTTGTCAGAACCTTGCTGTCACTCATTGCAACCCAAAAAGTACTGTTATAATGCATGTAAACTAAACTATTTCATTAGAATTAGTTGGTCAGCTCAAAGCACCATGAATCATGCACGACTCAGTTTTGCAAATAAAGAGAAAAATCATTCCATGGTTTAATGCATTTCACTGCACGTGCCAAATGTGTATGTGCACCATTAAGAAGATCCAATGGCTTTCAATATTCTTTTCAGCATGTGAGTGCAGAGACCCACTGAGTGGAGAGAGATGGCCGTGCGGAGCAAACTGGACAGCGGAGTGTTCTTATAAAACCTGTGATAAGGGGAGAATCATCGTGACCCCAGAAAAATGCCCATACAGTCCAGCGCCAGCCTGCCCTCATGGTCAGGTCGTCAGAGTTCGGGAAGGATGCTGTGATACTTACAAGTGCAACTGTGAGTGCCAACCAGCTTCCTCTGACTGCATACATCTTATTAGCTTGTTTGAGCTGTATGAGTTGACACAGTGTTACTCATTTAAAACCTTTTGGCATTTGAAGGTTCTGGACATTTAAGGCCCATTTATATATGATAGTGAATTCAGACTTTGTTGAATTAAAACAACATCAATTTGATGAGTTTTGAACAAGTGTGAAATTTGCATTTACCATCGAAACAGCTTGTAATAGTAGTACAAAGGAAACAGACTTGCGTCGAGAGAAATTGGACTGCCATTATAAGCTGAATCCTAAGCACTGAAACCAAAGATCATTGAATACTGACTAACATAGAGGAACGTAATATGTTACAATGCGAGCAAACGTGACTAGTTCCGGTCTGCATAATGAAACAAAATGTTTCAGTGATCTTCTCTATCAGCATATAAGGGCTCAACTCTGGTCCCCCCCCCCCCCCCCCCTTGCAAAAGCAGAACACAGAACTTAACGCTCCGCTTTTACCCTCTCTACTGAAACCCTCAGACTTAACTGGCATGAATCAGCTTATCATGAATTAGATTCAGGCCATTTAAGTCTTTGAGGGTTCAGGGTTTAGGACGTAGGGAGGACATTCTGATTCAGCCAATGTGCACTGGCTTGAGTGTTTTCTATGTAAATGCTACATGTGGGCAATTCCACACAAACTGTCACATCCATAACGCCAACAAAATGCCATGGTATTTGGTTTTTGTGAATGATTACGTGAGAAGTTTCATAAAATTAGTTCTACAACCAAGAAAAGTGAATGCTCAGATTTTATGTGATCATCATTCCCATCATACCATACCATGGCATTGTGTTGGCATTATGGACGTGACAGTTTTGCATGGAATCCTCTAGTGTAGATAAGGTCTGTACATAGCTGCTGAATATGTAGGATGTTCACAGAACTGCTGCTTGTCCACCACAGATGAGTGCAGTGTAGCAGGTCTGCTACCATTAAAATAATAATGTTGTAGCTTCAAAATTAGAGGGCAAAGTGGATTTTCTTGTATTTTACCTTGGACAGACCACCAAAAATGGGGACTGTTCTTGAAAACCGGGCTTGGCTGGTCACCCCAGAGTCACCTGTATATAGGTCTGTAACCAAGTACCTGTTCCTTCCACAGGTGTGTGTAGGGTCTGGGGCGACCCCCATTACATCACCTTCCAGGGCCACAAGTACGACTACCAGGGCGAGTGCAACTACATCCTAGCTCAGGAGCGATTACCACGGTACAACTTCAGAATCGTGATGGACAACCATGCTTGCGGTGTTGCGGTCTCATGTGCTAAGGGAATCATCATGATGTTTCGTAACCACACCATCACGCTCAGAAGCAACGATGTAACAGTGGCAGTATGTACCCCCAGGCCAATATGGCTGAATCCTAACGTCTTTCTTAATGTTAATCATGAAGTTAGTTGTTCCCAGTTAATTTTTGCTGTAATGTAAAATGTCCCTGTGTTTCTGTCTATCCTACAACCCCCCACCGCCCAGTCCACCCTGAACCAGATGACTGTGCATCCCCCTTACATGGAACACGGCATCCGCTTTGAGACCACCGAACTCACGGTGACCGTCTACTTTGATGAGATCCTCTCTAAGGTCTCATTTAGTTCCTACAATGAAGTACTCATAACCCTGGACAGGAACCACTTTCTCAACAACATAGAGGGACAGTGTGGTGAGCATCAATGAGAGGGGAGATATCCATGTTACCATGAAGAATGGCAGGGATACAGCATAAGGGGCTGCACTGATAATACAAGACAGTGTACAAGAGCATAAGTACACCAGTGATAATGAATGCAGAATTGAAAAACGAAACGAAATGAAGACAGCATATTACACAGTAATCAAAAAACAGTATATAATGCAATTGTGTTCATGCTAATGGTGTCTTATCATTTTGTACAACCTCGTAAAAAGAGTCTGTATCAGTTTTAGAACTGCAACAAAGATGTTTTGAGCAAGATTACTGACTGAGTTTGATATTAATGTGTCTGTCTGTAATACTCTGTATGAGCTTGTGTGCATTTCCTTTGTTTAGGTGAGTGTGAAGGCAGCCCTTGTGTGCGCCCTGGTGGTGTGAGAGAGAATAACACCTGCTGTCCGAATACTGCGGCTGACTGGATCTACTTTGACCCCATCAAGCCCCACTGTCCCACTACACCCCCTAACGAAACCTGTGACCCATCCCCACCACCACCACCTACGTGTGGTCCCACTCCTACCTGCCAGATCCTCACACACCCGTAAGATCCACAACTTTGTGTGTGTGTATGTGTGTGTGTGTACGTGACTTCCACATTTGGTCTCTCTCCCCTAGCGCAAAAAAAGCATCTGTGTGACGGGAAAATTGCAATTTTTTGGAAATCCAAAATAATGCGTTTTTGCAGTTAAGAGCATTATTTTGAAAATATTGCATATCTAAAGAGCAGTATTTTGTATTTTTTGGTGTTCAAACCTACATCTACTGCATTTACACACCCCCCACCCCCCCTTCTCTGTCCAGTGTGTTCAAGAAATGTAGACAGCAGGTGGACTTGTCTGTTGTGGAGGAAAGCTGCAGGTTTGATGAGTGCCATGGACTGCCCTGCCCCTCGTTGGCACTAGCCGCAGAAATGTGCAAGGAGATTGGCATCTGTGTCGAGTGGCGCAACCTCACCAATGGCACCTGTGGTAAGTGCACGCATATACATGCAGAAACACACACACACACACACACACAAATGAATACACGCGTGCACACGCACACAGACACAAACACACACACCCAGTGCCAGAAAGTAGAAAATGTTTCCACTCATTCTGGTATTCATTTAACTTAACACTGTAGTTCCTAACTAATTAGTAAGTGTAACACACATACACACATTAACACAGACACACTGACATATGGACAAGCACATGCATGTGCACATGCACAAACACACACACACACACACACACACACACACACACACACACACACACACACACACACACATTCACACTCAATCACACACATAGTGCCAGAAAGTATGTGCCTTTGCTGCTGAAAATTGCAAATGTGTGCTCGCTGTGCTTCAATCTCTGATCTTTCCTAATGATCCTCTTTCAACTATAGTTTCTACTGTCTAGTTGAAAAAAATGAAATTGCATTCTGACCACTAAAGTTGCTAATGATAACTAAGGTACCAACTAAGGTGTGTATGGAAATAAACCCCAAAATATCAGCGCCGATGCATCAGTTTGCTACAGAGGCAGTTGGTGTGGACATGGGAAAAGAGACATTCAAACACTCCCCACTGGAAATGTTTACAAAGACATTTGCCTTTTTTTTTCAAATTTAAGTGCACCTTAGCAAAGCTAAAAATTGGATACATTGATTACTGTAAATCCCAAAGTCTCCCCTCAACCCTTGGGTTAAAAGAGACATAGAATGGAAAAGCATTTTTGCCTTGGCTTTGTTGAAGTTGTGTAAGGCCGAAGAGCTGTCATGAACATTAGACATGAACATGAGATTTTTTTGAACTTTGAACTTAGAAATAGCCACTAACACAAAGGTGAATAGGCTACATGTGATCTCACATACAGTATCACAAATCAATTGTAGTTCAGTTGTGATTGCCAAAGAGGGCACCATTTAGCCAAAACGGACACCCTTTTTAACACCCTCCCTAAATATAAGGTTGTAATTAGGCTTGTAAAATTGCATTTTAGCTTTTTTTTGATAAATCACAGATGAATATATCTATTTTGACATCAGAGAACAAGGTACAATACTCCAACCATCCATCCTGTGTACAAGTCGCATGAATCGTGATTGGTTGAGTCATGCCAGTGAAGTCTCAGAGGGTCCAGGTGTTAGGGTTAAGAGCACTTTGTGCTGTGCCCGTTTCAGATGCATCCTGTCCAGATGGGCTGGTGTACCAGGAGTGTCGGGGCTACCTAGATGACTACTGTGAAGAAAGGTGGGAATCCAGCGGCTGACATGAATTTTAGTATTTCATATGTTTATATATTTTTTAACTTAAATGAATAACATGTTATTGATTTTTCTTTTCCCTTTCAGTTCCTCTTACAAATAAAAAGATAGATAACACATCTTTCCTCTTACCAATAAAAAGATAACACATCTATCTTCTTACCAATAAAAAGATAGATAACACGTCTATCATGTCACATTTACTTTCAATTCCATTTCAGGCCCTCTTTAAGTTCTAAGCCCTGAACCTTGAAAGGCATAACTGGCTTGAATCAACTTCATTAAAGTCTGATTCAAGCCAAGTAAGTCTTGAAGGGGTTAGGATTCCGTGTTGAGGGCATGGGACATTTTATTTATTTCTTTAGTCCACTGCCAGGTCTTGCTATTATTGATATGCACTATATATATATATATATATATATATATATAGATTTGATTTGATTGATTTGGTTGGACAGAGTGAGTATCAGGATATCAGTATGGGAAAGTCCATGCCAACGAGCTTGTCTGTGTGTGTGTGTGTGTGTGTGTGTGCGCGCACGTGTGTGTGTGTTGCTATCCTCCAGTTTGCGTGTGCCTGGTCATGTCCTAAAGGAGATGAAGTCTGGCTGCTTCTGTCCAGAGCATCAATTACGAATCGGGAAACACAGTGAAGTGTGTGTGGACTCTTGTCCCCGTGAGTGTATATGTATACAGACATGCACACACACTTTCACACACACATACACACAGACATACACACACACACACACACACAGCTGTTATTACACAAAGTAATCCAGTGGAAAGACATAGGATAAGCTGTGGAAATGCATATTGTGTAATCAGACCTAATTATTATTTCGTCAGAACCTTGTTGTCACTCATTGCAACCCAAAAAGCACTGTTATAATGCATGTAAACTAAACTATTTCATTAGAATTAGTTGGTCAGCTCAAAGCACCATGAATCATGCATGACTCAGTTTTGCAAATAAAGAGAAAAATCATTCTATGGTTTAATGCATTTCACTGCACGTGCCAAATGTGTATGTGCACCATTAAGAAGATCCAATGGCTTTCAATATTCTTTTCAGCATGTGAGTGCAGAGACCCACTGAGTGGAGAGAGATGGCCGTGCGGAGCAAACTGGACAGCGGAGTGTTCTTATAAAACCTGTGATAAGGGGAGAATCATCGTGACCCCAGAAAAATGCCCATACAGTCCAGCGCCAGCCTGCCCTCATGGTCAGGTCGTCACAGTTCGGGAAGGATGCTGTGATACTTACAAGTGCAACTGTGAGTGCCAACCAGCTTCCTCTGACTGCATACATCTTATTAGCTTGTTTGAGCTGTATGAGTTGACACAGTGTTAGTCATTTAAAATCTTTTGGCATTTGAAGGTTCTGGACATTTAAGGCCCATTTATATATGATAATGAATTCAAACTGTGTTGAATTAAAACAACATCAATTTGATGAGTTTTGAACAAGTGTGAAATTTGCATTTACCATCGAAATAGCTTGTAATAGTAGTACAAAGGAAACAGACTTGCGTCGAGAGAAATTGGACTGCCATTATAGGCTGAATCCTAAGCACTGAAACCAAAGATCATTGAATACTGACTAACATAGAGGAACGTAATATGTTACAATGCGCACAAACGTGACTAGTTCCGGTCTGCATAATGAAACAAAATGTTTCAGTGATCTTTCAGTGATCTAAGGGCTCAACTCTGGTCTGCATGAAGGGGGATCCCCCCCCCCTTCCACCCTTTGCAAAAACAGAACACAGAACCCTCAGACTTAACTGGCATGAATCAGCTTATCATGAATTAGATTCAGGCCATTTAAGTCTTTGAGGGTTCAGGGTTTAGGACGTAGGGAGGACATTCTGATTCAGCCAATGTGCACTGGCTTGAGTGTTTTCTATGTAAATGCTACATGTGGGCAATTCCACACAAACTGTGACGTCCATAACGCCAACAAAATGCCATGGTATTTGGATTTTGCGAATGATTACGTGAAAAGTTTCATAAAATTAGTTCTACAACCAAGAAAAGTGAATGCTCAGATTTTATGTGATCATCATTCCCATCATACCATACCATGGCATTGTGTTGGCATTATGGACGTGACAGTTTTGCATGGAATCCTCTAGTGTAGATAAGGTCTGTACATAGCTGCTGAATATGTAGGATGTTCACAGAACTGCTCCTTGTCCATCACAGATGAGTGCATTGTATCAGGGGACCCCCACTATAGGACCTTTCAGGGCCTGTACTATGACTTCCAAGGTGACTGCACCTACACACTGGTCCGGGAGCGGTTGCCACGGCACCAGCTCATCATCTTGGTGGACAACTTCCTTTGCTTTCCGCCATCAACTGTGACCTGTGCTCGAGGTGTTGTCATGAAGTTCCGGAATCATACAGTCTCCCTCGTCCAGCAGACTATTTACAGCAAACCAACTGTATGTGCTTCTGAAGATGCTTCAGGCTTATTTATATCCTGTCAGCTGTACAGTGAGACTGCATTTAAAATCAACTGTCTGTGAATAATGTTATAAAGCTATGGTTATAATTCACTTACCTGTGGAGCGAAAAGATGGCAGTTGAAACTGCAGCATACTGTTACCAGATAGATACTGGTCAAACTTTCATGTCAATAGTGTGAAACAATGTTCATACCTTTGTTCAATACTTATTTCCCCTGCTCTAGTTTGCTGTAAAGTCTCATTGACTCATTGACTGTAATTGTAAGTCTGATCATTTGCATATTGTATGTCGCAATGATAGGCATTTGTTAAAACCTTCTTGTCTCCCCCCACCCCACCCCAACACACACACACACATATACACACACACACACACATACAGGCTACGCTGAACCAGGTTCCTGTTAACCCTCCCTATGTGGCGGATGGGTTCCGCTTTGAAAGCAGTGGGGACCAGATTTCCGTCTACATGGAAGAGGTCCGCTCCCACATCTCCATGCAACCACCTGCCTGGGTGACCATCACCCTAGCAATGGAACACTTCCAGAACAATGTGGAGGGACAGTGTGGTGAGTGTACAGTGAATAAAGACAACTGGGGCTGTGTGAAGTGCATTAGTTAACATAGCAAGATGTCTATAACATGTCTATAGCATGTTATAGCTAATTGATGTGAAAATATCTATAACATGCCTATAACAGGCCATAACGAGCCTAGTCAATGTGAACATGACAGACATGGTGGGTAAAAGACCGATGTCATTAGTTTTTGCAATGTAAAGTTGACACTGCCTGTAGACATTACAAAAACCTAATGCCAATGCCACTTAAAGACAAGTCATAAACATTAATAAAGTGTCATTAATGCAGACATCCCAACCTGCAGAAACTAATTTCAGGGAGGTGTCTAAGCTGATGCTGAGGCTCACATTCTCTCTCTCTCTCTCTCTCTCTCTCTCTCTCTCTCTCTTCCCCTTGATCCCCCCATCTCGCCGCCACTCACTACCGCTGCCTCTGCCAATTGTTCTGACTGCTTCTTTCACTCGCAAGTCAAATTTGTGCAATAGTGCAACTGACGGGAGATTTCATATCACTCGCGGTCATCCGGGAGCCTCTATCTAAATATGGGAGACTCCTGGAGCATCCGTTCATGATATGTGTCGTGTTATGTTAATGACAGGCTCATGTCACTCTTATGTAGACACCTTCAAATAAAGAGATTATGTATTGTAGAGTATATCAAGAACATGGAATATGCTGAGTAGTTTGTATGTGCATGTGTGTTTGCATATTGTATACTGTATGTATGTTCATTAACAGTATATGGTATTCACTCTCAGGTGAGTTTGGCAGCTCTTGTGTGCGCCCTGGTGGTGTGATAGAGGATAACACCTGTTGCCCAAAGACTGCGCCTGACTGGATCTACCCCGACCCCAGCAAGCCCTTCTGTGCCCACGCACCACAAAATGTGTCCTGTGACCCCACGCCCACTGTACCACCCTCCCCCTGCCCACCAAGCATCACAGCTTCTTCTATATGCAGAATCCTTGATGACCAGTAAGACATTTTCTCTGTTCACTCACTCAATACTATTCTCCCATCTACCATTTGTCTTTTAACAAGGGTCATCTGTGTGTGTGTGTGTGTGTGTGTGTGTGTGTGTGTGTGTGTGTGTGGTGTGTGTGTATTTGTAAAGGTATGTGTAACCATCCTCATTATGACACAGTATGTGTCAGTGATGCGCGGGTAAGCTTAGAAACAACCCGCGGTCATCTGATGCTTTCACCAACCCCACCGCAATCCGACCCACAAAAACTGCTAATATATGTGTTTGTAAAGGTGTGTTCTATCCTTGTCTCTCCCTCAGTGTGTTTGCACAGTGCAGAGAAGCAGTGGATCTGGAGCCTCTGAAGAGGAACTGTTTGTTTGATGAGTGTGTTCCTGTGTCGCCTGTACCAGAGTTACTGTGCTCCATCTTGGCCCAGGCCGCACAGGAATGTGCCAGAGTGGGTATCTGTGTGGCATGGCACAACCTCACCAGGGGCATCTGCAGTAAGCGTTTACACACGCAAACACACACACACACTGCATTTGCTGTTTGTTTGAAATAATGAGAAACTGTTGTTATGGTGTGCAGTAGTGCATAGATGATCAGTTTTATTTGTTAGAATCCAATGCACCACTAGGGGGAGCTATAACTCTGTAAGGTCAGAACTTCCTTAGTACACTGTAGTGGTTAATGTGGTCTTAAAGTAAAACCTAATACAGTTGAGTTATATATTCCTGCAGAGATTAAAATTAAAATCCAACACAATATTTTCCTGCAAAGATTAAGTGATTATGTGACTTAGAGTCAAATGGAATAGCACATTCAGCTGACACAGTGATCTGGAGCAGCTTTCAGTGAGCTAAGTTCACCCCCATGCCCTTGACAGCAACTTAGGGTTGTAGCTGTTATGTGTAAGGTACTAAGGTATGTGTAAGGTGTAAGGTTTTGAGTTGTCTTGAACACACCTTTACATTCACTCGCATTATATTTAATACGGCAGCCACACATGGTAGAAAGTTATAGGGAAGTCGGGCCAAAGCCGGTTGGCTTGCATGCATGCTAAATTCTGTGGATACCTTGACAATGCAGTGCTTAGGCATTTTTCACTTGTCAATACAAAGTCAATATAGTAGCTTTTTCACATATTCACGCGCTCATGCGGGGGCATTGGGGTTCTTTTATTGGTGAGACACAAGGCGGGAGAGGTTCTTTTATTGGTGAGACACAAGGCGGGAGATGACTACCGCAGATGTGCCAAAGTTTTCAAGAGACAAACTTTTTTCATTTTCCTGTTCCTGTTTCAGATGAGTCTTGCGCTGATGGGATGGTTTACCAGGAATGCCGTCAAAAACCGGAGGACTACTGCTCTGGAAGGTGTGTGTAAGAGGTTTTCCCAAGCTGAGATGAAGGAATGTGTGTGAGAAGATCATTGTGTGTGTGTGTGTGTGTGCTTGTGTGAGAGAGAGACAGGATTTCCTTGTGTTTTATTCTCATATGAGGATGTGAGCGTTTCTTTATTTCAATGCTTCCTTATACGTTTGTATTCATACAAAGTTTGTTTGTGTGTGTGTGTGTGTGTGTGTGTGTGAATGTCCCCTAGTCTGCGTGTGCCTGGTAGTGTCCTGGAAGAGGACATATCTGGTTGCTTCTGTCCAGAGCATCAGTTAAAAGCTGCCAAATACAGTGACCTATGTGTTGACATGTGCACTGGTGAGTACACACACACACGCATGCACACACACACACACACACACACACACACAGGGCTTAAGATTCCAAAACGGTGCATGTTCTGAACAGTGAATTGTTTTGTCTGAACAGTAAATACTGTAAAGGCTTTTTCAACTGGGAAAACTAAATAAATAACACTATGTCTGCCTATGTTGCCTTCATTAAGCAAATGACTCTTCCTCACAACATTAACAGTGACCATCTGTGTAGTGTAGCATCTCTGCAAACATACTGAAATGTGGCTAATGCATGCAAATACAATGCATTCATTAACTCTAACCACTGAACTACACAGTAAACAACATACTAAATGGGAAATATTTGTCATGTCTTCTACTAAGAAAGCTTAGATAGAGGCTCTTAGGCAATCAGTTTAACTGTTATCTTCCTCTGTTTTCTTCTCAGACTGCTATGGACCTTTTGGAGAATCAAAGCAGGTACTTCCTTACATATACTACACACACACACACCTAATTCCCCATGCCACAGAGTAGTAGCAAATGTAAAAAAAGTCAATAAATTTGCATTACATAAATTGGTATATTTTCAGTTTGCATTGGTGAGAAAGAATAGGAAGTAATTATGCATTAACTTTGGTTAAGCTATGATTTCAGCCAATGATTTCAGTCACATTGATCAGAAATTTCCCAACATAGCTTCCTTCTTTGTCTTACCCTTGCAAACTGAAAATAAATCACATCAACAGTCAGGAGGAAAAATGCATTTGCCTTTGATTTACACAAATTTACACTTTCCTCTACACATATCCTTCAGCCCGGAGATGTCTGGGAGTCCAACTGTAAAATCTGCACGTGTGACAATCAGACCAGAACCACAGAGTGTCACCTCCGACCCATCTCCCCTCCCCCTATGTGTCGTTCAGACTCCATTTTGGTGACGGACTGCTGTGGAGTCCAGACCTGTGGTAAAGAAAAAATTAAAAAATAAAATACAAAATAAAATACATGCTAAATATATCTCCAGCTACATGTACACAGCAATACACGATTATGCTATGATACTTTATACTATTCTTTTGTTTAGAGGTAACTCATGACTGTGTTCACCATCAGGATGCTGGAGTCGTTTGCTCAGGTACAGCACACATACATATACAACACACACACACACACACACACTCTCAGACACACACACAGACACTTTTTATTAGCTAGTGTCGTCAGTATCTGGTAACAGTCTCTAATATTTTGTTCTTCTGACTTGTTGCAACCAGAACACAGTTAACTCAAATGTGTCACTGTCTCTAGTTTCCGCAGCCACTAACTACCAAGACCTTTATGACAACAGTTCGTGTTCAGTTCAGTTCATGTCGTTGTGACAATTGCGTTATCACACTAAATGTTATGACAATCCTTACTGATGATAGTGTTTAAAAAGCAAAGTGGGGCTGGTAGCTACTTTTCTATTTCACCAGTAGCAGTTGGTAGAATAGTATATTATTTCAGTGTCATTATTTCGTTTGAAGTATTTGTGAGCGTCTTGTGATTAGTGCTCTCATCCCAATAGGTGACCACAGCACTGCCATAAGTAAGTACCTGTACCGTTCTGTTGACCTCTGCATTTCCTATATAAATTCCTTTATGAACTGATATTGCCTATATCTGGTTGCAATTACTTGCAGCAAACAACAATCACTTACTATCACTTACTATAAAGGGGTTAGCGTGTTCCTCTGACATGTTGCAGCTGGAACACTGGAGGCTTCGAAGACATTTACAGTAGTCACATAACATAGCAGAATCATCTGCAGTATTTGGAATATTTTCTCTCCTCCTCAGAGGCTGCAGATATTGCCTTCCTGCTGGATGGGTCTGGGAGTGTGCTTCCAGCCCAGTTCACTTTAATGAAAACGTTTGTGGAAAATGTGACCAGAACACTCCTGAATGGCAACACCTCAGTGAGTTTGACCCAGTAGCTCTGAGTAAACTGTAAATAACAACGTGTCCAGATGTCAGATATGTTGAGCATATTGGTTATTTTGCTTATTTTTTTATTTCTGTTTCTGTTATTATTTTATTGCTTTGTTTTTGCAGTTTGCCTTTGCACAGTACTCTTCGGAAACCACCATCCATGTAGACTTCAATCAGTTTAGTAGAACAGGATGGCAAAATCAGCTGAACACCATCAGCCAGATAGGACAAGGCACAAATACTGCAGCAGCTATTCAGAGAGTTGTGTAAGTCCCAAATGAAGACAGGTGTAGCCTCACTTGATCTGTGTAAGTCTCAAAATGAATAGAGGTGTAGTCTCACCTGATCTGTGTAAGTCTCAAATGAAGACAGGAGTAGTTTCACCTGACATGTGTAAGTCTCAGATGAATACATGTGTAGTTTCACCTGAAAAGTGTAAGTTTCAAAGGAATGCTAATGTAGTCTTACCTGACCTGTGTAAGTCTCAAAATCAGTAAAGGTGTAGTCTCACCTGATACCTTCATCTGGCTGCGTTTCAATGTCTTCTCTCAGAGCTAAGCCCTGTGAAGTGAATCAGTTTGCTAAGCTGTGAGCACTCACCTTGCTGTTTGCATGATTGGGACACCATCTGTGACAAATCATTCAATTGGCAGCACTAAAGTCACATTTCAAACACATTTTCGTTTTCGTTTTATGGCAGTTTCCATGCTCTTCCAGTGTTTTACTAGGAACACAAGGAACTGTGGGTAATTCCCTTTAGCGAAGTCTGCATATGATGCCAACTTCAGGAAAGGGCTCAGAAAGGGTGCAACTGAGCCTTCTTGTACTTACAGATTCTGACAGAGGGAAACTCCCAAACTCTTAGCATGAACATGCATTTAAGTCCGGGGTGGTAGTAGCGTAGCGGTTAAGGAAACTGACTAGTGTGCAAGTAGCCTGAAAAGTTGCGGGTTTGAATCCCAGCGGCCACCGTTGTGCCCCTGAGCAAGGCACTTAACCCTAAGTTGCTCTAGGGTAGACTGGAACAATTGATAGTTGACAAAAAATGTATGCCGCTTTGGATAAAAGCATCTGCTTAATGTAAATTTTCCAGACCTTTCTAGAAGATGCTACTTGGTATTTGATGACAATACAGCCAATACAGCTTTTTAAGCTTTAAGCTTTTTTTTCACAGGGAGCATCTGTTCCATTCTTCTGCCGGAGCGAGACATGATGCCTACAGCATCCTTATTGTTATCACAGATGGCAGATCCTCAGGTGCCTCGGACTATCCCAAAGTCACAGCGCTGGCCGATGCAAAGAATATCACCAGATTTGCTATTGGGGTATGACACACACACACACACAAACATTACGCTCTAATTATCTGAGCTCCCCTGGAATCCCGGTATGGCTTGCATAATAAGTTGTTAATACGTCTTCCTTATGTTATAGGTTGGTAATGCTTTTGATCTCCCTGATGCATTGGAAGAGCTCAGGAGCATAGCATCTTCACCAGAATCAGACCATGTGTTTCAAGTCGGCAGTTTTGAAGCACTGGACAAAATCAGCAAAAGCCTGAAAGAAAAGATCTTCGCCAGAGAAGGTGCAGGCAAATTTGGATGCATCAAATACACATTTAACCTGAGAGTAAAGAATACACCCGGAAGAGGAATTGAAGAGATTTAGGCTAAAATTAAGGAGGGAACTAGTGAATGGTCCAATGTGACATTTTCATGGAAAACCTTCTGTTACAAGTTGCCTTAAAGGGATACACCACCGTTTTGTCCAATTTACTCATTTTCCACCTCCCCTAGAGTTAAAGTCAAGTTTCCTTTCTTTAGTTCATCCAGCTGTTGTCTCAGTCTGATGGTAGTGTTGTTAGCTTAAGGTTAGCATATATCATTGAATCATTCGGTTGACACTAGCATCTTACCCATTAGCATCTTGGTTAAAAGTGTCCAGTATTTTTCCTATTTAAAACTTGACTCTTCTGTAGTTAGAAGGTGTACCAAGACTGATGGAAAATAACATCTGACGATTTTCTAACTGATATGACATGGAACTATATTCACACCATCATCTTCAGACCAAGCCTCACAAAATATAGCCATGTTTTCGTCGGACTTACAACCATTTGCCTGCTACTGATCAAATTCAACAGCGAAGTCACCAAACAGGAAGTGAGCTCATATACACTTTGATGTTTCATAACCAAACTTGGTCACATGACTTCTGACCCCATCCCAGGGGGGTACAACAGATTTGGTGCAATTCAGCCACTAGAGGGCGCTGTAATTAGCAAAAAATGTTTTGGCTCACATCTCATGATGTGCCTGGGTTAGAAACTGTATTCCAATGGTTGGTCATACTCTTGGTAGCGCTATTGATGTCAGCATGATATGTTGGCCGCTATATTTCATTTTATCAAAACTAATTTTTCACAGGCCACATAATTCATCCAGTTGTCACGAAACTTTGCACAGATGATCTTCAGACCATGCCTGATCAATGTCAGCAATTAATTTTTTGTTTGTCAAAGTATTCAGCTATCACAGATAATCGAATTTGATGGCAAAGCTGCAAAGTGGCCTTATATTTCAGCCAAACTTATTGTATTGTACGTTTGACATGAAACTTGCTGTAAGTGCTTATGGCCATCTGTCTGACCTACCTACAATCTGCTGCCATGGCAACTTCGAGCTGCTTCGCTGCTTGGCCACCTCGTTGCTGCTAGCAGCCATATTTATGCTTGTGCTTATTTTATCTCTGTCTGGTTTCTATTTCTTTATGCTATTTATTCTTTACTGTAAATTGATTTTATTATTAGAAAGCACACTGAACTGCCTCTGTGTAGGAAATATAAATAAACTTTCCCTGCCTTTCCCTATGTCTGCAGGTGAGGTGCGTCTGGTGAATGGATATGGCCCCTGCTCAGGCCGGGTAGAGGTGTTCCGTGAGGGTGAGTGGGGCACCGTGTGTGATGACGACTGGGATCTCAGGGATGCGGAGGTGGTGTGCAGACAGTTGGGCTGCGGAGTGGCCTTGGAGGCATTCACCAACCCCCGCTACAACGTCACTGAGCCGCACTTCGGACAGGGCTCTGGGCCCATCTGGATGGACGATGTGAGATGCGCAGGAACAGAGATGACCCTGAAGAACTGCCCCTTCGGAGGGTTGGAGGTACTCAAGCAGAATGGAGTCTTCTGTTCAGGTACATCACGTGCAATTACAAACTCTTCTGTCAGCAAACAAGTCCAGAGCACATACTGTAGCTAAACTATAAAGAACTTCTGTCTGAGCACATAGCTAAACTAAAGAGCACTAAGATCAGAGTGCATAGCTACACTGTACAGCAGAGTTGAGATCATGATTCACTGCAGAATTTTTTAATAAATTGAAATGCCTATTTGAGTTTAGAATATTTTTTTCCCCAAAACCTGAAAGATATCAAAATATGTAAGCAACACTGATCGTGCAGAACAATGTAAAAATAGTCTAACCAGGGGACTGTGTTATTTGTGAGGATAAATTAGGTGAGCGTGCGGCCTCGGATGAGAATGCAGAATGTTCATTCTCTTAGCCATTCAATAGAGACCCCACAGAAGTGTGTTGTCCACCAACTCTTGTTCACCCTATGATGTCATTATGAGACTAATTTTTGTTCCGTTGTATCATCTTAGAAATCAGTTATGTGCTTCACACACAGCAACAATATGCAAACAATATGTAGGCCGATAGACTATGTAAGGGCAACCATAACCTACAGGTAATTATGCATCACAATCGCTATTTTGCAAACCAGGGCTGTCTATTAAGATCAACATTTGTCTGTTGGCTTAGAAAGCCAGAAACCTGCTTACTCATTGCAGCATCCACCAAAAAGACTGAAAGAATGCATTAAGGACATGTGCAATTTGGGTGGAGGACTTCTCTTCATATGTGACAGTCATAGGTGACAGTGAGGTAAAGTCTGTCCCTTTACTTCTGTTTGCGGCCACTGCTTCAGAAGATGTTGCCGTCTACTTTTCTCCTTAGCACAGCTTTCCTAAACCCGTCTTGCACTCGCTCATCACTGTACTGTTTCGAAAACTCCCAAAGTGCCGGTTTGCTGTAACACTAAATCATGTGACGGAGAGGTCGACTTGCCATTGGTTGGTGAACTTACCACCTGTTGTGTATATATTTGGCTGAGAGGAGTGCCTTGGATTTCTTTCTTTTTTCAATATTTTTTTGCATTCCCTACACCAAAGAGCACCTTCAACATTTTCAATTCCTGAGCACTTTGGATTTTTATCATGTCGTGAACACCATGCAGTCTGTGCAAAGACTTCCCTTTCAAGTTCATTTCTGAGATTTCTCTTCCTCTCGTTCCCAGGTGACCACGCCTGTGGCCTGCGTCTCAGTTGGGTGAACCTGATCGTGGGTTCCTGCATCACCTCCGTGCAACTGCCCACCTGTGAGGGGCAGTGTGGTTTCAGGTGAGGATGCCTCTGTGTGTGTGTGTGTGTGTGTGCACGTGTGTGTAAGGGGCTGTGTGGCTCTATTAGAGGACGTGTGTTTGTTTGTTTTATTTCTGTACATATATGTCAATTTCTGCTGTCCATACAAGACATACAGAGGACAACAACATTTCTCTCTGCCTCAGAATATAGATTATATAAATATATTAAATACGTAAAATTTGGATCTCCTATTTAAAATGTACAATGCAGCAAAATAGTCAATTTACATCTTTAGAAATTAGATTTATTTTCCACTCCTTTACCCTTTGTCTGCAGGTGGAACGTAGAGAACGGTGTCCTGCAACCAGAGAAGACGCTCTGCCAGGAGGCCACCTGGGAGGAACGTATAGTCAACCTGACATGTGACAATCACACAACAAAGTCATTCATCTACAGATACATCACTTCCTGCCACTGCACCACTTACCAACCCTAGAGGAACCAGACCACTTTGACCATAATCCGAAAGTTATATAATCCGAGTTATTAATCCCAAGAGGAAATTTAGTACTGTTATGATAAAAGGATATAGTATGTATTTGGGTAGTGTATGATTTTGTTAGCTTGTAATGTAGATAATTAGCTCCTTTAAAGATGATCATAAAATAAAAGATAAGCTCCTTTAAAGTGGTTTTAAAGTCATCAAATTTATCGTCAACATTCCTTAACTACCAACATTTCAATATTGCCTTAACACACTCAATAAGTGTTTTGAAATCTTGTCACATGTTGCTCAAATCTATTCTCTATAATAACAAATAATAAGTAAATGATCTTGCCTGAATATATAATCTAACGCTAAAAATCATACTCAGTCATACTGTTAGAGGAGTCATTGATGTAATAATTTGTTTACACCGTACGTACATACACAATGATTTGGAAACACAAATTTGAAAACACACATTTTTATTTAAAGTGACTCAGTGCTCTATCTCTTGGTTTGGGCAGTCTCAAGCAGCCTCAGGAATACTTCCATACAAAATGGTGAATAAGTGATAGTCATATTGAATGTAGCTCTGTCTGTAGCACACCCTTAATAAACGTTTTCATATTGACAATGATCTAATATTTTCTTATATTTCAAAAGTTATTATATAAGTGTCTGATATTTGTTAAACAAACCTGATTTTCAATCTTGATGGGATGGTATCTTTCAACCATTGCTTAACGTGATACTCAGGCCATAGGATCGATGGATTTGGTTGCCTTAACCTGTGAGTGTTATTGTATAAATGTTATCAAATGTGTGTGTGCGTATGTGAGTGTGTGTGTGTGTGTGTGTGTGTAAGAGAGAGATGGAGACCTAACCACTACAGGTGGATTAGGACTGTGTATCAGTCTAGGGTTAGTGTACTAAAACAATATTGACTTATGGATAACATATTAAACTTCTCAAAGATCAGTGACTTCCTCTGTGAAGGATGGATAGGTGGCACGTTGGATGAAGCACCAAGGAATCAGAAGATGAATCATATGTCAGCACTTATCTTCAAAATCAAAGTTTGCCATAAATATAACACAAAAATCTGAAATATTTAATGAAATAAAAGTGATTCAAGTGTGCACATCCAAATAGGCGCCGGACAAAAAAACAAACGGATGAAAAAAAGAATAGAACGTCCACACACTCCCACTCCCTTTTTTTCTTTCTCCCTTTTTAGCTTTCACCAAGTAATGCGAGTGTAAATGCTCGAAATGTTACTTGATGAAAGGTCAAACAAAAAGAAAAAGGGGAAAGACACATATTGCATGCCTGAAAATAGCCATGGATTGGTGAAAGAAATGGCCCAACCCCCATGGGACCCGCAGCATCTTTCACAATCTTATTTGGGCATTTCTCAGACATGCCTCCCCAACTGTACTATATGCACTTTATCCCCCCTCCCCCCACACCCCCATTTTTGTACAATATAGGCTGACAAACAGTCAATACAATACAATTACAATACAATACATTTACAATACAATACAATTTCACTGTATTTCTTACACCAAACCTGACATTTACAATTTCTTGTGTCATCGTATCTTTCACATGCACTCCCTTTGTACTGTACAGGCCAAAAGAATGGTTGATCAACCAAGCGATTCATTTGACCTGATCTCATGCATTTCACTTCATGGCAGTGAAGTGAACCAAGATTAGAGAGTCATTAAAGTGATTAATGATCCATCAAATATTATGCAACTTTAGTCAAAACAAAAGGATATTCACACAGGTGGTGGACACAAGAAAGGCATGTCAGGCAAACCATTAACAAAACACAGGTTTACCAACCATTAACAGCAGAGTGGAACGATCATAGGCACTGATGGATATATGGATGGAAGAAAGTAAAAGAGAAAGGGGAAAAAACTAGAGCATCTTAAATCACCCCTGAACGATATGGACAAGTGTGTCAACTCCAATTACAGCTGTGTCACTCACCCTGTATTCTCCTTGGAGGGACAAATTAGCTGTAATGAGCACAGGACGAGCAGCATGAAACAGCTTTATAAGCTGTATCCTGTCTCTTATGTGTGGAGAAGTAAGTGAATACAGAGGAATTAATGTACATTTCTACAGTTATTGCTATTATTAACTGTCGGATACAGGGGTAATCCACATGAAAGCAAACTGAGTATTATTTAAATATTTTGCACAGTTTTTGATATATGCTGAATAGGGCAAATTCACTCGTACTGTGAATCACTCACATCATACAAAGACCTGGCATTTTACTGTTGTTTTAGACATGGTTAAAAAAAAAAAAAAAACTCCACTCGCCATGCAATTGCCTAAAATAAGAAACACAAAGAATTCTGAAGAATTATTTGATTTGAAAAAAACTATTCACAGGTATACCCAATCAACAGCAAGAGTATGCGTGTGTGTGTATGTGTGCGTGTGTGTATGTTTGAGGATTTGTGTGTGTGTGTGTGTGTGTTAAAGGCCAAGGTTAACTGCACACACTCAGGTGAGAGCATATTGGTGTCTCGCTGCTCCAGAGTTGCTCTTTTAAGTGTGTGTTAATGGGGACCCATAACCTGTGTGTGTGTTAGTGTGTGTACAGTATGTGTGTGTGTGCATGAGTGTGTGTACAGTAGGTGTATATGTGTGTGATTGCAGGTGGTAATGGGGACCCACAGCTGCACTTGAGGAGAGTGAGCCAATGATGTGTGAGTGTGTGTGTGTGTATGTGTGTGTTAATTTAGACCTGCAAACTTAACCTGCTGCCTTTTGGGGAGAGTGGTGTGTGTGTGTATAGTAATGGGGACCCTTAGCTATCTGCTTAACCTGCTGCACTTGATGAGAGTGGGGCAATGGTGTGTGTGTGTGTGTGTGTGTGTGTGTGTGTGTGTGTTAATGGGGACCTGTACCTATCTGGACAGCGATGGCATCCCACTTAAGTGGCCCAAGTAGCCCATATTAGCAGCCCTGCCTCACAGAGACCTAGGAAGTGTGACATTAATCCCCTCTCAGCTCTCTATGTGAGTGTGTGTGTCTCTACGTGTGTGTGTGTGTGTGTGCTTCAGTCATATAAGGCCTCCTTACCTAACACCAGTGAAGTGTGTGAGATATTGGTGCTCTCTCAGTTGTGTTTGTGTCTGTATGTTTACTATGTCATTAGAAGGCCTCCCTCCTTGAGACCTGAGTGAGACATTGATCCCCTCTCAACTACATTTTCTGCCTGTCTGTGCATGTGTGTTAGTGTCTGTCTTTCTCTACCTACGTGTGTGTGTGTGTCTGTCTGTGTGTCTGTCTGTTTGTCTATCTATGTGTGTGTGTGTGTGTGATTGTGCCATCAGTAAGGCTCCCGCCCTGGGAGCTGTAAAGTGTGTGAAGCACTAATGACCTCTCATCTCTGCATGATTAGCAGAGCCACTCTAAAACCTCTCCACCAGGGCAATTGATCCAGCTCCAATCTCTTGGAGACTCTTCTCTCCTCAGAGGGATCCTCCACCTCCTCTTCTACCTCTAACATGCACAACTCATACGTTTAACATCCAGTCTCCTTCCCTCGGTAGTTTCCTGTGTTATATTCATTAGATGATAGAGGTCTGCTAAAATAGATAGATAGATAGATAGATAGATAGATAGATAGATAGATAGATAGATAGATAGATAGATAGATAGATAGTCTTATTTGTATTTGAGTATGGAACACCTGATTGCTATGCTTAATATGTTCTGAATTTCAAAATGCTGTATTAAGATTCTAAACATTAATAAACTATAATTAAAAATCGATAGATACTTTGTAGACTGATTGATTGATAAATAACACATGCCAGCTAACCTAGCTATGCATGTAGAATATTAGCAAACCTCTCTCCCTACATCCCAAGCGCTTTCTAGTAAGTTGACTCCAGATCTGAAGTTGCTATTAGGTTGCTTGTTCGCGTGCCAGCCTGGACTGCATGGGATGACCTTGGTTATAGATAGACAGACAGGCAGAGCACTGAGCACAGTGCGTTGGAGTCCAGGAAAAACATGCACTATAAATGGTCCAGTGGAGTGTAATAATTTCATTAACATCAGTAATGGTCCAGTTGTCTTTACACAGAATTTCCGTATCAGCATCCTTGTTCCTGAAACATGAATCAATCACTTAAATACGCACACATACACACACATACACATTACACACACACACACACACACATACACTTTACACACATACACACTCACACACATACATAGAGGAAGAACCAGTCCTTAGTTATTCCATTCTTGTAATGGTTTAGGGAGTTGACTAGAAATGACATCACATACAGTGTTTTTATTGTATTTATTATTTATTTTTTGTTCGCTATGTTTTGTGTTTGTAATCATGTACAGTATACAGTATTTCTGTTTATGTGACTGTGTGTTGGACTGCCACAAAAAATCTAAGTTAACTTAAAGAAGAAAGAACAATAATGTGATGTGAAGAAAAGTGAATGAATTAAGAGTAGCTGGGTTTCCTTCCAAGTAGCTGATGCAAAATTAAGTCATGCAAATAAAATGTGTGTGTGTGTGTGTGTGTGTGTGTGTGTGAAAGAAAGAGAGAAAGACAGAGTTGAAGCCTCTATGTTTGAGAGAGTGGGTGAGACTGACATGTGTGTGAGTATGTTTGTATGCGTATTTGTGCTAGTGTATGGGGCTCACCCAAGTATGCAACAGCATTGTGTGTGTGTGTGTTTGTCTGAATGGAACACATGAATGGTTGAGCATTTAATTTCTGATCCACTTCCTCATGGTGCTCTGCACAGCTGAGCTGGCAGGTGCATATAAAGGTTGGGTCAGGTGCACTGAGGTGTTTAAATAAACCAGCCACCTCCATCAAGTAAGTTTACCAGGGGCACCATGCAAACAGGTACAGGTGTGAAGACAGGTTTACGTGCGCTCTTCCTCTCCTTCTGGACAGCACTGGGCCTAATATCAGGTATGCTCGATGGCGGCAACAATAATCAATTAATTAATTAGTTGGCAACTGTTTTAGTAAGTAAAACACATTGACTCATTCAAAACTTTATGAAATAAACTGCCGTTAATAGTTCTAAATGGATGGTTGCTTTGATCAAAAGCAGGCTGTTAGTTCAGTCTGTTGCAGAATCCAAAGATTCTATCCCGTCTTGGCTTCTGTAAAACCACAGTTTGCCATACTCCCACAATGTGGAACAGACTCCATCTCTGTCAACAAGTTACGATGTTGCTGTGCTCCGAACGTTGGTCAGGCCGCTAAATTGTAACCCTGTGTTATTGTGACAGCTCGTTTAAACTTTGAGTTGGGCGGATTGATATAAGTGTAATATGACCAGAAAAGTGGAGCTTCTTCATAGATGTGCAGTTATCTGAAAATAATACACATTCTAAATAGTGCATCACAAAAGGTAATTTGATCAAGCAATGGTGTAGTAACTCTTTAGAGAATCAATGCTGGATTATGCATGTCCATTTTTGTTGAATGTAGAATATTAATAAAGTAACCAGCATCATTAGTTATGCATATCCTATCAAACTGGGTTCCTTTTAAGGCATGATACTTTAATGCTTCGGACTCAAATACTTTGCACACATGCAGGATGAGTAGGCATATGTCTAATGTTTACCCTAATTTCCTCATTATTAATTGAGGTTAATTCATTGACTTTGCTAAAAATCCTCATCTGTGAGATTTATACCTGGAGGAGGGTTATGCTAATTCTCATTCTAATTCTCATTCTCTCATAATTTGATTCTGATTCCTTTTTTTTCGTAGTATATTGTAAATACTTTTGTAGTTTTTTTTAGTTTGCGTAAAACACACAGCTGTGGTTTATACACGTGTGTAACTTATATTTGGGAAAATACAGTTTTCTCTCTTTAGTGCATATGCTTTTTCATCCATTTCTGATGTGCATAATGAGCCTGTGCACCGAGTTATTCAGTTCCGTTTTTGGATCTGATGGACTTTATTTAAATAAAAATGCAGATGATTTAAGATGTGACAAACTGTTCTTTTCCTTCGGTCTACCAGGGTCAGCTTCAGCAGAGACCTTAAATCAAAGTGAGTATTAAACATTTACTTGCATTAGTTGCATTAGAATTGCCACTGTCAATCAAGTACATGTTGCATGTCTAGACTCTCTCTCTCTCTCTCTCTCTCTCTCTCTCACTCACACACACACACACATACACTCACACTCCTGGTTTCTGTGTGTAGGAGAGTGTAAGACGTATGGCAGTGGCATAGTGCAGCCCTTTAATGGGAGCGCGTATCACGTGAGGACGTCTTGCTCCGTCACCCTCGTCCACTTCACCCATCAGGGCGTCGACTGTGACATCACCGCCCAGCGAGGGAACAGCGGACTGCTGACCCGCGTCGAGGTCGTTGTCAACAAAGTCAGAACCATCATTCAGAATGGAACTATTGCAGTGGAAAATCACAGGTTTGGACTCACACTCATGGTCCAGAGGGTTGGGGTAGAAAACAAGTGCTTTTCAGACCATAGTCAATGTCTCTTTCTGAGGACAAAATTGAAACAGCGCAGTTCTACATGGTTTACCTCAGTTTAACAAGCTATTATGGCCACTGTAGCAGTATAAGCTACTTTACAGGTATACATGTTTACACTGAATAGACATGTAGACTACACTCACTACAATAAAGAATTGATAAGAGAATTGATAAAGAATCAGACCAATAAAAAGAACTGACAAAGACATCAGTATCAATAAAATCCTGTCAGTTCCCTCTCCACCTCACAGCTACAGCATATAGATTTTCACATAATTTCTAAAATCTTGGAAATGCAGAAAAGAGATTTTAATGATTACAATATTTCAGAAATTACTATTTTGACTTAATAAGCTGGCACCAGATGGATTCAATCAAATGAAAAGCTTCCTTACTGGGTGTAAATGATTAGCCAAAGTCCTGCACAGCCACTGGCGCCTAAAGCCATTAACTATCGTTGTCATGGAGAAAAACAACCTTAACATGAGCAACATCTATAAACTTCCAAAATATTTTTTGTTTGTAGCATCAGGTCACAGAAAGAGCAGAGCCTTGATTCTTGCACTTGTACGAAGTCTCCCAGTGTGCCTCTGAAGTGTGTGAGTGTGTGTGTGTGTGTGTGTGTGTGTGTGTGTGGTCCTTATTGATATCTGCGTTCCCTTCTCTCAGTGTGTGTGTATGCACAGACTGAATTTAGGTATATTGAGTATTTTTGGCAAACTTAAAAAAAAGTATGTGTGTGTGTGTTGATCTCTCCTTTCCTCTCCACTCTCTCAGGATATCTCTGCCGTATGACCACACCTATCAGCATGTGTTCCACTATGGCATCCACACCAGACTGAGGAGCAAGGTCCTGCCTCTGACCGTCACCTGGCACACCACCGCTCTGGGCATCGACTCCCTCTGGGTAGGACAAGAGGAGATGAGATGAAACATATGTATACAATACATTATATAATATGCACACTCAACTCCCTCTGGATAGGACAAGAGGAGAGCGAAAAGTAAAAAGATTAGAGAGACTAAATAAAGATATAAAGAAAAGTTATGAATTGAGAGAGATTTTTGCAGATTACATATTAGTCTGACGCTTCATTGACACAATCTTGCTGAAAAGCAGAATAAATAAGTTAATAAAGAACTAGCTATAGACATATTAGCAGTATTCATAGTTGCACAACAATGTTCATTTATGATGTATGATGTGGTTTTGTGTTTGACACATCTATTACTCTCCTGTTTTCTTTACTTCATCATGCTGTTCAAATCACTGTTCCTCTCTCAGGTGAGACTGGAAGGAAACAGCATCACTGGGATGAGTGGACTATGTGGACACCTAAACACTCCAGGTGTGTGTCTATATGTGAGTTTTGGGTGTGTCTCAGTGTGTGTGTGTGTGTGTGTATGTGTGTGTGTGTGAGAGAGAGGGAGAGACAGAGAGAGAGAGAGTGTGAAAGAGAGAGATTGTGTGTGTGTGTGTGTGTGTGTGTCCGGCAAAAATGTCCTTTTAACGGTCCTTCTTCCTCATTTAATCCAGCCAATCCTCCTCAATTAATCTCTGAGGCTGTACTGGAGGATGACACCTGTGTGATTGAAGACTCACTGGAGGAGCTGAACATGGCATGTTTGGACACTTGAAACTCATATATGCCTTCATAACTTAACTACTTATAAAAGTTAATATTATGTGTGTGTGTGTGTGTGTGTGTGTTTGTTTGAGTGTGTGTGTGTGTGTTTGAGAGTGTGTGTGTATTTGAGTGTGTGTGTGTGTGTGTGTGTGTGTGTGTTTGTGTGTTTGAGTGTTAGTGTGTGTGGGGATTACTGGATCATTAGGTTGGATCAAGATTATTGTCCAAATGGGGAGTTTACAAATTATATATGGGATTTATTTATAGTTTATACAAATTATATATGAGATTTTCATGACTTCTTCTAATAGGACATAAGAGTCATATCCAGTATGATTTTAGCACAAATATAGGTCCATTGTTTGGTCATATGTATTAAACTCAGGTGTATTGTCTAGTCAGGTGTACTAAATCAAGTGTATTATCGTGTCAGTCAGGTCTTCTGAGCTCAGGTGTGTTATCCTGTCAGATGTACTAAATTCAGGTGAGTCTCAGCTCAATTGTGCTTTCCTCCCACCTGTAGGCGTGTGCGGAGTTCATGTCGCACGCCATATCCTGTCTGATGACCCAGGCTGAGACCTACTTCCACCTGTGCCAGAAGAACGCTTACGGCCGGGCAGGTAGTGCTTACATCACCTGTCCCTTCTTCTGGGATGTAGCTCAAAGGTGTGGGCCAGACAGCAATCTCTGGAATGTGTGGAGGGATGTCACCCAGTGCCGTGAGTACCTTAGCTTCATCACCTTACCTGCCTACTTCATTACCTTACCTGCCTACTACATCACCTTACCTGCCTTACCTGCCTAACGTAATAGCAAAAGTACTGACATTTCTCTGTAAGCGGTAACGGCTGACGAGGTGACCAGTTCGATGGAAATAATGACGAGTTGGAGTCGAAGGTCTCAGGTTGCCTCTGCCGAGTCATCATTTCCATGGAACTGGTCACCTCGAAGGCCGTCATCCCACTTATCTGCCGTTTTGCATTTAGGATGTAATTTCATCTATGACTTTCTTTATATTTACGAATCAGGTGCATGAACTACAGCAAATAAACTATTTTAAGTATATTAAGAAGGGAAAGTACAGCTTGAAATACTTTACTTTGGTTGTTATGGTTGCCATTCATAAGCTCATTGACATGGAACGGTGATTCAAATTCTTCAGATCTCTTTCAAAGGAGGCCAGTTATACCAAGTTCATTCCCACCTCAAAAGCCAATCGGAAAAGAGAATCCCATTGTTAAGGGAGATCATTTATGTGAGATTCTTAGCATCAAGTTTAGGAATCAAACCTGTCCTTCCTAACCCTAAGCCCTTAATTGTTGTTGTTGTAATTGTTTTATGCCAGTTAATTCTTTAAGGGTGCTTGGCCTAGAGTTAGGGCAGACATTGAGATTTAAATATTTCCAACATGTCCTACCTTACCTAGCTATTCTACAGGTGATCAGCCAGTGAGCCAGTGCTCTCATTAGCTTACTTGATTGATCAGCCAAGAGTTAATCAGTTATTCCCGTTTGCACTTGTTTCTAGAAAAGGGCTCTTTAGAGCTTGCCCAGACAGGACACTGTACTCAGGAGTTAAAAAGTGCTGTAGCCAAAGGAAACAAAAGCTTTGGCAAATGCTGTTACTATGCACCAAATGGCTGCTGTGCCATCCTGTCCAGTCAATGATTGTCCTGACCGATAGGTAAATACACAAGTGTTGATATTCCCATTGATCTCTATCTCTTGTCTAGCCATACCTGAGTGCCCAGGAGAGCTGACCTATCAGGAGGTGGGAAATGCATTTATTCCTTCCTGTTCTAATCCCACCCCCAGAACGAATGACCAGGACTTGACCAGCACCTGTGTGTGCCCTCAAGGTCAGAGGTCACAATGTGTAAGCTGTTAGGACACATACACATGCGCACACACACGTGCACGTACACAAGCACATGCACAAACACACACACACACACACACACAATGCTGTTGCATACCTGGGCAAGCCCCATAAACTAGCAGGAATATTGTACACAAATATGCACTTACACACAGACACACACACACACACACACACACACGCACACACACTCCACTGCTGTACACTCTCTACGATCTGTTGTGGGAAACTATTTTTATTAACTGTGTTGTGTGTTCACCCCAGGTAAGGTACTGAATGACCGTGCTGGAGGCCATCAGTGTGTCAATGTGTCTGAGTGTCCCTGTGTGCACGGCAGCAACAGCTACCTACCAGGACCCACAGAGGAACCAAGTGCCAGACATGGTGAGGAACCACTTTAGTAGAGAGGAACCCACTGCCAGACATGTTAAGGAACCACTTTTGTATGAAGGAACCCACTGCCAGACATGGTGAGGAACCACTTTAGTAGAGAGTAACCCACTGCCAGACATGGTGAGGAACCACTTTAGTAGAGAGTAACCCACTGCCAGACGAGATGAGGAACTGCTTTAGTATAGAGGAACTAAGTGCCAGACATGGTAAGGAATCACTGTAGTATAGAGGAACCAAGTGCCAGACATGGTGAGAAATTACTTTTGTATACAAGTACCAAGTGCCACACATGGTGAGAGGAACTAAATTGCAGAGGTGGGAGTAAGTCACTTACCAAAAAGTCAAAAGTCAGTCTCAAGTTTTAACACTCAAGTCCAAGACAAGTCCTAAGTTTAGACTGAGTAGGCCAAGTCAAGTCCAGGTCTAAGTCGCACCAAAGCCAAGTCAAGTCCAAGTCAAGTCGCAATTCCTGCCTAATTTTTTGTTCAAGTTTGACTCGAGTCCAAGTCATGTGACTTGAGTACACATCTCTGCTAAATTGTGATGTTAAGGTTACAAGTGCTGTCTGTATAAAGTCCTACAGAGGAAATGAGACCAGCTCCAGTTGTATTAAAGAGACCTTCACTTTGAGCCCAAATATCAATCATGCAGTCTACACTGCCCATATGTTGATGACGTTACACTTTGCACAAAATACAGCAGAAGCTTGAAGTAGTTTATAGATCATTGTTAATGTTTCGGAGTCAGTTCACATCTCAAAATGTTTCCTCGTTCCCTGTGTCCTGTGTGTGTTTGCCTCTCGTGCAGTGAGTGTATGAATGGGAAGTGGCTGTGTTCTGAGGACATCTGTCCCAAGAGATGCTCCATTGAGTCTCAGTTTGTCAACACTTTTGATGGCAAACACTTCAGACTTCCAGGCAAATGCTCATATGTGGCAGCACAGGTGACAGATTAAAACACTTTGGTATTGATTTAATTAACCACTTACACATTGTTTTGTTTTCAATATTTTAGACCAAACATGAAGAAATCATGAACTTGCTGAACTTTGCCTTAAGTGGCTAAGACATTGTCACTATAAACTACAGCTATGTGATAAAGCCCTAAGCACTTGATCTCAAGAAGGAGGATGTTATGTTTGTGTAAAACTGTGTCCTCTGTGGTGTGCAGGGCTTGAACTGGACACTGACTGTTCAGTTTTCAGACAGAGCCATCAAACTGGAGAGAGTGGAACTACAAATCTATCATGTAAGTTGGGGACATGGGCTTCACATCATCTGTCTGCTCCTTTCCTGACTTAAGTTCTAGTTTTCAAACAACTAGGGATAGATCACGTAATTCCTTCCACACTCATTTGTCCATATAACAGTAAAGTAAAGGGATTTTCCATTAGAAAACTTTATTAAATTATTACTGTGGGACAGTATGGTGCATAAACCACCATGAGAAGAGTGAACATGCTAGATATCATCACTTAATCAGATATCATTGTTTAATCAAATATCATTGTTTAATCAGCGGTGCTTATCTTATAGTTCCACAGAGACCAAATCATAACAAATCAAGCCCATATTCATGTCTCATATTATACAGGAGAGTTACATCTTCTCCCACTCAAGGGTGATGTTTCAGAATGAGGAAATCAAAGATCTGCATCAAACTGGTAGAGGGGCCTTTCTCATCTACTTATTTAAAAGAACTTATTATTATTATTATTGTTATTATTATTATGTCTGACTTATAAACTGATTAACTGTGTGTGTGTGTCTGTGTGTGTGTGTGTGTGTGTGTGTGTGTGTGTGTGTGTGTGTGTGTGTGTTTTGCAGCATTGGTTACTGTATTCTGGCAGTCCTCCATGTTTGTTCAGGTCCTGACCCACTCAGGCCTCAGCATCCAGGTGCAACTATCCCCTGACATTCAGCTCTATCTGTCTCTGCCCAAAGCGCTAAATGGAACCCCTGAAGGTAAATATACATTCATCCCATTTTGGTGTGGTAGGTAATGATCGGGTGATTTGGAGCAGCTGCAACGTCATCAACTGACAAATGGGCGAGTTTGAATCTTGATCCCACTGTAATATCGAATGGTTTGACGTGATAAGTCAGTGGGTTATGTTCCTGTATATGTGTGCATGTGTATTACAAGTGGAACAAACTGCTAAGCCTTCTAACTCTGTCTGCATTTAGGCTAGCCATGCTCCACTATGGAGTAAGGATATAAGGAAGGAAACAGTGTGTCACATGCATGTGGTTGCAGTGAAACTGTGTGTGTTTCTCAGCATATTTGTGCAAAAAAGGGGGCAGGTAGGAAGGGGCAAGATAAAGAGCATATAGTGCATACACAATGATGTTAAACAGGTGAATTATGTAGCTTGCTTGGGGGGGCGTTGGGGTCAAATTACACTACTCCCACACATTACCAAGAAACACACAAGAGCAACAGGGACAAGGAAAAACTCCCTTGTTCAAGGAAGAAAAGGAAGAAACCTATGGCAGATCCACAACTCAAGGCGGGGGGGGGGGGGGGTTGCAGTATTCCTGAGTATGCCAACTGGTGATGTCTGGAGTGAAGTATTAATGTATTTAAGTTTATTCAAGGATTAATGTGCTTTGTGTGTGTCAGGCCTTTGTGGGAACTTTAATGGGGACTCAGGAGATGATTTTACCACCAGCAGTGGCATAGTGGAGAACTCTGCTGAACCGTTTGCCCTCTCCTGGGCCCTGGGGAGCTGTGATCCTGACATCAACCACCTCTGCATCAACATGGACAGCGGTGACTAGAACATTCTATTCTATTCTACTCTGCTCTGTTCATTACTACCTTATTCTATTCTATTCTATTCTTGTGTAGAATGCAGTAATGGAGTGTAGCACGAGTGAAGCACATCCACAATATACTAGAAAACAGCATTTTTATAGGGCAACCTAATACTTTGCCCTGGCTATGGTTTTCTACAGCAGACCATTATTGGCATTAACATGGCACCTTTCTACAGTAGATCAGAACTGTCATCAGTATGGCTAAACAAAAATATGGTCTCTATGTTGATTTAAGTGAGGATGTATTAGAGTATGGATGATTTTTCTTTTTTTAACTTCCTTTTCTTCTCCTGCAGAGATATTTGCTGACAACCACTGTAGCCAGATAAGAGATCCTCACAGCCTGTTCAGCTCCTGCCACAGTCACGTACCTTATGACTGGTACTACCAGGTACAATTGACATTGAAGTCTTTAAGACTTAGTATTGTCAAAATGATTAGAGAGAGAAAATTCATTTTAATTCAGTTATATTTATACAGTGACTTTTACAACAGTATTGTCTCATGGCGTATAATAGCAAGGAGCACCCAAGAGCAACAAGGCCAACTTCCTTGTGGTAGTTAGTATAGGAAGAAACATCTGTAAGGAGTACAGACATTTCACATATGCAGAAGATTTTAATACTGTGTCATCCGTAATCTATGCAGATGTTTGATTTGATCACATGTTGTGCTGTCTTCAGGCCTGCATCAGTAAGACATGCCAGTGTCAGACAGGGCTTCAGTCGTGCCTATGTGTTGCCCTTGGCAACTATGCCAAAGCCTGCGCTTCTGTGGGGGTATCAGTGGGAGACTGGAGAGCAACAGCAAACTGCAGTAAGTTTACATGGGGATTAATAACATTTCAGCACACACGGACCATTTACTAGTGTTAAACATAGAGTTCAATAACACTTCAACACACACAGACCATTCAACATAGAGTTTAATTACATTTCAACATACACAGACCATTTGACAGAGATTAATTACATGTCAACACACACAGACCATTCAACATAGAGATTAATTACAATTCAACACAAACAAACAACTCAGCAGAGTTAAATATAAAGATGAATAACATTTCTTCAACGTACATTAAACACAGAGAAATTAATAGAAACAATTATTCAACACTGACAGCAAGCAGCTCAGGTCTTATTCAACACTGACACTATAACATTTCAATAACATTTCTCTCATGATTATTCTGATTCAGAGATCAGTGAGATTATATAGGGGTAAACTGTATTATTCCACTGCATAATTCTATGAATCTGTCAAGTTCACAAGATTAATTAGTTAAATCTGATCCTCACTTGATATTAGTTCTTCCAGTCTGCCATATCCCTACATCAAGCACTGGTAATTTGCTGTTACTGTTCTGTATGTCACAATACAAAGAATCTCCGGGAAGGAATTGAAAACGAGGAAGTACTTTAAGAACGTTAAATATGAGGGTGTCAGATTGAGCCTGTCCCAGTTTCTGTGCCGTGCGTCTGACTGCCTTTGAATCCAGCCGTGGAAGAACAGGTGCTGTGTTTCACAGAGACTGAATGATTAAAGACAGACAGTGAGAGTCTGGGTAACAGGAGGGTTTACATGCACCTGAGAGAGACTGAAACACAATCATGCACCTGAGAGAGATTGAAACACAATCTCTTCATGGAATCTGTGTGCATGGGAGCTGACTTCCTTGATTGCACAAACACACACACACGCACGCACACACACACTTATGCACACATACTGTATACACTTGTACGGACACCACACACACACACACCAATAACAATGTGTGTGTGTGTGTGTGTGTGTGTGTGTGTGCGTGCGTGTGTGTGTGTGTTTTCTTTCAGCGGTTACTTGTGCAGCCAACCAGGTGTTTGACTACGCCACACAGGTGTGTAATCACACCTGTCGCTCTCTGGCGGGGCCCGACCCTACCTGTGACCTGGGGGCTGAGGCTGTGGAGGGCTGTGGGTGCCGGGGGGGCACCTACCTGAACGACCACGGCAGCTGCAGCCCCCGGTCGCAATGCCAGTGTCACCACATAGAGGGCACCACACCACCAGGACCAGTGGTCATTGATGGACGGGCATGGTGAGCAAATAGTTCCAGTATGCAAAAGAGAAAATCATAGGTGACAGGGAACATGAACTAAATAAAGTTAATCTCAGACATAACCCACTCAACCCACAAAACACAGACATTACAAACTGTGGTGAGTGGGATGGTAACAGAATATTTTTATTATGTGTGATGAAGGCTACTATTAAACTAAAAATCACCAGAGAAACCAACACAGATTTACGTGTATGTGTGTACATGTATGTTTGTGTGCGTGTGATTACATTTAGATTTATCTGTTCACATATTTGCATCTGTTGTCTGACAGTAATTGTGAAGATGGAAAACTGAACTGCTCAGAGGCCTGTGGTAAGCTGTTAAACACACACACACACACTCTCAGATGTCTGATGAACATTTAAACACACACTCTCAGATGTCTGATGAACATGTTTGACTACTGTAGTGTATGTGCGTAATCTCAAATGTCTCAGCTAATATGAAATATCACACACTTCTGTTGACCGAACTGACTGAATGTAGTGATACTCACTGGAACGTCAGCTGTGATTCTGATTCTTTTTTTTTTCAGTTTGTCAGAGGGAGAAAGTGTGTGTGCAGTGTGGATATTTACATGTCAACACTGCACAGAAAACCTGTGACAGCTTGAGCAAGCCCTTGGTATGTTAATCATTCACACACACATACACACACACACACACACACACGCAACAAAGTGTTATCTCGTAAATACCGATATCAATTTCTATGTTACAAGACATATAGATAGATATATGCACTACATTAATTGCTTACATATTAATTATCTACATATTACACTTTTTAATGCTTTGCCTCTTGTAGGCTAGTTACTGAGCCCCTGGTTTTGCTATTTAGTTAGTTTTGAATGTGAGTAAATAACAGCATGTATATTGTAATTAAGTGTGTAAACTGAATTGTCGCGTGATTCTTTGGTGTGTGTTTTGTGTTCAGATTTTCAGTGAAGTGTGTAACACTGGCTGCTACTGTCCTGAAGGCCAGTTTGAGGACCACAATGGGGTGTGTGTGTCTGCGGAGAACTGCACGTGTGTGTTTAGTGGGAGAGTGTACGGCCCTGGAGAGAGTGTGGAAAGCAACTGTAAGATGTGGTGAGTGTGTGTGTGTGTGTGTGTGTGTGTGTGTGTGTGTGTGTGTGTGTGTGTGTGTGTGTGTGTGTGTGTGTGTGTGTGTGTGTGCGTGTGCGAGTGTGTGTGTATGTGCATGTGTGTGTGTATATGTGCAAACCTTGCACTTGTCACAGATTGCTGTTGGAGAAATGTTACATTTTCTGTTTCATAACATGTTTCAATGTTTTCCACTGTTATTGCACACAAGTTCTGTTATGTTTGTTTTTCTTTGAATGATGTTCTTTTCATATGGCCTTGATTTTTGTCTTTCATTTGTGCTGTGCATGTCACGCAAAAAGGGGGGCATGTACGCCTCGATGGTTTGCTTGTGTGTTAAAGAGTACCCTTGCTGTGTTTAGGCTGATTGTTTAATTGAGCCTGTTAATGGAGTCAAGAGACTTGTGTGTGTTTGGTGTCTGTGTGTGTGTGTGTGTGCGCGTGTGAGTGTGTGTGTGTGTGTGTGTGTGTTTATGTGTGTCTATGCCTGTGTGTGAGTGTATGTGTGTGTGTGTTTGTCTGTGTGTGTGTGTGTGTGTGTCTGTCTGTCCAACAGCACATGCAGTGGAGGGCACTGGGACTGTACTGGAGAGCCTTGCCCTGGGCAGTGCCAGGTGTTTGGGAATGGGCACTACCAGACCTTTGACTCCAGGTGGTTCCGCTTTGATGGGAACTGCCAGTACACCCTGCTGGAGGTGAGTTATACTGTAACTTGGCCTCATTACCTTGGATTGAAATGTGACACTATAGAGACCTAATGACCTCTACTTTACCTTGGAATCTGGCTTGTTTATCTTCAAACAATTTCTACTGAGTTTGAAAATTAAATTGAGTTTTCTTTTCTATTGTTATTATTTTTTTTTTTTGGTTGGGGGACAAATGTCCCTTTCAGCTTGCACTTGTAAGTGTTTAATATTATGTTTGAACCTAAAATAGTGTTCTGTTTATGTAGAGTTTTCGTATAAATATGAATATAGCTATGGTTAGCTTACTGGGCAATGTATATACAGTCACACATTTTTTCATTCCTGAATTGTTCCTTCCAACTAAAGATTGGAATTATCTTCACTGTCTAATGCACTGTAGACCTCTGTTTTGAGTGCAAATTGATGTATGTTTTATTATGGCTAGGATGGATGTTGGCATGTGTGTCACTGTTGCTAGGTTAAGTGTTGTTTTATTGTAAGTTATATTGTTGTTTGTTGTTGTTTGTTCCTCAGGACGACTGTGGGAGTGGGATGGGGAAGTTTGCTGTCCGAGTAGAGAGCATTCCCTGCTGCGATGAAGAACTGACCTGCTCCCGTACCATTACTCTAGACCTGCTGGTACACACACACACACACACACCACTACCACCACCACCACCACCAATTCACACGAATAATCTCTCTCTCCTTCTCTCACATATAGATGCAGGGATAGTCATACACATGCATTGCATTGCTTCCTGCTTACATGCTCATAGACTCACACAATAGCATCTTATTTGGGGGCGCTGTGGTGTAACTAGTTACAGCACACGTATCTCAAATGGGTCAGCTGCCCACAGAGACGCAGTTTCGAATCCAGCCTGCAGTCACTTCCCACTCCGTCGCCCTTTGCCACTCACGTCCAGTGTGTCTTCAGTTCACTTCACTTCAGTCCTATCACAGTAGAGGCAAAGCCAACAATACATTCACAGTATACTTAAAACATTCTATGTCACACTCCTTAGCCTGAATTTCTCTCTGCATACTCTGTGTCCAGGGTGAAGTATCTCTAGTGTTGGGGGACATGTCTGTGCACTCCAGACCCCTTAACTCATCTGCTGTGCTGGCAGAGATGCCGTACTCAGTCCACACAGTGGGACTTTACTTCCTGGTGTCTATACCACGCCTGGGACTCACACTCATCTGGGACAAACACACACGTCTAACTGTGCTGCTGGAGGCTAGGTGGAGGGTAAGCACACACACACACACACACACATTATCATGCTTCTGATGGCCTGACTGAGACATACACACACATATGCACATGCAAATTGACCAACATGAATAATGACATATCATATCACCACCTTTAGGGTCGAGTATGTGGTCTGTGTGGGAACTTTGACTCCAGTGAGGCTAACGACCTGCTGAGCAGCGGTTCCCTGCTAGCGTCCAGTGCGCTGGAGTTTGGGAATAGCTGGAAGACGGGGTCACCACCGTGCTCGGATGTGACAACTGAGACCTTCCCCTGTCAGCACCACTCGTACTGTGCCAACTGGGCTGAGAGACGCTGCATGATCCTCACTGGAGACACCTTCAGGAAGTGCCATCTTAAGGTAAACACAGAATGAATGCCATAGCATATGTTAGCATTAGCATGCCAGCTCTGGCTTTACATGAAACACCTAGATGAATGCCATAGCTTAGGATAGCATTATCATGGTAATTTTGCCTTCATATACAAGCCATCTCAAGAAGAACACTATTTTAATACAGAATTAAGTGTTGTACAGCACAGTACGTAGCATGACATAGTATTGCCAAGCACAGAGTAGTCAAGCATGGGATAGCTTTCCTTCATCAACAGGTCACATCAGGTCATATGAAGTCTTTCTAATTGAGAAATCTATGCTAGGATAATTACAGTGTTAAAAACTGTGGTTGATGATTTCATTTGAAAAGACAGCATGTGCCAATGCAAGTACCAAAGTACAAAACAGACCATCTAGTAAAGGTGTTGTTATAGTAAAATGTATGTAGGACAGTAGTATAACAACACATCATCTATATGTGAAAAGTTCAAATGCCAAACCCTCTAAGTCCATTTGTGATCAGTCCAACTCCGATTGCATTGTTTACTTGATAATAACATCTAAATTGCATTTTGCATAAAGATTACTTCAAAATTATTATAAAAGTAACTTGGTTGTTTTTCTGAAGATGGTTTGCATCTGAACTCTTCATATAGGACAGAGTTTTTTATCGTATTATGATCTCTGATGTTTATGTCACACACACACACACACACACACACACACACATACTCACACGCTGACACACACTGTGTGGCCACACAGGTGGACCCTGAACCGTACTACCAGGCCTGCTTGTTGGAGGCGTGCTCCTGTGAGTTCGAGGGCAAGTTCCTGGGCTTCTGCACGGCTGTGGCAGCTTATGCTGAAGCCTGCAGCGAGCAGAATGTCTGCATCCACTGGAGAACTCCAGACCTGTGCCGTGAGTACTGCTTCACACTTTAGATTGACCAGATGAATAGGGCTCCAGAAATGTGTCATGAGTACTCAGCCTGAGTCACAGCAGACCATACGCCAGGTAGTACACACTGACTAGTTATGTGACCTGATAAATAGCTAAAAAAAAATACGTCTGAACTCCAGACATAGTATGATGCATAATACATAATATATCTTTTACTTATTTGCGGTTTTTACATTTGTCTTCATGTCACTGCTGTAATAACAATCTTATTAGTATCCAATAAGACAAAACATAAATATTATATAATGTTATAACACCTTTATTAAGAAAAAAAACTTTAAAATTTTTTCTCTACCCTCCCTAGCTGTGTTTTGTGACTACTACAACAAGGAGGGTCAGAGCACCTGGCACTACGACCCCTGCGGGAAAATCCCAACCTGTGGGATAAACTACAACTTTAATAGAAAACTGGAAGGTAAACACCGGTTTAATTTTGAATCTGAGGTAATATTCCTACTACACACTACTTAAACCAAAAACAGTCGACCAATTATGTAATGGCAAGCACCCTCTATAGAAAACCAGGGCCCTCCAGTTACACTGAGTTTATGCCAGAAACAGATTAATTATATTCCCAGAATATTGCCTAGGGTGCTGTGGCTCTGTTGGAGCTCACAGATTTGGGACTTCCATTTCCAAAGTTTAGCAGGAGAGTTATGGGAGTATATATCAATATAATGGGTCTTATTTTTAAACCCCATTGATGGTACTTATCATAGAGTTTGAACAGGTCACCTTGGTACTATTTGTGCTAGTTTAGAAAAACAGTGTATTATTGTCCTGCTTTACTGACATCACACGTCTTGTCTTCTGCAGGCTGTTACCCCAGGTGTCCAGCAGAGGCACCATACTATGATGAGAACACAGGAAACTGCACCACACTGCAGAACTGCACGTGCCGCTTTGATGGCACTGTCCTCAGCCGTGGCACTGAAGTGAGCATGCCCAGTGGACACTGGTAAGTCAGAATTGGTATGTTCTATTGCTATAGGCATGTTAATAGACTTAACCAATTAGGTTAGTCATGTTACCTACTGACCACACCAGCCCAGTAGGCCCCTCACTTAAATATTTTGACCTTAGAAGTCTTATGTGCATGAGGTTGGACTGATGGGTTCTGTTTATTTGTATATTTCTAGCATATGCACAGCAGGAACCATGAGCTGTGGTAAGTTTTAACTCCTTGAGAAATTTTGTGAAATAAAATGAGGTTCCAATACAATATGGATAATTTTGCTGAATTTGTTTCTATTTTATACAACAACCACCACAGTACCCTCAACAACCACAGAGCCACCCACAACAACAACTTTGACCACAAAGATCCACACTACGACTTCCACCACAAAACTACCAACAACGACTCTAACTACAGTAGCATCTACGACAACCAGAGAGCCATCCACAACAAGGGAAACAACTGTAACCACAGAAATACCGACTTCAACTTCAACCACACAACTACCAACTTCAACTTCTACCACAAAGCTACCGACTTCAACTTCAACCACAAACCTACCGACTACAACTTCAACCACAAGACTGCCAACAACAATTTCAACCACAACATCATCTACAACAATACCCACAACAACCACACTGACAAGACCACCAACCACAACTTCAATAACAACCACAAAACCTCCATCGACAACAGAAATGACTACTGCAATCACAGAGATTCCTACTACAGCAGTACCTACAAGAAGCTCTATGACAACCGCTACAACAGGACCAACTATTACAAAAACAGCATCAACAACTACAATAGTAACCACAGACTGGCCAACCATGGAACCAACCACTATCACCACCACTACAACAACTGCAACTACACCATCAACAATACCCACAACTGCTTCAACTATTAAACCAACAACAGCAACTTCAACTACAATGAGCCCAACCACCACTTCCACTGAAACACCAACAGTGACAACCACAACAACCCTGAAACCTATGACTTCATCATCATTCTCAACTATGGAACCAAACACGGAATACACTGAACTGTCTTCAACTGCAGGAACGACAGTAATTACAACTGTGAAACCATCAACAACTACTAAAATATCGACAACAACTGAACCTACAACAGAACACCTGACCTCAACTACATCTACAGCTCCGACAGCTGAGCCAACAACCACAACAACCCAGCATACGACCACATTGAAGCTAACAACTGCCACATCTTCAACCAGCACTCACACTGGAACTGCAAGTGCCACAGCAAGTGACTTCTCAGTTATTACAGGATTCACTCAAAAGCCTACAACAGGACATGTTGTGTCAGAGGCTACAACTTCAACAACGACAGCAGCCACCGTATCACCAACAACTGCAACAGCAAATACCACTACAGTGGAACCAACAACTCCTCTGACAACTAAACTCACTTTGTCAACGACTGTAAGGCCTTCAACCACTAAAACCATAATGCCCGCAACTACATCTGTGTCAACCAGTGCAGTACAACCAACAACTTCAACTTCATCAACAGCTGCAACCACTTCTATTAGATTTACATCACCAACCACAGAACCAACAACAATAACTCTATCCACTACACCATTCACTACAACTGCAAAGACTTCAACAAGTATTCCCCGGGAAACATCAACTACAAGATTAATGACTACCACTTCTAAGGGGACAACATCTACAATCCATACCACCACCATAGAGCCTACAACTACAACTACAACTTTATCTCTAAGTACAGCCGTAGAGACAACAATGGAAACTACTGAGCCTTCAACGACTGCAGTAACATTGACCACAACCACTGAACCCTCAACAGCTGCAACATCGCCAACCACTTCTGAACCTACAACTACAACTTCTACAACAGTAGAAACTACCTCAGTTGCATCAAGCCCAGCCACTGAATCAGCAACTACACTCCGAACTACAGAGCGTACAACACAAGCAACTTCAACTAGAGCAACCACTACCATGGAAGCAACAACAGCAATGACAAGCAGAACAACCTTGGAACCTACAACAATGACCTTGTCTACAAGGACACCAGAGCAGCCGACGACTGAAATAACCAAGGCAACCACAATATGGTCAACTATGGCAGAACCTACCACTGCAATGCCACCGACTTCAACCACATTCAAGCCTACATCTGCAAAGACTTCAACAACCACTTCCATGGAAACACATTCAACTATGACAACCACAACTACTGTGAACCCTACGACATTGACTTCTTCCACAGGCACACCAGAAGGAACAACATTTGAAACAGAGCCACCAACAATTACAACAGTATCAACTACCATAGAACCTACTTCAACAAATACTTGGGAACCAACAACATCATTCACAACCTCAACTATGCTGTCCACAACTACAATACCATCAACCACAACAGTGACAACAGAACCTACGACTGTAGAGCCCACAACTAAAACTATTCAAACAACCTCAACCATACAGCCCACAACAACAACGCCAGCTACCACAACAGTGCCTACCACTGCAAAGCCAACAACTACACCAGTTCAGATGATTTCAACCACACAATCTACAACAGCTACAACCATTTCTATAACTACAACCACAGTACCCACTACAAGTACTGTCACTCATATATTCCTACATTACTTGATTATGTGTTTTTGTAACATAGCGAAACAAGTAGCTTTCTTCAGTTTAAACAGTCAGAGCATACTTAGATTTCACCTCTACAAACCCCTGTGTAAATGTTTATTTCTCCTAAACTTTTGTGTTTGTTTGTTTGTGTTAATCTTTTGTGTTTGTTTGGTTTTTTTTGTTTGTTTGTTTGTTTGTTTGTTTGTGTTTTTCTCCAGCTCCATGTGAGTGCAGGGACGTGCAGAGGAATAAGAGCTGGTCCTGTGGGGAGAGCTGGACAGAGGACTGCTTAAATAAGGAATGCCACCATGGGAGGATCACCATGACCCAAGTGCCTTGTCCAGAAAGCCCAGTGCCCGTGTGCCCTCGTCGTCAGTTGGCAAGTGTTGAGGGGGAGTGCTCCCACTGTCACACTTACAAGTGTAACTGTGAGTATACACCAGTGTCATCATTTTGTATCTACTGTAGGTCTAGCATAACAGTTTTGCAGTAATTTTCCATCATAATTTCATAATCTGTTTTTGACAAAAGTGCCTTTTAAAGTGTCTGTTTGGTGAGTGGAAACTGGATCAGTAAATCTGACTGCTGACTTGGTGTGTGGTGTTGGGCTGTGAGTTGCATGTGTAGATGATGTGTTTGTGTGTGTATGTGTTTGTGTGTCTGTGTGTGTTTACACATGTGAATGTCCTTCATCTTTGCCACAGGTCGGTATGAGGTGTGTGTGTATGTGTGTGTGCATGTTTCTATGTGTGTGTGCATCGAGTATGTGTGTGTGTGCACATGTGAATCTCCTCCATCTTTGACACAGGTTGGTGTGACGTGTGTGTGTATGTGTGTGTGCGTGTTCCTATGTGTGCGTGTTCATCGAGTATGTGTGTATGTGCACATGTGAATCTTCTCCATCTTTGACACAGGTTGGTGTGAGTTGTGTGTTGAGTTGTATGTGTGTGGGTTCTATGTGAACATGTGAAACTCCTCCATCTTTGCCACAGGCCGGTGTGAGGTGTACGGTGACCCCCACTACATCACCTTCCAGGGCACCTCGTATGACTTCCTGGAGAACTGCACCTACACGCTGGTCCGTGAGCGGTTGCCACGGTACCAGCTCAGCATCGTCGTTGACAACTACTTCTGCATCCCGTGGCTGGCGGGTTCCTGTACCAAGGGCATCACGATGACCTTCCGAAACCACACCATCACCCTCAGCATCCTGCAATCCCAGTCGAGAGTGGATGTATGTATTAACACGTTAACCATAACACATTAACATGAACACATTAACACATTAACCTGTTAACATGTTAACGTTAACACGTTAACACATAATCCCCTTCACATATGCACACACAACAAGACATATTGCAGGACATTAGACTGGTTTCGTGACTGATTAACTCAATCTGAGATCGAGCTTGGTCTGGAGACCTAACTTACATCTTCCACTTCTCTGAGGTGGGATCAACAAATGTTGATCAAAATGTGTCTGTTGTTTGTTTGTTGTTAATTCCATTTTGTAAGGGGAAAAAGACTATTTTTGATTGGTTCTCTAAGTCAGGCAATCAAAAACAAAGTGCAAATAGGTAAAATCAAACCACTCGCAGGTCAAGATGGGTTTCCCAGGCAAGCAGGACATTATATCTAGCCTGGTGGACCAGATTTGTTCACTTCATTCACAATTTGACTAAAGGCTCACATGCAACCCATAAACCCATCCCCCACCCCCAGGCCACTCTGGACCAGATGCTGGTACGCCCCCCTTATGAAGAAGAAGGCATCCGCTTTGAGACCACTGGACTCACAGTGTCTGTTTACCTGGAGGAGATCCGCTCGTACGTCTCCCTGACCCCCTCAAACACACTAGTCATCACCCTGGCGATGGAACACTTCCTCAACAACACGGAGGGACAGTGTGGTCAGTCACCATGGAGACATGTCACATGACACACACCAGATTCTTTTTTTTTTTTTTTAACGGGATCATTTTACTTTTTTTCCTTTTTCTGACACAGCCAGTCTATAATGTATTTATTATGATTTATTTATTTATTTATAATAAAAATTATAGTAACACTGGAAAACCATTAGGAAGGGAAGAAACAGGTTTTCAACCTTTTTATGTTCATTTGCATGTGTGTGTATACATGGACTTAGTTTCTTCTTGTTTGTATATGTGTCGTGTATACCTGTGTTTGTTTAATTCAGGTGAGTGTGGAGGCAGCTCTTGTGTGCGCCCTGGGGGTGCAATAGAGAATGATAGCTGTTGTCAAAAGACTGCAGCCGACTGGATCTACCCCGACCCCAGAAAACCATACTGCAGCTCCACGCCACGAAACAAACCATGTTACAACGGCCCCCCTCCACCAACACCCACACCGTGTCCCAGTCCTATCTGTGACATTTTCAGACATCCGTAAGACTCAGAACTGTGTGTGTGTGTGTGTGTGTGTGTGTGTGTGTGTGTGTGTGTGTGTTTGTCTGTGCACACCACCACCTCCATATGGGTATCTGACATCCTCACACATATAAGACCCAGAACAATGTGAGGGGGTGTGTGTGGTTCCACGCCTATCTGTGGTGTGTATATGTGTGTGTGTGTGTGTGTGTGTGTGTGTGTGTGTGTGTGTGTCCCTCAGCATTGTCCCTGTATCTGCAGTATGTTTGAGCTGTGCAGTATGTTGAGGTTGTAAATCTGACTTGAACGTAACTGCCTGTGTGTGTGTGTGTAATTTCAGCATTGTGCCTGTGTCTGTAGTGTATTTGAGTCATGCGGAGCGGTTGTGAATCTGAGGGTGCTGGAGGCTAGCTGCCGGTTTGACGTGTGCCACTCTGGTGTGGTGAACATGTCCTGTTCAGTGCTGGCGCAGGCTGCTGAAGAGTGCAAGAAAGCAGGCTTCTGTGTGGAGTGGCATAACCTTACCGATGGCATCTGTAGTAAGATCTATACTCTCTCTCTCTCTCTCTCTCTCACACACACACACACACACACATTGGGATTTAGAAATTTAGATGTTGCCAGAGATTAAAAACAGCTTGTAGCACTCTATAAGGACCAATAACCTGCCACACAGCAAGGCAGCCTTTTACAGCTGTTATAGAGCTAAACACACATACACATACATTCACACCCGCACACACACACACACACATACACACATACACACATACACATTAGTGCTCATCCGCAGACATGCACACAGTGTCACACACACATACTGGATGTGTCCGTGCAGTAAAATGCTAGAGCAACACTAAAAGCATCCACTAGAGGGAGCTCTAACCCTTCTGGAGGTACAGTAGTGGGGTTACAGACACATGACTGAAACTCCACTGTAGTTTACACATGTATTGGTCCTTATAGAGACAGGTCTATAAGTTAGGTTACATATAATTCAGTGCACAGAAACCTGGTCATTATGGTGCTAGTCAATAAGTTTCTAACTTAAATTACTTAGCTTTAACTTAATAGGGGCCCTGTTTACATGTATGTAGGTAGTTTTGTAAACGGATATTTTGTAGCCGTTTGTTTTCTTATTGCATTTACACGTATCCAGTGGAATCCATGAAATACAGCGTTTTGAAAAATCTCCACTTCAACCTCTCTCTTGAGTTTTAGGCACCTCAAACGGCCTCTGAAGTGGAGATTTTTCGAAATGCTGTATTTTCTGGATCCCACTGGATACATGTAAAGGCAATTAAAAACATAAACGGATTTTAAAAAATCAGTTTATAAAAATATCTACATACATATGAACAGAGCCTAAAAATATTAAAAGGCTAAAACTCTGTTTACGTGTAGAGGCCCAAACGGATATTAAAATATTTGTTTATTAAAATGCCTAGATACATGTAAACAGGGCCTGAAACTCCATTGTACAGATAGCTGGTCGTTGTTGAGGCAAGTTTAGACAGGGTGTGATGATACAGTTATACTGAATTAGATGTAGTGGTCTGAATTCACATCCACTGAAAACACTGTCCCATGTCCTGTGTCCTGTGTCCCTTGTCCTGTGTCCTGTGTCCTGTGTCCCTTGTCCTGTGTCCTGTTCCAGATGTCCAGTGTCCTGATGGGAAGGTTTATCAGGAATGCCGGGACCAGCTGGATGACCACTGCAGTGGACTGTGAGGATGAGTCCATCAAAGCACAGAAAGAATGAGATGGAGGGATGAAAGAGAGAATCAGAGAGAATGATAAAAAGAATGGTTGAATGCATCAGAGTGAGAAAGAGAATGAAAAGATGAGAAAAAGAAAAAGATGAGAAAAGGATGCAAGAACTGCATGAGAGAATGAAAATTTCAAAACATAAGGAGAGTGTATATATAGTAATGTAGTGTGTGTGTGTGTTATCCCCTAGTCTTCATGTGCCTGGTCGTGTCCTAGAAGAGATGAGGTCTGGCTGCTTCTGTCCAGAGCATCAGTTAAGAGCTGGGAAGCACAGCGACGTGTGTGTGGACATCTGCACTGGTGAGTACACACACACACACACACACACACACACACACACACACACACTTACTGTACATGCACATGCATGCACTCACTCACACACTCACTCACACACACACACACACACACACACACACTTACTGTACAGGCACATGCATGCACTCACTCACACACTCACTCACACACACACACACACACACACACACACACACACACACAGTTGCCCATATAACTGTAATTGAATTTTTAGAATAGCCAACTCAACAGAACAATGACCAATGAAGCAGCAAGAGGAAAGAAGTGCTCTGAGTTGACCTTACTGTCCCAGTGTCCTACTCTGTTTAGATTATAACTGTCCCAGTGTCCTACTCTGTTTAGATTATAACTGTCCCAGTGTCCTACTCTGTTTAGATTATAACTGTCCCAGTGTCCTACTCTGTTTAGATTATAACTGTCTCAGTGTCCTACTCTGTTTAGATTATAACTGTCCCAGTGTCCTACTCTGTTTAGATTATAACTGTCCCAGTGTCCTACTCTGTTTAGATTATAACTGTCTCAGTGTCCTACTCTGTTTAGATTATAACTGTCCCAGTGTCCTACTCTGTGTTTAGATTATTACTCTCCTAGTATTCTACTCTGTGTTTAGATTATAACTGTCCTAGTGTCCTACTCTGTGTTTAGATTATTACTCTCCTAGTGTCCTACTCTGTGTTTAGATTATAACTGTCCTAGTGTCCTACTCTGTGTTTAGATTATTACTCTCCTAGTATCCTACTCTGTGTTTAGATTATAACTGTCCTAGTGTCCTACTCTGTGTTCAGATTATAATTCTCTGCCATTCTCCTTTCTCTTGTTTTTGTCCAGACTGTATGGGTCCTCATGGGGAATACAAACAGGTGACTATCAAACTCATATTTGCTCAACTAGTGAATCTCAAATTTTCTGAACTCTGGTACATTATGGAACTCATATCACAGTCAGCTCTTCTTTCATTCAGCTGTCAATTTCTCCCCCCAATTCTTAAGTCTCTCTCTCTCTCATACACACACTCTCTTTATGTATCCCTCTCTCTCTCGCTGTCTTTTTCCAGCCTGGAGACGTCTGGGAGTCCAACTGTAATATCTGCACGTGTGACAATCGGACCAGAACCACGGAGTGCCACCCCCCACCCATCCTCCCATCCCCTCTCTGTGGTCCTGATTCCATGCTGGTGACAGGCTGCTGTGGAGTCCAGACCTGTGGTAAAGAGAACACTGACAAATCACATCAAATACATTTCCGAAGCGCTACCGAAGCGTCACTGAGTCTGAGTCTGAGTCTCATACACTGAGGCAACACTGAGTCTGAGTCACATACACTGAGGCAACACTGGGTGCATGACTGAAATGAAATGGTGGGTGGTGGTGGCATAGTGATTAAGGAACCTGGCATGCAAGTAGCCTGGAAAATTGTGGGTTCGAATCCTGGCTCCCACTGTTGTGCCCTTGAGCAAGGCACTTAGCCCTAAGTTGCTCTAAAGCAGACTGGCCCTGATGTAATTCATAGTTGACAAATGTAAGTCGCTTTGGATAAAAGCGTCTGCTGAATGCATCCATGTAATGTAATGGAACTCTTTCCTTTCATTATCACTACAAATGCTGCATATGCAGTAAAAAGTTGCCTCCGCTGTGATCAATGGAACTGGCCACACTGGAGAGCTGCGCTTATTTGATCAAATTGGACCATTCCTTAAAAATGATTTTCTGCCATGAGTGCACTGCTTCAGTAACTGTGCAAACCTATCTACTTCACATGTGATATCTTGAGAAAGACATTAAACACAAACATGAGGGGGTCAGATCAATAGCAGGATTTCTATTCAACTTATTCACATTTCATATTATTGCATTAACAAAATTTTGGCTCGAAAATATGCGTCTGCATCGTTTCAATCAACTGCGTAATGCGAAAAAAAAAATGAACATAAGGCTAATCAAGTGTTCTGACAGAGCTGTGGGATCAAATTAAACTGATTCCATCAACTTTAATTAGATTTTGCCATATTCACAGTTAATCCACCCCCTTGATCGAATAAAATTGGGGACTGATGCGAATTTGCAGGTGTTGCCAACCAAGGATTCCTTGTTTGCACTTATATTCATAACTTAGATACAAAACCCAGCTATTGACATTCACTTCATGATAGCTTTACCAAAAGTTCTAGAGCAGAGTGCTTTTTGGTTTTATTCCAGGTTCAGGGCCCTTTGTTTCTGGACTGATGTTGCAATGTCACCATCATTTAAACACAACTAGAGTCATGTTTGCAGGACTAAATTGATCTGTATTTTTCTTTTTCTGTCATCACAGAGGAGAGAACATGTCAGTACCAGGGACAGACTTATGAGGTAACGGGAGAGGGACCTGTCTGTGTCTGTGTGTGCATGTGTGTGTGTGCGTATGTGTGTGTTCAGAAACATACAAAGGGTGGGGGAGTTATAGAATAGACTATAACGTATATTGAGTGTATGCAACACAAATAATTGTGTGTGTGTGTGTGTGTGTGTGTGTATAGGTTGGAGATCACTGGATAGACCCTACAGAAAAGTGTGTGTCATTTAGCTGCACCAACGGAGGCACTTTACTGGAGAGGAAAGTGTGTCCTGTGGAGACCTGTCCAGAGGTAACACACACACACATACCTGTCCAGAGGTAACACACACACACACACCTGTCCAGAGGTAACACACACACACATACCTGTCCAGAGGTAACACACACACACATACACTTTTATGATTTCTTATTAGCATTAGCAGCATGCACATATACATATACATATACATATACATATACATATACATATACATATACATATACATATACATACCGGAGTCCATCCTCTGCACCTTAAGACCACGCTCTTCGTGATGAATGTACTGGATAGTGTTGTGCCTATGTACTGGGTGCATTTGTGCTGATGCGTGTGTGTGTGTGTGTGTGTGTGTGTGTGTGTGTGTCCACAGGAGCTGCGTATCTGGGATGAGCATCACTGCTGTTATCAGTGTAAGTAGACAGACAGTGGTGCTGAAGTTATGATCTGTTTTATAGTATAGAACTCTGAGGTGCTTTTAATTTGAAGAATAGGGTATTAATTTGTCTCTATTCATATTGGACTGAGGACATAGACAAGAAGTGAGTGGAGGTGGGGGATGTGTGAGGTGGGTTATGGGGGACAGCACCAGGAGACAACTTCAGACGGGATTCGAACAGATCAGGAGGGAGGGAGGGTGGGCGGTGCAGGGAGATGGCATGTCAGCAGTTGTATGCAGTCTTGAAGAGGTGGGTTTTGAGATGGTGTTTGAAGGACAACAATGAATCTGAGTTTCGGATGGCCAGGGTGAGGGAGTTCCAGAGGGCGACGGCAGCAATGGCAAAGGCTCTGTCACCCAGAGTGCGGTATTTAGTATTGGTGATGGGAGTGAGGAGATTAGCGTCAGCAGAGCGTAGTCGGCGGGTTGGAGAGTAGCGATGGAGGAGGTCAGTCAAGTATGAGGGTGCAAGGCTGTTGAGGGCCTTGTAGGTGATGAGGAGGATCTTGAAGTGTATGTTGAAGTGCACTCCTCCTCTCGTCCCCCAGGTGACCACACCTGTGGCCTGCATCTCAGCTTGGTGAACCTTACCGTGGGTTCCTGTTCCGCCTCCGTGACCCTTCCCACATGTGAGGGGCAGTGTGACTCTGGCTCCAGGTAAGGATGTCTCTGTGTGTGTGTGTGTGAGGGGCAGTGTGACTCTGGCTCCAGGTAGGGATGTCTCTGTGTGTGTGTGTGTGAGGGGCAGTGTGACTCTGGCTCCAGGTAAGGATGTCTGTGTGTGTGTGTGTGTGTATGTGAGGGGCAGTGTGACTCTGGCTCCAGGTAGGATGTCTCTGTGTGTGTGTGTGTGAGGGGCAGTATGACTCTGGCTCCAGGTGAGGATGCTCTGTGTGTGTGTGTGTGTGAGGGGCAGTGTGACTCTGGCTCCAGGTGAGGATGCCTCTGTGTGTGTGTGTGTGAGGGCAGTGTGACTCTGGCTCCAGGTAAGGATGTCTCTGTGTGTGTGTGGGGGCAGTGTGACTCTGGCTCCAGGTAGGTGTGTCTGTGTGTGTGTGTGTGAGGGGCAGTGTGACTCTGGCTCCAGGTAAGGATGTCTGTGTGTGTGTGTGTGTGTGTGAGGGGCAGTGTGACTCTGGCTCCAGGTGAGGATGTCTCTGTGTGTGTGTGTGTGAGGGGCAGTGTGACTCTGGCTCCAGGTGAGGATGCCTCTGTGTGTGTGTGTGTGTGAGGGGCAGTGTGACTCTGGCTCCAGGTGAGGATGCCTCTGTGTGTGTGTGTGT
>PYXC01002022.1:730000-732500 GCA_015244755.2 Tenualosa ilisha
CAGCAACACTGTTTCTGTGGTTTTGCTGAGGTTATGAAGAGCATGTGTTTTGCCTCTGTATCCAACAGCATTTCAGAAGTAGAGGAACTTATTTATTTTTTACATTTTTACTCACACATTTATGTTTTGTAAAACTGTTCTCTAGCCTGAAATCTGTCAGGAAATAAAACAAATGGTGCTTTTAGTTTAGCAGCACAATGACATCTCTTGTTCTGTGCTTAACAAGGGCATTCCTGATAACAGGTCTTCTGTAAAGATTTTGAGAGCATCTATACAGTAGAAACATCTAGGCTTGTGTTGACACGGTCTGACACCATTCCTAACACCCATGCATGTTTGTGCTCATCTTTATTGACAATTACTCCACTGGTAGTTCAAACAGTGACGCTTTGAGGCAGTGAATGATGATGTTCGTTGACTGCTTGTTTGGGGGGCTGTTTGCACGTTATGATGCAACTCTAATGGATGCCAGATAGCCTAGCTGTGCTTGTGAAATGTCAGTAAACCTCCTTCCAGAAGCCCTAAGGCAGCCCTGGCTTTTCAGGGAACCAATTCGACTCCCGATCCGAAGTTGCTGTGAGGTTGCAGGTTCGAGCCTGGGGTTAGACCGTGTGGAACAACCAGGGTTCAACTACAACGCATGATGCAGACTTATCTAATCATTACATCTCTGGTCATCTCACCTGACTGACACAGTGCAGGTGTGCAGATCATGGGTGTGGTCGGAACAGTTTTGGATAGGTTAGGTTAGGCTTCATCATCATTCATCATCATAGCTTTATAGTCATGGACAAACAATAAGACAAATAAACACATCTTATGTATGTACATGTTATCTTTTAGCTCTCTCTCTCTCTCTTACACACACATACATGCACTCAGATACACACACACAGACACACACATACACATACAAACACTCACACACACACACACACTGAGATTTAATTGTTGATAACCTAAGCAGAAACACATTAAACACAGAGAGTCATTAAGCATGGAGAGACAAACTGAGATTTGGTTTTGTTTTGGACATGAAATGGACTTGGCACCACCACAAGATAATTACAAAATACTGAATCATAATCAGTCTGCTGTGAGAGCTACTGCTTTGGCAGAGCATAAGAGCGTCAATCAATCATAGAAACTAAGCTTTCTATGTACTTATCAGTTAGCGTCAGCAGCTGTTTTGTTATTCAGTATTTGAAGGTGTCTACAGAAGAGTGACATGAGCCTGTCATTAACATGACATGAGAGGCATCATGAACATTTATGACACTTCATTGTGACTGTTGTTATTAAGTGTCATTCGGCTTTGGTCTGCATTCCAAACAGTGTCAACTTTACATCTCAAAAACTGAACGACACTTAATGACAACAGTCATAGATATTAAAGGCATACCGACATAAAGGCAGGAATTTTTTACCTCTGGAGCAAGCAATAGCATTGCACATTCTTAACAATCAATGTGAATTTGTTTGCAAACCCAAGTATAGGCACCAGCAATGATTTTCATAGCGTTACATTGACTGAAATACCAGTAATAAACGTTATTTTGGTTTCATTTATTTTTCAAGTTCCATTTTCACCAACTTGCCAACCAATCAAGATCCTGCAAGTGTAAATGCCGCAAAATCTAAGCTAGAGGCAGCCGAGAGAGCCTTAATGAGCCATTTAATCAAAGTGGCTACAAAGCTGGTAAATTAGCCTAAAAACGTTGCCTGGCGTGCCTTTGAAAAATTGTCATTAATGTTCACATGTGTCATGTCATGCTAATGACAGGCTCATGTCACTCTTATGTAGACACCTTCAAATAAAGTGTTGCTAATCAGTCTGTATTAAATAGCAAATGTTCTTATTCTTTTTTTCCTACCAGTAGCTCTTGGTGACCTTTAACGATGGGCTATAGTTTGATTTGTGCAGAAATATCCCTTTAAGTCGGGTGAAATATCCCTTTAAGTCTGGTGATGTATGACGAGCTTAAGATAAATGGGGAATCTTCTGCTCTCATATTTTGAGTGTTTGAGCATGTGCAGTCTGAGTTTAAAATTATAATAACCTTAACCATAATAACCATAAGCAAACTATGGGTGCTATGGGTTATGATTATGATGACAGTGCTAAAGATGATGATGATGATGATGATATGTAGTGTATCACTCGCTGACAAATACACAAATATGCTGAATTGGAAAGCATCATTTTAAAAGGTTCTAGCACTACCTAGGTGGTGGTATGGAGGTATATTTGAAGAACCGGCATGCTCTACTCCAAAGATAAACATGTTTAGGCACTAGGCCATCATATATTGCCTAACTGTTCTAAAGCTGGATCATTTTTGGTTCTGTTGTAGCTCCAGAGCCCATCTGTCTGTCCGTCTGTCTATTGTGTGTGGGTTCTGAAACATCTGCTGGTTCTAGAGCAAGATGAGTGTAGCCACCAAAAAACCCCGCCAGCAATGCTGCTCCAAACTCAAGGTATGTAATGGTAACAGCACAC
>PYXC01002022.1:735000-750000 GCA_015244755.2 Tenualosa ilisha
GAAAACTTAAATCCGTTATGGTAACACTTTCTATGAAGACCATATCTATAGCGCATTATGAGCGCATTCATAACAAACTATAATGCGCATCATAATTACTCAAAATGTATTATAAGCCCCATCAGCCAGCCTGTAGTTTATAACCAGTCATGAACACTCATAACACCCTTGGATTTATAAGGCAGTATAAGCTAGATTTATGGTTATTATAATTCGTTATGAATGCGCTCATAATGTGCTATAGATATGGTCTTCATAGAAAGTGTTACCTAAGTTATCTACAACAAATTAATGATCGGTCAGCTTTAGAACACCCTCAACTTTCTGAGATCTGAAGTCACAGTTGGTTGCAACTGTTTTCATTATCATGTAATATTAGTGAAACATTACTTTGCCTAACCTGTCCCATGCCCAATTTCATATCAAAACAACAACAGCAACACATTGCTGCTATGTGTGTGTGTGTTTGTGTGTGTCTGTCTAGAGTGTGAGAAAGCGGCTGGGTCATCCATGTGGATCTACGTGTTCATGGGGAACATGTTGAGAGGTATTGGGGAGACACCTGTTATGCCTCTGGGGGTGTCCTACCTGGATGACTTTGCCCGGGAGGAGAATACAGCCTTTTACTTGGGTAAGACACACCTGCTCAGGTATGGAATTAGACTGGTGACTGTAGGGTGGCAGGTTGGCAGGCTTGTATGGTGGGCAGGGTGATTGTGCAGCACTCTCACACATCTACAGCTATACATGAGATCAGCCTCAGAAAGGCACCTAACCCCCAGTTGCTCCCCATAATGAGTGTGTGTTTGTGTGTGTGTGTGTGTGGATATGTGTTTGTGTGTGTGTGTGCACGCGCGCGCGTGTGTGTGTGCGCATATGTGTGTGAGCACAATCTAGCTGAGTCTCCAGTGAACATAGGCCTCTTATAATCACCACTGTGAGTGAGTCCCTGATAAAGATAACTAATTAAAGCAAATACACACTCATTCACTCACTCTTTCATGGAGGTTATATGGTATTGAACATGTGATTAATGTTATGACTTAACTGCAGTAATAAAACTCTCCCCCATAAAGCTGGGAGACATGCAATCTCATGATTAGTCGAGTTACCATGACAGCAGTGTTACATAGGTTAACAGTTCTGTGGCAACAGATCCCTTCATTTACATAATAAGAAATAATAAGAAAAAAATGCATCAAGATCATCGTTTAAACAGACAATAGGCATAATTGGTTTGCACAATTCTGAAAGCATGACATTGGTTTCTCTCTCTCTCTCTCTCTCTCTCTCTCTCTCTCACACACACACACTTCTAGCCTGTATACAGACAGTGGGAATCATGGGTCCCATGTTTGGATACCTCCTGGGGTCCTACTGTGCAAAAATCTATGTGGATATTGGCGCTGTGGACTTAGGTATGTATGTGTGTGTGTGTGTGTGTGTGTGTGTGTGTGTCTACTTAACACTGTGGACATAAGTTTGTTCTCCTCCCTTCTACCCTGTGTTGTGTGTATGTGTGTGTGTGTGCCACTCCTTGAGGAGAGAGCGAGAGAAAGACACAGTGGACATAAGATTGCTCTCCTCCCTTCTACCCTGTGTGTGTGTGTGTGTGTGTCCGTGTCCTCTCACATCGGTACTGTGGACATAGGTGCGTTCTCCACCCCTTTCTTCCTTTGATCACCCTATAGGCAGACGCTATTGTAATCGGTTGCAGATGTACATCTGTGTCTGTGTGTGTGTGTGTGTGTGTGTGTACCACTCCTATAAGAGTGAGTTTAAGTAGCTGCTTAGCTGGTCCTGTTTTGTATAGTTTGTAAAGTGTGGTATTTATTACGATTATGATACACTTTCATCGTCAGTCGGGATTGAAATTCTTGTTACATCCCTGGGTGGCTTATTTACGGAATACAAATAGAACCCAAAAGGACATACAACACCTGAAGGGACATGTTACATAATGTCTAATGACAGCTACGATGTAGAAATACACAAAACCAAATCCTCATGACACACAAATGCCAAATTACCCAACCTTTCAGTGACACTCATTCATCTTACATAACGAGACCCTGAGTTAATACTGCATCTAGTTCAAATATATGATAGATTGACAAACAAAAGAGATTGTAAATCTAATATGTTTATTGTGTTTACTGTCCAAAACTTAATTAATCAATTAAAATGAAACAATCTGCCTTGTTATGCCTTGTCAGGACATAGTCACATAAAAACACACACAAACACAGGTCACAATGCAAACATTATCATCTCCTCTCAGACATAGCTTGAGCCATGACCTTGAGACCTTGAGACACATAGGCAGATCAGTGATGACCCAGGGTTTGACCACCCCTGTAGTAATCAATACAACTGGCAAATTCTGAGAAATAGAGAGAGAAACAGAGAGAGAGAGAGAGAGATGGTGACTGTGTCAGAGGTTGGGTGACATGGATAGCTGTAAAAAAAATGGCTGTAAAATATTGTAGTGGGCAGAAGAACAAAGGACCTTGGCCTTGAAAAAACTACAATTAATTTGACGGATAACGGATGATTTATTTAACAGTAAGCCATAAACTCAATTAAAATCAATTAAAACAAACAAGTGATATAACCAGATAACCCAAAGCAAGAATAAACCAAGAGTGTAAAGAAACAAAACAAACCCAAGAGAGAGAAAGAAAGTGAGAAAGAGTGAGAGAGATAGAGAGATAGAGAGAGAGAGAGAAGGTAGTGTAGAGATAAAGAGAGTAGAGGCAAGAAAGACAGAGAGTGTAGAGATAGCAGAGAGAGAAGAGGAAAGGAGAGTCCAAACAATGGAAGAGATGTAATATTTATCCTCCATTTGGGCCAATGGCACAAGCCAATGGTGGTCTAACCAGCCTGCAATTGGTCGGCTGGCCTATGCCAGTGAAAGGTGTGAATTCGAATGACTATGCAGACTACAATGTAGTTATTTGTGTATAAATATGTACAGATACTTTTGATTGCCATAAAACGATGATCAGAGTGCTGCCCACATTACACGGATTAGGTCAAGACCAAACATGACAATATTATTATATTCAGCAAATATATTTACAGATACAACACAACAAACAAAGCAAAGTTCCTTTAGAGAAGGTTCCCCAGAATGGCAGCTCATGGTCAGCTTTGATTTCAGTACATTTTGCCTTATAATATGTATGTGAGTGTGTGTATGTGTGTGTGTGTGAGGAACTCAAGTCACTAGTGTAATGTACACTGTATATTGTCTATATAAACAGAAACATGCATTTAGACACACACACACACACAGCCTGTTTGTCAGCCTGTCTTGTGTTTTACATCTGTTAAGTCTTACGTGTATGTGTGTGTCATTGGGCTTTGGCAGTAATGTTACTGTGCTATTCATGCCAATAAATCTATTAAATGCACTGAGTGTGTGTGTGTGAGAGAGATGGTGACTGTGTCAGAGGTCAGAGATGAGGCTGCAGATGGCTGTTAAAAAGCGTGTGTGCGTGTGTGTGTGTGAGAGAGAGAGAGAGAGAGAGAGAGAGAGAACAATCTCTGTGTCAGAGGTGACAGGCTTTGGCTGGACTCCACTGGCTCAACTGGTCAGAAACTGTTTTCTGACAAAGTACATTTTCATTGTTGACATTGGCTGTGCACTTACCAGGAATTAAAGCTAGAAATCCCAATCTGAGGAAAGACCTCCACAGCCCCTGTAAAAACATGGCAAACCAGGCTTAGAAAAAGCTATTTCTCCCAATAGTCCAGTGTAGCCTGAGAATCCAATATGAGTTGAGTTGATCAATTGAGTTGATATAACATGTCATAAAGACTAAATTAAATGAACATTTCAGGTACAGTTGCTATGGTAAACCAATGACAATGTTTGGAAATAAAAAAAAGTCATAGGCAGTCTTCTAAATACCATACTACACATTTAACTAAGAGTTGTGCCAGCAGGTGAGTAATAAGTAAGTAGTAATTAACTGGTAAGTGAGAAGTAAGTAAGTGGTAAGTAACTAGTAAATTGGGGTTTAGTTCACTTACTGACATGCTCGATTCCCATGGTGCTGTGAGCTGCTGGTTCGAGCCTAGATACAGGGCTGAACCATGTAGGATGACACTTGTTACACTGACACATTAGGATGTGCGAAGAAAACATTAACTAGAAAATAGTAACAGTGCATTTCCAAATGTCTGACTAAATGACCCAGTTTGGGCTCAGTTTGCTGCACAACTCCATTTAGGGTCTGAGAACAAAAACAAGACTTTCAAGGAAGCCTGTTTGTATGTAGGGGCCTTGTAGCTGATTCTGTGTGATCACACTAAGGACTGGTTCTTGCTCTCTGTTCAGGCAATGGCCATCATGCTTGTGTCAGGGTCTGGTGAATGGTTCTGTTTTGTGTTCTAATAGTGAGGCATTTTTTTGTTCTCTGTCTGCAGAAACTGTGACCATAACCCATTAAGCCTTGTATTGGTGCTAGTGGATAACTAATGGTGTTGGGCAGTTCACAGAAAATTAACTTTTTTGTCATGTCCATAACATCAATAAAATACCATGTCTGAGGATAGAGAATAAGAATTGTGCCTCTGGATTAGAACATATCGTCTCTCTATTAGAACACATAATGGAACAGGGAAATTCTGAGAAAATTCCACTTCCAAATTCCAATTCTGTTACGTCCATAACAGCATTAAAATGACCTATACACGAAATGAATACATGAAATGAATACGTGAAATGTTTTGTAAAATTGTTACATGTCAGTTCTACAGCCAAAAACAGCAAATACTCAAATGTCATGTAATCATTCACATCATACCATACCATAACAGAAAGTCAAATTTCTGTGGAACTTTGAATTCAGAACTCAGAATTTCCCTGTTCCATTATGTGTTCTAATTGAGAGACATGTTTATTGTTCCATCCTCAGACACGGTGAGCATCGACTGTAATGACTCACGCTGGGTCGGGTAAAATGTTTTGATAGACACTGGTATTTCTGCTCTGTGTTCCAATCCTTAGGCATGGTTCTATTCTCTCTCCTCAGACACAGAGACTGTCAACCATAGGACTCACACTGGGTCAGGTGAAATCACTCCAATGGGTTCTGCGATATGTTCTAATCCAGAGGCACGGTTCTTATTCTCTATCCTCAGACACGGTGGCTATCAGCCACAAGGTCTCATGCAGGGTCAGGCAAATCGTTCCAATGGGTTCTGCGATATGTTCTAAACCAGAGGCACGGTTCTCATTCTCTATTCTCAGACACGGTGGCTATCGACCACAAGGACTCATGAAGGGTCAGGCAAGTTGTTCCAATGGGTTCTGGAATATGTTCTAATCCAGGGGCACGGTTCTTGTTCTCCATCCTCAGACACAGTGGCTATCAACCATAAGGACTCGCGATGGGTCGGTGCATGGTGGATGGGCTTCATCATCACCGGCGGTGTCATGCTGCTCGCTGGCATCCCGTTCTGGTTTCTGCCCAAGTCTTTGCCCAAGCAGGGCCAGAAGAAGAAGGCTGCTGAGGAGGTGGCAGCAGAGGAACAGGCCACCCTAGTTTCCCAGAAGGAGCCACCTGTTTCCATGGTAGCACTGGCTAAAGGTGAGAGTGAAAGCATGTGTGTGTGTGTGTGTGTGTGTGTGTGTGTGTGTGTCTGTCCTATATGTGTGTATGTGTGTCTGTCCTGTATATGTGTGTTTCCATCTTATTCATCATATAAATGCTATGTGTGTAGATACAAAGTATGTGGGGGCTCTGCTTAAGGACAAGGCAGTGGGAGGTTTTGGTAAAATTACCCGATAAAGAGAACATAAGTGAGACAATAAAAAATATGGGTACAAAAACATGGGTCTGCACTGTTATCAATGTTTTTTTTTTCTGATATATGTCACTGTTCTTAACAAAACAGTATTTATTTATTGATTCCATTTTTCTTCTAGTGCAGGATTATATTATGGATATCAGACTGAGGTCCAGACTAAGACCTGAATAAGAGGAAGTGTGTGTGTGTCTGTGTGTGCGTGTGTCCGTGTGTGTGTGTGTGTGTGTGTGTGTGTGTCTGTGTGTGTGTGTGTGTGTGTGTGTGTGTGTGTGTAAGTGTCCCACTAACTTACATTGTTTGTTTTGCAGACTTCTTGCCCTCTCTGCGCAGGCTGTTCAGTAACTCTGTGTACAACCTCATTATCTGCACATCCCTGGTGGCAGTGAACGGCTTTATCGGAATGATCACCTTCAAGCCCAAGTTTATGGAGCAGACCTATGGCCAATCCCCCTCAAAGGCCATCTTCCTCATAGGTACAGCACACACACACACACACACACACACACAGCCACACACAGACATTCTCCTTCAAAGGCCATCTTCCTCTACAGCACACACACGCAAGCATGCATGCATGCACACACATATTCTCCTTCAAAGGCCATCTTCCTCATAGGTACAGAATACACACATACATACACACTCACACACACACACACACACACACACACACACACATACTCCTTCAAGGGTCATCTTCCTCATAGGTGCAGAACACACACACACACAACCTGCCCTTTAGTCTGTGTATTGTTTACTGAGCTCATTTCATAGCTTGTTAACCTCCACTTAAACATGATTAGATAAAGGGTTTGAACATTCACTAGTATTAGACCAAGTCCTTGGCATGGTTAGAGACAACCAATGTTGGCAGGGGATGCATAGGTTCCACACTCACCCAACACACAAATACACACACACACACACACACACACACACACACACACACACACACACACACACACACAACACTCACTCTCTCTCACACACACACACACATATTTGAATTCATTAATTTAAAATAAAATCCTAAATCTGCCCTGATAGCTGTGTTTAGCAGTGCTTACAATATTAAATGCCTAGTTCACTCATTTCTGAACAGGTTGTAGTCATGTTCTCCTTTAAATTTGGTGGCTTTGCTAATTAGCTGATTTCCTGGAAGTTCTAGTGAATGTTTTACACGTCAGACATTACAAATCAATCCCTGCTTGTTTATTTTGTGTTTCCCATCTCTTCCAGGCATTTTTAATCTACCCGCGGTGGCCCTTGGTATCATCACAGGTGGCACCATCATGAAGAGGTTCAAACTGAGCGTGCTCGGTGCCGCACGCATCTCCCTCACAGCATCATTTGTGTCATTCTGCCTGATGCTGTCACAGTACTTCATGCAGTGTGACAATGCCCAGGTTGCAGGACTCACCGTCAACTACCAGGGGTAAGTGTGTGTGTGTGTATGTGTGTGTGTGCATGTTGTGTGTGTCTGTGTCCTTCTGCCTGATGCTGTCACAGCACTTCATGCAGTGTGACAATGCCCAAGTTGCAGGACTCACCGTCGACTACCAGGGGTAAGTGTGTGTGTGTGTTTGTATGTTTGTGTGCATTTTTCTGCCTGATGCTGTCACAGTACTTCATGCAGTGTGACAATACCCAGGTTGCAGGACTCACGTCAATTACCAGGGGTGAGTGTGTATGTGTGTGTGTGCGCGTGTGTTTGTCCGTGCGTGTATGTGTCCTGCCTGATGCTGTCACAGTACTGTAGCAACTCGGTCAAAGGGCTCACCATCAACTAAAAGGGGTGTGTGTGTCGCATGTGTGTGTGTGTGTGTGTTACCATTTCAGGATGGCATCTCTATTCCTGAGAGTGGTTACTGTTGTTGTTGTTGTTGTTATAACTGTAGTTTCTGTCCCTCTCTCAGTCTACCAGAGGTGTCATATCAGTCAAGTTCCCTGGTCTCCCAGTGCAACAGTGGCTGTTCCTGCTCCATTAAACACTGGGACCCTGTGTGTGCCCATAATGACATCACCTATGCCAGCCCATGCCTGGCAGGGTGCCAGACGTCAACCGGAGTCGGCAAAGACATGGTGAATCCACATACAGGCATATAAACACACATGCATGCACATGCACACACACACACACACACACACACACACACACACACACATACACACTCATACATATGCATGCGCACGCACACATATGAACACACACATGCACACACATGCACATGAACACACACACACACACACACACACACACACACACACACATATACACACACACACACACACACACACACACACACACACACATGCACGCACATACATACCCATACACCTACACTTGCACACACAACAGTATTGAAAAAGTAATTGCTTTAAGGTTGAAATGTCAGTATGCCAATATACATGTTTGTCATGTAGTCGGCTGTCACAAATAGTCACACATTCACATGGGACACTTATAAAGAGCCACTCACTCACACACAAAGGAAGAAAAAGCACAAAAAATGCTCACATGCTCACACACGCACACACACACACACACACACACACACACACACACACACACACACACACAGAGTCACTTACACTCCTCAATCAAGGCCCGGCAGGCTCAAGCACCCTCTAGTCGTCTCTGCTGTTTTGTGTCTCTGTGATTAACGTTGCTGAGACTTTCAGTCCATTCTGCTCTACTCTCCCACTCATCTTCTTTAGCTGACAGCTCCACACTGCCCCCATTCACACATCTTTCTTTGCTTTGGCTCTGCTCTTTAGCCCCATAGACGTCAAGTGCATGCTGTATTTCACCTCTGCTTCTAACCCAGCCTTGACTTAAAGGAGAAATCCGGTGTGAATTAATCCATAGCCCTGTTGTTTGAGTTTACCAAGCCCTGCTGGTAGGAAAATAGATTAGAAAATTTGACAGAACGTAGCCTGAATGGTGAGCTGGCAGCTTACTGACTGACTACTAACTGAATGGGGCACAGAAACTCACTTTCAGTTTCATTTTACTATGCCCCATTCAGTTAGCTTTAGTTGCCAATTAGCTATTCGATCTGTGTTGTATCAAATTTTCTCATTCTTTTTCCTACAAACAGCACTCATTGACCTCAGACAGGATTAAATAAAGTTAGCTGGTATTTAGCAGATGCTTATCCAAGGCATCAGGCTCCACTCGCTTCAGGCTCCACTAGCATCAGGCTCCACTAGCATCAGGCTCCACTCACTTCAGGCTCCACTCACTTCAGGCTCCACTCGCTTCAGGCTCCACTAGCATCAGGCTCCACTAGCATCAGGCTCCACTCGCTTCAGGCTCCACTAGCATCAGGCTCCACTAGCATCAGGCTCCACTAGCATCAGGCTCCACTCACTTCAGGCTCCACTAGCATCAGGCTCCACTCACTTCAGGCTCCACTAGCATCAGGCTCCACTCACTTCAGGCTCCACTAGCATCAGGCTCCACTAGCATCAGCATCAGGCTCCACTCACTTCAGGCTCCACTAGCATCAGGCTCCACTAGCATCAGGCTCCACTAGCATCAGGCTCCACTCACTTCAGGCTCCACTAGCATCAGGCTCCACTCGCTTCAGGCTCCACTAGCATCAGGCTCCACTAGCATCAGGCTCCACTCGCTTCAGGCTCCACTCGCTTCAGGCTCCACTAGCATCAGGCTCCACTAGCATCAGGCTCCACTCGCTTCAGGCTCCACTAGCATCAGGCTCCACTAGCATCAGGCTCCATTCGCTTCAGGCTCTGGCATTCGTTTTTTTTATCATGTCTGCATGATTGCAACACTGACAGTGTCAGCATTGCATCACAAAAACTCAATGACACTTCTTGAGAGCAGTCATGAACATTACAAAAGTGCCATTAATATTCATGATACGCGTCAAAGTAAAGCGTTATCAAATATTGCAGATGGACATCTTTGAGACCGTTGGACATTTATTTTGATAAGTTAGTTCCATTCTGTCTTTCACATGTATGAAAGGTTCGGTATGAATGTTGAGTCATGTGTTATGTTATGAAACAGTCATGAATGCTTTGTGAGCCATTTATAACAGCAGCTATGAATGTGTTATGTACTGACCCGTCAGGTAAAGTGTTACCTTTTGTTGTCACCAACAGTTGCACTGTGTTTCACACATGGTTGTGTCCGTCCCCTAGATCTTCCACAACTGCACATGCGTGTCACAGGTGGCAGTGCCCCCTGCAAACATGTCTGTCACACTCGGTCAGTGCCCTCGCAAGGGTGACTGTGAGAGCATGTTCAAGTGGTACATGGCTGTGTCTGTGGTGGGAGCTTTTGTGTCAGCCTGTGGTGCCACACCTGGTTATATCGTCTTGCTCAGGTATTGGTGGCAGGATTCACCCCCTCAAATTTCTCAAATGTCTTTGACTGTGATTACTATATTGAACCATTATTACCATTATCATTATTAATCCTTCATTAATTAAAAGTAAATTGTACATTTATACTTATACATTCTTGTTTTTTTACTTTTTCCATTTATTTATATTGTGTTTCAATATTTGTAAATTAATATTGTTATTGTATAGTAATAAGTATGGTGTTGAATGGATATGCTTTTATCTTGCATCTGTAGTGGTCATTAGTGTTGTTTCTTACTGATACATTATGGCTTGTTATACAGTCTTACTAATTATACTGATACTTGGTTAATGTCTCTCAGGTCCATAGCTCCTGATCTGAAGTCCCTGGCCTTGGGGATGCAAACACTGATAGTCAGGACTTTAGGTAAGAACTGAATATCAACAGCTTTGCTAAATGTCCTCTGTTAAAACCAATGAAGCACCCTCAACACCTTCCACTGATTAAAACTCCGTAGTAAAACCTTCTGGACATCAATCAAAAAAGTTAATGAATAAAGCGACCACTCAACAGTTTTTTTTTACTTTAAATCACCAAATAGCCTACTCATGCTGAAGAAGGGTGTCAGCCCAAAACGTCTGTGATTAAAAAAGTTTAAAAAGTCTGGCGAGTGGTATAAAACTATGGAGTCAGGAGTGGAACTATGGAGTCAGGAATGGAACTATGGAGTCAGGAGTGGAACTATGGAGTCAGGAGTGGAACTATAGTCAGGAGCTGATGAGTGCTCACTTTTTTCACTAATAGTTATATACCTGCGTCCTCCATAGGTGGCATCCCTCCGCCCATCTACTTTGGGGCACTGATCGACCAGACGTGTCTCAAGTGGGGTACCAAGAGGTGTGGCGGTCAGGGCGCATGCAGAATCTACGACACGAATGCCTTCAGGTGAGATGAGACCAAACATCACCAAACATCACACTGTGATGTCAAACATCACACCACTGATTTCTGTTTCATCCGTAATACCAGACAGTTCCGCTTTCTCTCACCGTGACTGATCTGATGTCTGTATCATGCGTACTACACCAGACAGTTCCACTGTCTCTCAGTGTGGCTGATCTGATCTCTATGTTCTTAATTATATCTATCATAGATATTATAGAACATAGATATATCTGATCCTTAATTTCCTTCAGGATAAATAAACTCTCTCTACTCTACTACTATGCCATGCAAATTTAACCAGACTTCTCTGCTGTCTCTTAGTGTGACTGATCTCTATATCCTAAGTCTCTCTATGTTGTGTCTGCCCAACAGAGCCCACTTCCTGGGCCTGATCTGATGGATTTCCTAGCCTTTCCTCCGTGTCGTATCTCCCCTAGACTCTCTAATCCTCTCTCTGTGCATGTGACCCCCAGATTGTGTTTACAGGGCATTGTGAGGCATGAGAAGTTGTTCCAATCATTAACATGCATTTTCTTAACAAAAAGATAAATGCTCACACACACACACAAACACAAACACAGGAACGTGGGTCACCTGAGCAGAAGGATCTCTGGAAGAACCGATAATCATACCCCGCGTGAAATGTTCTGGTGTCTGGCACCTGCTGGGTACAGCCAATGGACATCTACACAGGAGCTGTAATATTTTAATCAGTAACAGGTAGCTACCATGCTAAAATCAACCAGAAAGGAACAAAACAAAAAGAGAGCAGACATGTTTCCTAGTAGTGGTTAGGCTAGCGGGGGCATGACTGGAGTTGGCCAAGGGTGTTGTTTTATTACTATGGTCCAATATTCAGTTTAGCTCTCCATCTTCCAATCAGGTGGGAGGAGCCTACCCACTCATACTGTTACATATAGATGACTTTCAAACCCTGTCTTGACTAACTTTCCTCTGGGATCGATAAAGCTATCTATCTATCTATCTATCTATCTATCTATCTATCTATCTATCTATCTATCTATCTATCTGTCTGTCTATCTGTCTATCTGTCTGTCTGTCTGCCTGTCTGCCTGCCTGCCTGTCTATCGAACTGTCTTTCTGTCTGTTTGTCTGTCTATGCTGCATGTGCCCCACAGATTGCGTGTCCTAGCTCTAATCTACAATAATAACATGAAGATTCAGTCTAATGCTCCTCTCTTGCTCTTTCTCGTTGCTGTGCTATTTCCTCCAGATCACGTTTCCTGGGCTTAATCTACGGGCTGTACGCGCTGTCCTACCTGCTGTGGGGCTTGCTGTACCGCACCCTGGTCAAACGGCAGCGCAAACTGGCACTAAAGGCACAGGCCAACGGGCAGGGTGCCAGTGGGGTTCCCAAGGAGAGTTGCCCAGATGGGGGCAAAAGCAAAGAGGAGCTGGACAGGGAGAGCACCATCTGAGGGGCTCAGACAGGCACCTGGTAGTTAAAGGAGTAGTGTGTATGTTTTCTGTTATCCAAAGCAAAACCTTTCACGAGTGTGCCAAGCTGATGTAGCCTAACTGGGGGGATGCTGTTAAGTAAGAGCATTTTCGTCTTGCATGTTTGTCAACTATGTGTTTCTGACAAACATGTCAAAGACATTTTGGGATTCATCATTTAAATTCTTGACCTCAGTCTGACTCATTTAGACTTTTCCTTTTTAAGAATTAAAAACTACCTCTTGCCCCCTTGAGCCTTTGGAGCTGGCCTCAGAACTGACCAGCCCAATCATGCTGCCAAACAGGCTACTCAGAATCTGTCTAGTCACAAACATAACTGGACAATCAACATTGCCGGTTAATCTACATGGTTACATGCCATTGCTGTTGCGGTCAAAGGTCAGTTGCAATGTCAGTTTTTCGATCACAGGTGTTTCATTTGCAGGTGGCCACCCTGACTTTAGACAGAAATCTGCAAAGTTAAAGAAGAAATCCTGTGTGATTCAAGATATGAAATTTGTCTGTAATCCTCTAATATGCATAATGTAATAACGCTTGAACTTGTAGTATTTGACCCCAGGATGTCCACATGAGTAAACAGGTGTGAGTGTGTGTATGTGTGGGTATATGTGAGTATGTGTGTATGTATGTGTGTGTGTGTGTGTGTGTGTGTGTGTGTGTATGTGTGTGTGTGTGTGTGTGTGTGTGTGTGTGTCTATGAGTAAATGTGAATGTATGTGAGTGTGTGTGTGTGTGAGAGAGAAAGAAAGTGTGTGTATGTGTGTGTGTGTGTGTGTGTGTGTGTGTGTGTGTGTGTGTGTGTGTGTGTGTGTGTGTACGTGAGTGTTTGTGTGTGTGTGTGTGAGAGAGAGAGAGAGAGTAAATGTGAGTATACGTCAGTGTGAGTCTGATGTTCAGAGAGCTTTGGGACTACTGCTGTGAAGTATGATTTTTGTTCTCAGTTGTTAGTCTTGCATGAGTTAAAAATGTGCTGTGCTGTTTTGTGCTGTATTAGCCCGAATATAAGTCCTCAAGTCCTGTAAATACGTTTGAAAAAAGGGGGGTCACCTTATATTTGTGACTAGACAAAACTAGTGATAAAACATGGAGGGCATGTGTTAAATGAACTGGCAGCATCTCATTGGCCTACAACTGCCACACACGATGGACAGGTAAGAGATTGTCTTGCACAAATTCAAAAGTAGCCTCGAGTGGTGTAAAAGAATGACTGAGAAATTACATGCTCTTCAGTATCCCTTGGCCCGGTGATGATAATATTCGGGATACTGTGTTTAAATTTGCACAAAGCCAGCACTTCATACCTGATCATGATACAGTAGTCTTCGACGTAGCCCAATTGACTGTGACTGCATGACTGAATGAGTCTTGCCCAGTGCCTGCACAGACTTTGAGAAGAAGCTGTCTTTTCAGTGGTAGTCTATGAACTCATTCATACACATAGGCAATGCTAAGCAGACGTCAGTGTTTTTCGACATGCCAACTCCTGTTACTGTTGAAAGGTTGAAAATCAGTTACTGTGTGGTGGAAATGAGAGAAACGAATCACCATTAGGTTTGAGTGTCTCGCATTCGGGGCTAACTCCCTCCTTTGACATGCAAGGCTGTAGCCTGTATGCAGACCTCTATGGGTAATGCATATGGTTTTCTACCTGCTAGATAGCCTACAGTGTATTGTTTGCACTTTCATGTAAAATTATCATTTATATGGTGGCCTACTATTCATTCAATTTAAATATGACAAATTTATTCATGTTAATGAGCTTCTCATGCTTTAATTTATAGTAGTGATCTTCAAAAAAGATGTAAGATGTTTTTCACCAGTATTTTCAAATAAAATAATTTACTATATAAGACAAAATTTGCGCTACAAAAAAGTTTTCTTTTTTCTTTTTCTGTCTTGAAAAGGGGGTCGTCTTATATTCAGGTGCGTCTTATATTCGGGCCAATACAGTCATTACTTTTATAAATGACCTCTGCTTCATGGCCTAGAAATGTATAATAGGTTTTGTACAACTGATGTGTACAGTGCGATAACCACACATTCAATGGTTGTATTACTAATATATTTTTCTATCATCTATAACACTGGTAGCATAGTTTATTCTTGTTGTCAATTTTTATATACAAGGCAGATGATTCTGATTTATTGTGTTTATTGTCAAGTCGAGATGCTTGTAGAAGAAGTGTAGTGAGAAAGCATCACCACTGGGAGGTGCTGTTCACAAGTACATTGCTGTAAGTGGTGTTTATAACTATGGGAAACATTTTGAGTGCATTCAAATGTTAGAAATTTAAAGCAGTTTTGAATGAGAATGTGAAGACTATGAGATGAATAAAAGAAATTAGCCAACTAATGTCAAAAGAAATCTTTTTATTTTTTTACACTATCACAGAATCTCCACATACTGAGGCTGAGTGAAT
>PYXC01002022.1:755000-762500 GCA_015244755.2 Tenualosa ilisha
CCAGCCGAGATGTCCTCTACGTGGCGGACAAGAAGGCCCGAGAACCTTGCTGCTCCACACTCAAGGTCAGAGGTCACGACCTGCCGCCAATGCCAGACAAACATTCACACAATTAACACATAGACACTTACACTCCTGGGGTGGAAAAGTGAGGCAAACTGAGTTTATCACACAGCTGGTAGTTAGCTTGCCCATATGACTGAGCTTCCTGAGGCAAAACAAGGGGAAAACCATTCCCTGTTACAATCATACTGGCTACAGAATTGTGCATACAGCACTGTGGAATCCTGTGATTATTTATTATTTCACAATTGTTTAAACCAGAAAAATAATCACAAAAATTGTGATAAATTGTGTTTTTCCGCAAGGAGTGTACACTCACAAAACCCTGATATGGGGGTGGTGATACACTGTACACGCTTACTGTGATAGCCAGATAGCCAATAGCCTCACTCACTTTATTTTGATCCAGTCAAAATAAAATTCTCTCTAACTTCCTCATACCAGAGAAATAGTTGTAATCAGCTTGTTGATTTTTAGAAAATATGAATATTGCCAAATGTGTAAAAATAGGTATCAAACTGGTGCAAATATGTTCAGTGCTTTCTAACCACGGACGTTCCCCAACACAGTAAGACTGACTTCAGGGATTTTCAACATGTGTTTCAATATCCTTTTCAAACATATTTCATGTCACCTAAGAAAACACTGATCTGACTTCCTTGGGCCTTTAAGACCCTGAAGAGGGCTATTTGGGCCACAGTGTATTATTACTTGGCCTACATACTAACCTGCACACGCTTCATCTTCACATGGTTTATTCACACTTTTCATTGTGAATAGCCATAAAATTAAGGACTTTAGAAATTATTTTTATACCAAAGGAGTGCCTTAGTTCCTCCTTCCTTAAAGTACCTGGACTGAAGACTTTTTTTGAGTTCACACACTAGTGGTATTGTGGTTTTGTGGTATTGTGGTATGCGATAGTAAAGTGTAATCTCTGACTGGATTTAAAGCCAGTTTGTTTTACTACATACCCAGAGTAGTTTGTCCATAGTTTGACTGTGTTATTGTGTATATTGAAGTATGACTCAATGTTGATGGACATTATAAAGAGACGCTGTGTCTTTCAGTCTGAACAAAGGCCCTAGTCGCTCCTAAATACATTCCTTGCCTTTCATGCATTACCTGTTCTTAAAGGTGCAATAAGCAGCTGGTGCAAAATTGGTTTTGTGTATGTTTGCAGTTCTCGACAGATGTTTTTTTGTCCAACAAAGCCTCCATTATATTTGGGTGTGGCCCAGAAGGCAGATAACAAGTGGATCGTGAGAAGATATACATTTTTAAGTTACAGAAAGTGTTAAGTGTTCACAAACCTCATAGCCTCACTGACTCCAACTTTGTTAGCCATGCTAGCATCGATTAAGAACATCTGATGGTTGTTCTGATTCTATGTATACCAGACTCAGAGATTAACACCCTCTCCTGTCAGTCTGGTGGGACATTAAGGACATGTTGAACTCAGAGATGTCTCGTTAGAGATATGGGTTATTCTAGTGAAACCCTCACCTCTCTCCCTTGGCATGCAGCACTGTAAACAATGTCTCATTCCTGATGAAAAAGAAAAAACTTCCTGTGGCACTCTGGAATTTTTCTGTGGTTTTAACTGCTCTGACCATTAACAGGAATGGGAAATTCAAATGTTTGCACCAGGATAAAGATATGAATTTATTTCTGACTCCTGCTATCACACTCTGAAGATTTGTTTAAACTTTCTGACAGAGATTTGTAAAGGAGGACTGTTGAATGAGATTCAAAAATGCCATTTCTGGTTATCTAGGATTACGTAAAACGAAAACATAACAGATAAAACATCTATCAAACAAACTGTTAGAAACACTTTTCTCCTCCATCTTTCAGAATAACACAAAGTTTTTCTCTCTGTGTTTGAATCTCCTGCCTGCCTCTCACTTGGTTCTGTGTGCGGTTTGTGGTTAGATGTTCATCGTAGCGCTGTCCTTCGCCTACTTCTCCAAAGCGCTGTCAGGCACCTACATGAAGAGTGCCATCACGCAGATTGAGAGACGCTTTGATCTCTCCAGCTCCCTCATCGGACTCATAGATGGCAGCTTCGAGATGGGTAATCTGGCCTCATAGTTTATAGTGTTACTTATCAGAGATGGGTAATCTGGCTTTATATCTTCTGTGTTAGTTATTGGGGATGGGTAATCTCTTTATACCTTATAGTGTTTGAGTTAGATAATCTGTCTCTCCATCTTGTGTGTTAGTTAGCAAAAATGGATAATCCGATAGTGTCACTGTAGTTATCAGAGGTGAATAATCTGGCTTTATACCTGATACCTGATAGTTAGTGATAGTGTTAGTTAATGGAGATGGATAATTTGGCCTCATAGTTTATAGTGTTAGTTATCAGAGTTGGGTAATCTGACCACATAGTTTATAGTGTTTGTTTTCAGAGATTTGTGTTAGTGTCAGAGATGGTTGACCTCCCAGTTTATGTGTAAAATACCACAGATGGGGAGGCCTCGTATCTTATGTTTGGCTTCCACACATGGCCACAACTGAGAGTTTATACATGTTGTTTATCTGATTGTTGTATATAATCCTTAAATACAGTGCGTACAGGTCTTTGAATTACAGTTTTTGCCAAACATTTCCACACTTGTCTCAATGCAATGTCCACCCTTTCAAAACTCTTCATACAGTGTGCTTTACCCACACACATCTGAGCACCCGTTAACATTTGCTGCAAAATGCACTACAGCCACCAAAACTCTTCATACTTCACCCAAAATTACTAATGCTGCTGTAACTATAGCACATGCTGTCACTCAGCAACACGTCAATGGCAATCAATGTGTAGTGAACACAAAAACAGAAACAAACTTCAAACTAAAGACATAAAATTTTGCTTTTCAAACTATCCACGAGAGATTCTTATGTATTGGTGTACATAACTGGTTATTATATTGGTGACTGAATGAATATTTCTCTTTATCTGTGTAAACTGAAGGAATGTGTAGATGCAAAATCACAATAGAACAGTGGCTGTTTCCTAAATAGCATACTGCTATACTTCTTACTGCAATACATAAGACATGGACAGTACCACTGCAAGACTCCTTTCCATCAAGAGAATTTGTGTGTTTGACTTGTACGCTCAGTTTATGATGTGGTTTGCTGTAATGATGGCTCTGTTATGTAAAACCAGTACAGTAGAAAAATGTTCACACATTTCCTTGGTATAAAAAAATCTAGCAATGGTACACACCAGACTTTCTGTCCTTCTATCCCTCTAGCTGTATGCTGTAGGAGCACGGCAGTATGTCATTTTGTAATTTACATTATTCTATATTGTAGTATATTTTGGAACAGAAAATACAATGTGTGTACTAGTGTACCATGTTACCTTGTCTCCTGTTCCTGCATGTTGCTCTGCAAAAAGGTCAGTGGTCATTACATGAATATTACATCACTGCTCATATAATGTGCTACTACAAAAAGTAATACATGTAAATAGGATTACAATAAATTGAATAGGGCAAATCTGTAGATAAGGTTGAATGTAAATCGATTGAATATATTGTATTTTATTTCTTTTAGGTTTTGACTTCACAGTTAACAGTTTTGATAAGAGTATCTAAATATCTGCAAAACCTGCTGTAGTGGTACATTATTTGGTTGGAGATGAACATTAACTAGAAGAAGCTTCATTTGGAGTGGTGACTGAATGTATTTTGTCCTAAAGCAATGAAAACACTGTTTGGCTCCCATAGTATGTGGTTGTTGTGAAAGTGTTAAAAGGTTTGAAAAAGTAGACTTTGCATTGAGACAAGTGTGAAAATGATTGGCAAAAAAAACTGTAAAATTAAAACCTGGCCTGAGTTGGTTTAATTTTCCTGATTGATTGTCAGAAAAGTTATGAGTGTAATATTTTTTGACATTACAATACATTTAGCAGACGCTTTTATTCAAAGCAACTTACAAAGAGAGGATATAAACAATAGCACACAAAGTGTACAGTGTTCGCAGGCAAAGAATAGAATAGATAAGTACTAGTGCAAAAAGTTACGTACATATAACTCTTACTGTAAATATCTGTTGGTCTGGGTGGCTCCAGGTAATCTCCTCTTCCTGGCATTCGTGAGCCACTTTGGGGCGAAGATGCACCGTCCCCGACTGATAGGAATAGGCTGCTTCCTGATGGCCATAGGTTCAGCACTCACAGGGCTGCCACACTTCTTCATGGGACGGTACAAGACGTGGGCCTGCACTGCACTGGGAATGGGGCATCCACACCATTGTGAATACACAGCTATGCCTGACTGTGTGTGTGTGTTTTGTGTGTGTGTGTGTAGGTATAAGTTCGACACAGTGATCCAGAACTGGGAGAATGATAGTGTCAGTATCAGCCCATGTTTGGATCCTCGAGCCACACAGGATTACCCAGAGGTCAAGATCGAAATCTCACAAGACATCAACGAAGGTAGTTGGACACCACACACACACACACACACACACACACAGCTGCCCAGGACTACTCAGAAGTCAAGATTGAGATCTCCAAAGACATTGACACAGGTACACTAGAATGCAGTAAAGTACAATGCAGATAACAACTCACTTGAGTGCACTTAACAGCACACTAGATCACAGGAGATAGCAGACTAGAACACAGTTAACAATAAAGTGTGTGCGTCTGTGTGTGTGTGTGTGTGTGTGTGTGTGTGTGTGTGTGTGTGTGTGTGTGTGTGTGTGTGTGTGTGCGTGTGTGTGTGTGTGTGTGTGTGTGTGTGTGTGTGTGTGTGTGTGTGTGTGTGTGTGTGTGTGCGCGCACGCGCGCTTTCTCCCCAGACTGTGTGAAGGAATCGGGGTCACACATGTGGATCTATGTGTTTTTGGGGAATGCCCTTAGGGGAATTGGCGAGACGCCTGTCACACCCCTTGGGATCTCCTACATCGATGACTACGCCAAGGCCGAAAACTCCGCCTTCTATATCGGCAAGTGCTCTTTCTGAAATCTGCTTAAAACCCTTGGTGTCTGTCCTAGCTAGCTACTTGTAAGAACTGTTCACCATATTCAGTATCAGATGAAGAATTTACACTGGAAAGAATGGTGTTGCTGCTTCTGCACTACTCCTGCTAAGTATACTTTCTGTAAGCAAGCAAGTGTTTGTTTGCAGTATATATTCTATACGTGTGTCTATCTATCTATCTATCTATCTATCTATCTATCTATCTATCTATCTATCTATCTATCTATCTATCTATCTTTCTCTCTGTCTATCTGTCTGCCTGTCTATCTATCTATCTATCTATCTATCTATCTATCTATCTATCTCTCTGTCTGGCTGTCTGTCTGTCTGTCTGTCTGTCTGTCAGTCTGTCTGTCTGTCTGTCTGTCTGTCTATCTTTCTGTCTGTCTGTCTGTAATGTAATGTGTCTGTGCCTTAGCCTGTCTGCAGACCATCACCCTGTTGGGTCCCATGTTTGGCTTCCTATTGGGTTCCATGTGTGCCAGACTCTATGTGGACATCGGACTCGTGGATGTTGGTAAGGTACCTGTCCTACACACCCATCCCAGCTCCAGCACACTCCCCAGAAGGAGACTGAATTCCAATTGCCCCCCTAACTATTAACTTTAAACCTTTAAAGACTTAACTAATATGAATCAGTGTAATAAGAGGAATAACATTCTGCTGGGTGGTCATTATCATAGAATAATTCCCTCTCTCTGTGTGTGTGTGTGTGTGTGTGTGTGTATTGTTTTTTTGGTCCTGTGTTTACGTCAGTGGGACCTTTGGTCCTGTGTGTGTGTGTGTGTGTGTGTGTGTATGGGGTTTTTGTTCCTACTTTTGCACAGTACACAGTATAGTTATGACTGCATATTGCATTATCATATCTACTGTATGTGTTATATGCATTTAAACACAGCTCTGTATACAAAGAACTGTATCTGAGACTGTTTGTATGTGTGCATATGTGTATTTTTGTGTGCATGTGTGTGTGTATATGTCCTCCTTCCAGAGAGTGTAACGATCACCCCTAAGGACGCTCGGTGGGTTGGCGCGTGGTGGCTGGGCTTCTTCGTGTCGGCGGTCATCATGCTCCTGTCTGGCATCCCCTTCTGGTTCCTCCCCCGCTCACTGCCCAAACAGGGCGAGCTGCCTACCAACCCCTACATTCTTCCCGAGACAGCCGACCAGGGCACTGATGCCAACAGTGCCAAGATAGCCTCCATTGCTAAAGGCAACTTCCTCTCCTGTTTTCTGAATCCTCAATTATGGCAAAAGTCAAAATACTCATTCTCATACTTCCTGGCAGCACGAAACAACAGGAATACGGGTTGATTCAATCCAGATAATTCCTTAAATATTACAGCTTTGAAGTGCTTGTGATAGGGAGGATGGAGCTATACTCCCTCCCAACACATTAAGTTACGCAGTAGCCTTGGTATGAAACTAAGATGATACCATTATCAGACAACATGACTCATCAGTGACTATCACTGTCAACTCTTTTAGCTGGCTCTGTTAGCTTTTACATCTTTTAGCTTGAGTCCAAATGAGTGTTAGCATGACTTTAGGATGATGGTGTAAACTCAGCCATTGAGCTGAGGAGCTGAGTAGAAAAACTGGATTTGTATATTTATATTTAATTTAGACTTGTGCTACTCTGCTATACTGCTAGTATTACTGTTTATTTGTGTAACATCAGATTTGGGTAAATTTAATGGGACTGTATTGTTGTATTAGTAGCTGTTTGTGTAACATCAAAGTTATAGCAGAGGTGGCTTTCTGTTGATAACCCCGTGGTTGGGTAACCCAACAGTGGAGGGATTGTGAAATGTCTGTGTTTTAGGAGAGGGGATTTAGTCCTAAGCACCAGATGACTGAACGGTCACCTGGGCAACGGCACTCAGCTGGATGCAGAGAATTCCTCTCCGCTGATGCATGTGTGCTCACTCACTCACTCTCTCTCACACACACACACACACACTCACGTACACACTCAATCACTCTGATCTCTGGGATCACAGAAAGGCATAAAAGATTTATTTATGAAGGATCTGTTTTCCTTAATGCATTGAGGATTTCAACTCTATGCCTCTAGAGCTGCACCAGAGGCAGGAAAAAAATCTTTACTGTATTTATCATTTACTTAGCTCTACTGTCTCTCCCTGTGTGTGTGTGTGTGTGTGTGTGTGTGTATGTGTGTGTGTGTGTATCACTATGTATGTCTCTCTCTCTCTCTCTCTTTGTGTGTGTGTGTGTGTGTGTGTGTGTACGTGCATGGTTTTCTCTCCAGGCTTCCTACCCTCTCTGAAACGTCTCCTGACCACACCCACCTACTTCCTGTTGCTGTGTGGGGCAGTGCTGAAGTTCAACTCCTTCATTGGCCTGCTGACCTTCAAGGCCAAGTACATGGAGCAACAGTTTGGCCAATCAGCATCCAGAGCAAATTTTCTAATTGGTGAGC
>PYXC01002022.1:767500-817500 GCA_015244755.2 Tenualosa ilisha
AGGACATATCTGTGGCATGTGTGTAAAGATGTTTCAGTTTGTAAAGCGTTAGTATATATGTGTGGATAAATTACTGTTTCATGGTGTGTAAAGACATAGTTGTGTATAATATTGCATGTGTGTAGGTCTGTGTGTGTGTGTGTGTGTGTATGTTTGTAAACATGCCTCTGTCTCTCTCTATGTTTCAGGTGCATCAGTCCTGAGCTGAAGTCTCTAGCACTGGGGATTCAGACGCTAGTCATGAGGACTCTGGGTAAACACACACACACACACACACACATTTTTGTTCTGGTTTTGGTTATAGTAACATTTAGAATTCAGTGTTATGTTTTTCAGTTTGTTATTGTAGTTATTGTTTCATGCTTTCATCTAAGATTCATTAATGCTGACTGATTATAACATCCAAACTTTTACTAATGAATCAAAACAAAGTATGACGACATAGACACGGCCCATTTATCCAACTTGCAAAACACAAAGGATGCAGTTACTAAAGAGGAAAACGAGAAAACATGTTTTCTGGGCAGGATGAGCCCACATGTTTTCTGGGCAGGACGAGCCCACATGTTTTCATGGCTAGAAAGTAAAACTGATCTTTAAGAGACAAGTGTTGTCCTTTAGTGGGAAATTAGACAGGAGACAGAAATATTTCCTAGAGTTCCTTAGGGTCCTTGAAAGCCTCACAAGTCCTCACAAGAGGGTGTGGGAACTTAGATCAGCTCTTCATCCATTCCCAGATAGGCGTCTGGGCCGAGGCATAGTGATTAAGGAACCTGACTAGCATGCTAGTAGCCTTGACATTTTGGGCCCATTGTGCCCTTGAGCAAGGCGCTTAACCCTAAGTTGTGCCCTTGAGCAAGGCGCTTAACCCTAAGAGCTCGAGGGGAGACTGGCCCTGATATAATTGGTAGTTAACAAATGTAAGTCACACTGGATAAAAATGTCTGCTAAATGCGTAAATGTAAATGTTATTTCAGTGGACTTATACAAAGTTGTATGTGGTCTAAACTGACTGCATATGGATGTATGTGGACTAGACTAGACCACACAAGGGTGTACGTGGACTGGACTAGACTGCACAGGGGTTGATGGGGTCTAGACTACACAAGGGTGGATGTCGACTAGACTGCATACACCTAGTGCACATTGCACAAGGGTGTGTATGTGTGTATGTGGACTAAACTGTACAAGGGTGTATGCAGACTTAACTAGACTAAACAAGGGTGTAAGTGGACAAGACTGCACAAAGGTGTATTTGGACTAAACTGCACAAAGGTGTGTATGTGTGTGTGCATGTGTGTGGAAGAGACTGCTTTGAAGACTAGACTGCACAAGGGTAGATGTGGACTGGACTCCTATGTAGATTAGACCGCACAAGGGTGGATGTGAAATAGACTTCACAAGGGTAGATGTGAACGAAACTGCACAAGGGTGGATGTGGACTAGACCGTTGTATGGACTAGACTACACAAGGGTGGATGTGAACTACACTGCACAAAGATGTAAGTGGACTAGACTGCACAGAGTTTTTCCACCTGTGGTTGTTCAAGGAGGCATCCCTGCTCCGGTGTACTTTGGAGCGCTGATCGATTCCACCTGCCTGAAGTGGGGAACCAAGAGATGTGGGGGCAGAGGAGCTTGCAGAATGTATGACACAGACATGTACCGGTATGTTTGTGTTTGATTGTGTGTGTGTTGGTGTCTTCAAGAAATGCAGTCACTAATTACTGTAATTAGGGCCTTTAAAAGACTGGGTATCATACATTCAATCTCATCACTCATCTGTCACACTGTTTTCTGAATATCTTTCTGTGTGTGTGTGTGTGTGTATGTGTCTGTGTATGTGGTGTGCACATGTATGCAAATCTATATGTGTGTGTGCATGCATGCATAAATATGTTTGTGTGTGTGTGTGTGTGTATATGTGTATGTGTGTGTGTGTGTGTGTGTGTGTTTGTGCAGTGTGATATTCCTGGGCCTCATCACGTGTCTGAGTGGCAGTTCCTACTTCTTCATCATCGCTGTGATTGTGCTACTGAAGCGCCAGTTCAACAAGGAAAAGACCGAACCCAAGGAGCGCGCTCAGAAACCGGGTGACATCGAGCTCCTCCACCACCACCAGCACAACCCACTGCCCCCCCACCCAAACACCCTCCCGCCGCACCCTGGCACTCACCCACAGCCATACCCCCTGGCTGGGGACAGGGAGGAGCTCTCAGCACCCCCAACCCCAAGAATCCTGGAGCTGGCACCCAACGCCCTGGCAGCACCCATGCACACAAAGCCTCACACCGGCAGTGAGGACCAGCAGGAGGAAACCGAGAAAGGAGTAGAACCGGCGGAGCACTTTCCCTCTCTGCCCTCTACTCCTCGGAACAGCTTTAGCACCTCTAGAACTGCTAGCCCGCCGTCGCTCAGCCGAGTTGATGAGGATCAGACCGAGAATGAGAACGAGAATGAGAACCAGAACAGCAGTTCTGATGAGAACCCAAATAGGGACCCTACACCAGGAGCCACTGAGGGCTAATAACAGAGCTAGCAGACGCCCTCTCTGCCCCCTTTAGCCGTCTGTCAGCCTGTCTATCTGTCTCTGTCTATCTGTCTATAGGTCAATTTATAGTCCAGACGACAAAACATTTTTGACAAAAAAGACAAAATATGCTGTCTGCTGGGTTTTCAGCATTCTTGCAGAATACAGCAAAAAATCCAAAATGGTGCATATGTTGTCAAATACTCTGTCCCGAAACATCTGTCGCTAAGTGTTGAGTCGTTTTCATCATCTGTATCATAAATTGACCTTATATGTCTGCCTCTCTGTCTGTCTGTCTGTCTGTCTGTCTATCTGTCTGTCTGTCTGTGTGTGTGTTGGTCATTTGTATTCATTGGTTAATAAAAGAGCCAATTATGTACCAGAACATCTCACTCCCTGTGAGGGCTGCACTGGCCAAGCTCAGTGGGGGTTTATCAGGGGTCAAAGATAGTGAGATAGCGACCTCAGAGAAGTGTGTGTGTCTTACTGTGAACACACACAACTGCAAACAAAAACACACAGTACCCTACAGATGAGGCTCAGAGAAGTGAGTATGTATATCCACAGACACACAGTCCTGCAAAGAGACACACACAGTGGCCTAATATGGAGGGTGGAGAGTGACAGAAAGAAAGGTCAAAATGATGCAGAGTAAAATCGCTGGATTTGTGTGCATAAGCCCTTGGTCTGTAGGGTACTGTGTTTGACTGACATGTTCCCTCTTAACAGAACAATCAGCCAATATCCCTGTTCTTTGAGACTGCTGAGTGCTGTTGGTATGTATTAAAACAACAACATTTGGTACAACGTAGACCAAATTCTGCACTAAATTCTTTCATTCTCATACTGACTGACAGCACTCAGCAACTTGAAACAACAAGGCTAGGGGTTAATTCACTCTGGATAATCCCTTAAAGCAGGTGTTTTTGCACAGCTCTGTGGAGGGTATTATGTACGAATAGAAACATGTCTGCCTATGTACTGTATGTACATTATGTAGGCATAACGCTGTGACTAGGGGCACTAATAATACCATCTAGTACAGACAAGTGGCATTGGAAACTGAGCGTACTCAGTGTTGCGTTAAGGTGGGGGCAAGGGTCAAGTGTTACTCAGGAAGACGAGCATGGGTGGGTTGGAGTTTCATATGTTGCTGCTGTCATTCACACGTGTGTGTGTGTTGCCATGCGTCACTCAGTCGCAATCAGACTTTGTTTGGGAATCATAACAATGTCAGGAGGGTCTCAAGTTAACACCCCATCTAATTCACACACACACACACACACACACACACACACACTCATACACGCACACACACACACTCATACACACTCATGCTCACACTTGTGCTCACACACATCCTCAAACTGCCCTCACATTTCCATGTTGTTGAAATTGAGAGGTTGTTATAATTACAAACAGGCTCGGTAATGAAAAGCAAAAAGGATGTTCACACACTCACACACACACACACACACACACACACACAATTATTCATTCACTCAAGTGGCCATCTCATTATCACTGGTTTCACACTCATTACCCTCCACCAGGACTAGGTGACCTCATTAACCTTAAAAGGTCAAAGGTCAGGGTTAAAACAGAGTCCCAATAAGCCACTAGAGTGCACTCTTCAAACTGAGATGGTGTGGTAGATAGGCATGCCTGTGCCCCACACAGCAGCACAAGTCAAACAGACAGCCTGTAAATGAATAAGTTCAGCAAAGCCACTTTAGGCTGTACATAGGGGAGCGCTATCTAATCAGCACAAGTTGTTATTTGTGATGCCTGTCTCATCCACTGAAAACGGCATTATTTATTATTTACTACTTTGATCCAAAACCTTCTCCAGAAATATACTGTACATATATTATTATTATTAGTAGTAGTAGTAGTAGTAGTAGTAGTAGCAGTGATAGTAATAAACATATGGTATGGTAAAGTTTGTTAGGTTGAAAAGATGAAACTTCATATAGCTGACTGTAATTATTTATTATTAATTTGCTATTTTGCTCCTAAACCCTCATTAAGAAACATACATACATACATACATACATACATACATACATACATACATACATACATACATACATACATACATACGTTAGCAGTAGTAGTAGTAGTAGTAGTAGTAGTAAATATATGGTATGGTAAAATGTGTTGAAAGGGTTAAACCTCATACCACTATGTTACAAGTTAAAAGGAGCATTTGGTGTGGAAACTGATATTGTTCTTATGGTCAATGCATGCATCATTCATTCATTCATTCTTGTTTCAGATATCACTGTGAATTGCACTATTTAAGGGCTCACACACAAACAAATACATTTACATCTATATATTTATGCATTTGGCAGACGCTTTCATCCAAAGCCACATACAAAAAGAGGATAAACATTCAAGCAACAGCACAATTACAAACTAACTAAGAGTGCAACTTAGTAACATGAAATTGGCAGGAGATGAAGATAGTGCAGGAGTGAGATAGAGGTGCAGTGGAGAGAGAGAATGTGGGGGTGTGCATTGTAAGTGCATTGCAGGTACTTAGAAGCTGGAAACCAGGAGATATTCTTAGAAGAGCTGGGTCTACAAGAATTTCTAGAGGTTGGAGAGGGTATCTGTTGCTCAGATAGCACTTGGAAGGTCATTCCATCAGCGTGGTGAGAGATGAGATGGTGGTGGTGATCAGATAAGAATAGTCTGGATTGACCTGTGTGAGGGAGAGCGGAGTGGCCGAGGGGGGGGGGTCAAGTAAGCTTTAAGAGGGTATTAAGGTAGATGGGAGCAGATCCATCAATCACCCTGTAGGCCAACGTTAGTGCTTTGAATTTGATGCAGCTAAGGGTAGCCAATAGAGTGCAATGAACAGAGTTGTGACGTGCTCTTTTTGGCTGGTTGAAAACCAGATGTGCAGCTGCATTCTGGGTCATCTGTAATGGTCTTACAGCACAGGCTGGAAGACCTGGTCAGAGTGCATTGCAATATTCAAAGCAAGAGATAACCATGGTCTGTACCAGGAGCTGAGTTGCATGTTGGGTTAGGTACGGCCTGATCTTCCTTATGTTGAATAGAGGAAAACGGCACAACTCCAGAGTTTTCAAAGGTAGCTGTTTTCAGTGACTGTCTAGAGGTGCAACCGAATAAATAAATATGAATATTTATTTATTAACGTTAATATTTTTATAGATATTCTGCTATTTTAATTATTCAAGATTCAGAGTGTTTTACTGTCTACTGTTGCCTGGGATTTGAGACTCCAAGAGGGGTTTGTGTGTTTGTGTGTGTGTGTGTGTGTGTTGGGTGTGTCATTCATTGGTAGCCTGTTCTGAGTTGATAGTGTTTACAATTATTGGCACACTTCTCATCACACGCTTCTTAAAAAAAAACAAAAAACATTTGGCCTCATTCACTAACTGTTCTTACAAAGAAATTGGTTCTTACATTCATTAATGTTTTCGTATCTGGTATGTGTTCATAAGTCTAATGTCATGTCTAGAGTGTGGTACTTTAGCCAGAGTGCCTTTTAACCAAGAGAACTAGTCTCTTATGATCAATTTTGGTCAATCATTATTAGTGCGTGTGGGGTGGTGTGTGGGGTGGTGTGTGTGGGGGGGGGGGGGGTTGCTCTGTGTGTGTGTGTGTGTTTTGTAGAGGGTGCTGTGTGTTAGGGGAACAAACTGAACAAGGGAGAAGGTGGAGGCTGTTGAACAGCTTTTTGCCTTCAGAGCAGCAGAGTTTTAGAGCCTCTGAGATCTGGGAGTTACTCGGCCATCTCTTGCCTGGTGTCACTGCTTTTATACGTTCTGTTTACTTCTGGCCTGAGACACTGTTTTTTGGGGTGACATGACTGCCGAGGGGAGACCAGAGGGGTTCCAGGAGCCACCGGCCATCAATAGCAGCATCAGCAACCTTCAAACCAAACCCCCCACCAAATGCTGCTCCCCAAGTCTTAAGGTAGGACACACACACACACACACACACACAAACACACACTACCTCCAAGAGCAAGACCAAGACATTCTGAGCTCAGGCAACCATATGGCCTCAAAAGAGGTTAGAGAAGGATGAGAAGTGTTTGGTAATGACTGCTTGTGTCCACACGGCCAAATGACAGCTGCATATGTAAAAACTATATCCAGAGTCCGAATTCCTCAAATTAATCATGAATACATCTGATTGAACTTTGCAGGCATCTCATTACAGTAGAATGTGAACAGTTTTTTTTTTTCTGTAAGGCCCACTGGGATGTCACATGCATAAATATGGAATGCAGATTGTGACTAAAACTCTGTTTAGTGCAAGAAAAAGTGAAGGACTAGTTATGCATGTTAAGTCTGTGACCTATGACTGGAGTTCATAGTAGATGGACAACAGCTATGTGTCAGGACATTCAGTGTGCAAGCACTAGGGTTGTTTGGGGCATGAACTGTCAATTTCATCCACAAAGCCTAGCAAAAGCATTTATTTGGATTAGACTGTATTCTTAATTCCAAATGCACTTAATATATATCCACATCAATCCAGAGTTTGCCCTGTTTAAATGGCCCTACTCGTCACATGTGCTGTGAAACGTGAGCGTGCTGAAAGTAGGCCCCCGCGGTCCAGGTCCAGAGAGTAAAAGTTCAGTCCAGTTCTTATAATCAACCACAGGGAGTAACCAAACAGCTCACTCCGTCCCTTTGCAATGCTTCATGCCCCTCCATCTGTCTGGAGATAATACAATAGATTTGTTACCTCAGGTGACCATCTAGAGTGATGAGAAGAGGCTCGGGCAGAATATATTGCACAACCTGACCGACTGAAATTTCCCACAACTTCACAGAATCTACCTAACAATTTCAAAGGGTAGGTTTGGGTTTTTACACTTAAAGCTTTGTTTTCTGATTTATGATGAAATACAAAGGTTAAGATTGAAATTTTGACGAATGCCTCTGTTCAGAGAATTTTCGGTAGCCCCCCCTCCCTGCAGTGCTGCAGTCATACCTAAAACACATTAAACTTTCATTTGTAAAGACGTGAAACTCACTGAGTGATCAGTAATGATCACAGAAACGCTGACACAAAATTCCCTGCAAACTATGGTTTCCAACAGGTTTTTGACCATTTATTCTCAATTGCAGACCTATTTTTTCAAACCCATCACATCCGTATGTAAAGTTCCGCTTAAGAGTTAGAAGCAATAAAAGCTGATGGAAGTCACACTTTGTGATGATTTTTGTGTCAGCGTCTCAGTGAACATTACTGACCACTCAGTGAGTTTCATGTCTTTACAAACGAAAGTTAATGCATTTTCGGAAAGATTGCAGCAGTGTACCTATACAGTCATTCTGCAGGTGGGAGGATGTGTGTGTGTGTGTGTGTGTGTGTGTGCGCTACCGCAACGACTGAAAATTCTCAGAACAGAAGCATTTGTCAAAATTTTAATCTTAACCAATGTATGTCATCATAAACAATCAGAAAACAAGACTTTAAGTGTAAAAATCTGTAAAAAATGTAAATCTTCCCCTGTCATCTAGGAGAGTAGAAAAAAACATCAGAAGAGTTAAAAACATCAGTGTGTGGGTTTCTTTTCTGGGCACGTGCAGCCCAGTGTCCCAGAGCTACACAAACATAGGCGCAGCATGTGCCACCAATGACTGTGGAGGTAAACACCTGGAGCACACACAGACACACACACACTGAGTGACCTTGCCAGTGCATCACACCATTACAGCAGTGAGTGACCAGCTTCCTATGCTGTGTTTGCTCTGATTCTCAGGCTGTACACATTGCAAGTAACTCTGATTGAGATCTGCAGGTGTGCCACATTGAGATCCATTCTTACTAGATTCACATATTCCTTTCTGAATGGGAGCATTCTAGGTCCACACACTACATTTGGAATAGGATTACGTTATTCAAATCACCACTTTGCAGTCTAAATAGGGTTATGTTATTCTTTACCACCACAGTGCAGTCTGAACAGGGTTACTCTATTCTGGATCTACACATTGCAGTCTGAATAGGGTTATTCTACTATACTTCTCCACAATACAATTTGAATAGGGCTATACTATGCAGATTACAGCCTGAATAGCATTAGATTATTCTAAATCGCTACATTACTATCTAAATTCAGCTATACCATTTTAGATGCATCACATGTCAGATGCATTACAGTCAAAACAGAATTGCATGATATTATAGCCGGAGTAATTACATAACTGTCGATCCATGAATTACAGTCCTGTTCTAGTCTAAACCAGGACCCCCTCTTTTTAAAGCAGTCCCACTGTTCACTGGCTATCTGTTTGTTTACTTTGTCAAACTTTAGGACATAGATCCATAGGACAATGGGAGGATCTTGGGGCCTATTGTACAGGCCTTTGTTAAAAGACAGGGAGATAGAATGTGATAGCCATTGATAATGTAGGAGGAATAACGTTGTGAAGGAAACTAATGAATGACTCACATCTATTTGGCATCCATTTGGCATCCAAATACTTGATTATTCAATGAAAATAATTGATAGCTGCAGCTCTATATTTGTTTAAATGTAATAGGTTTTTTTTTGTTTGGCTGACAGTTTAGTTCCCCCTACTTCAAAAAAGCTATCTGTGGCCCTTTGAAAAATACAGCACATTTGGCAAATATAGATACAGCATGCTATGTGCTGTCTGCAGCAGTAACAGATGGTCATCAATGTGATGTGTCTGATGTAGAAATATGCATGTTTACAATCTAAACTGAACCTGATGAAGTAATCTAGGGGTATATTTCATAACGTGTTTGTCTGTATGAGTCAGAGGTACCTCATCAAGGTAATAGCACAGCAGTGTGATGTAGTTTAAGTAAAAAAATGTATGTGTGTGTGTGTGTGTGTGTGTGTGTGTGTGTGTGTGTGTGTGTGTGTGTGTGACTGCTGCTGAGTGTAGAGAGAGATGAATGTGGGGGCAGAGAAAGATGTCATTTCCAACAGTAGAAGTGGAGGTCACATGACCACATGACTACATGTCTAAGAGATGTGAGAAAGAGAAGAGGAAAACACACACACACACAAACACAGACACACGGCCGCACACACATACAAACACACACACATATCACACAGCCACATATCGAAGAAAAATATCAGATATGTGAAACACATGCACTCTCTCTGTCTTACACACACACACACACACACACAGACAGACACCACACAGGAGAAGACAGAGGGAGTGAGCAGAAAGTAGAGAGGGAGGTCATGACCCCTCCTGTTGAACAAGGAACTGCTCCACCCATGCATGTGTCTGATGCTACACACGAAACAGAACAGTTCTTTTACCTTTTTTCTGCCTTTCCTTCTTGATCTTTACATTCCTTCTTTCTTTCTTTCTTTCGATCTTTCTGTATTTCAACATTTTCTTTCTTTCCCCTTTTTCTGTGTTGTTTATTTCATTCTTACTCTGCATTTTTTATTTCTCACTTTCTTTCTATATTTTCCTTCTTTTTCCCATTCCCCCACTTATTGTCTATCTATCTATCTATCTATCTATCTATCTATCTATCTATCTATGTATCTATCTATCTATCTATCTATCTATCTATCTATCTATCTATCTATTATCTATCTATCTATTCTATCTATCTATATCTCTCAGTTGTTCATTGGGGTTCTGGCGATGTGCTACTTCTCCAAGTCTCTGACGGGAAGCTACACCAAGAGCACCATCACCCAGGTGGAGCGCCGCTTTGAGATCCCCAGCTCCACCGTAGGCATCATTGATGGCAGCTTTGAGATGGGTCAGTGTGTGTGTGTGTGTGTGTGTGTGCGTGTGTGCGTGTGTGCGTGTGTGTGTGTGTGTGTGTGTGTGTGTGTGTGTGTGCATGTGTGTGTGTGTGTGTGTTTTACACATGTGTGTCTGTATGTGAACCACAGGTCCTCTACATATGATTACAAATGTGTCTTACAATACAGTCTTACATAATTCACTATGTATTTGTGTGTGTGTGTCTCCTGTACGTGTGTGTCTCCTAGGTAACCTGCTGGTGATCACCATGGTGAGTTACTTCGGAGCGAAGTTCCACAGACCAAAGATCATTGGGACTGGAGCTCTACTGATGGCCCTGGGGACTTTCCTTATGGCCCTGCCTCACTTCATCATGGGCAGGTGTGTGTGTGTGTGTGTGTGTGTGTGTGTGTGTGTGTGTGTGTGTGTGTGTGTGCTGATTACCATGGGCATCTTCCTCATGACAATATGTCCCTGTCTCACTTCATCATGGGAGGTGTGTGTGTGTGTGTGTGTGTGTGGTGCATCTTCTCATGACATATGTCCTGTCTCACTTCATCATGGGAGGTGTGTGTGTGTGTGTGTGTGTGTGTGTGTGTGTGTGTGTGTGTGTGTGTGTGTGAGTGTGTGTGTGTGTGTGTGTGCTGATTACCATGGGCGTGTTCCTCATAGACCTCTCTCATTTCACCATGGGCAGGTGTATGTGCGTCCGTGTATGTGATGTGTATGTGTACGAAACAGTGATGGTGAGGACATCAGCAGGTATTGAGCCACAGCAAAGCAATGTATTTGCAAGTACTGAGTGAGTCTGTGTGTGTGTGTGTGTGTGTGTGTGTGTGTGTGTGTGTGTGTGTGTGTGTGTTACAGATATGACTATGAGACAGTGGCAGTGAGGACCTCAGCTGATAGCAACTCCACCTCCACATTCCACTCCCCATGCTCCAGTGTTCCCTCTCAGGGTGGCCTGTCACAGCCAGCGGCAGGTAGTTTATGTGTGTGTGTGTGTGTGTGTGTGTGTGTGTGTGCGTGTGTATGTGTGTGTGTGTGTGTTTGCATGTGTGTGTGTGTGTGTGTGTAGGGGGAGCCTAGCAGCCAACATGCAATTACATGCACCTGAAAATATAATAATGTTAATGATTTCATAATGATTTAGTAATAATGTACTAATTTCAGGATGTCAGGTAGGAGAGGAGGAAGGCTCTCCGATGTGGATTATGGTGCTGATGGGTAACATCATCCGTGGGGTCGGGGAGGCCACCATCGGACCTCTGGGTGTGGCTTTCATTGACGACTTTGCCCGGCCAGAAAACTCCGCCTTCTACATCGGTAGGACACACTGTGACTTGTTGGTTTGTCCGTCTTACTAACAGGTGACCCTCAGCCACTCTATAAATGGGCTAAATGGGCTTGTTTGACATGGCTGACAGGCGGGCTTGATGTAAGCAGCTTTTGCCCAATGAAAAAGCCCAAATGCTCCCAAGCATATATTGCTTTAAGCCAGACAAGCCAAGTGTAAAAACAGTCAGCTGGTCGCTAGCTGTGCAATGCGTGTGTTACCAAATCTCCTTCCTGATGGATGAAATGACAAATCTAACTTGCAACCACAGGCACCACTGCTTTAGTTACAATTGGATGATGGTTTCTTCCCTGTGAATGAACCATAAGAAAAAAGTTAGCCATTACCAACACTGAGGAAGCTTTGTGTGTTGCTGTGCTCTGGAGCTGTGGCTTTGGAGGGAATCCTGAAGGACAGGGACTTGGACTTACAGTAGGCCTAATTGTGTATCTGCGAAATCTAGCTTGCTCCTGCCATTTTTCTAGGGTCTCAAACTCCAAACTACTAGAAATGTGCACAGGCCTCTGTGGTGCATCTAATTCAGATGTTTTACTGAAATTGATAAATCATCATCAACAATGTGTGTGCCGCCCTTAGTCACAGATCCGAGGCCAGGTTCCACAGATCCGAGGCCAGGTTCTCAATACTGATGTTTATTGAACAAACAACGTAGAACTACATTGACAAGACAAACACCAATCAGTCATACATTCATAAACACAAACACAAACTTAAGCGTTATTAAATAATAACCAAAACAAAAGACAACATACCACTTTTGCCGGCTTGTGGACTAAGAGAGGGTATTGTTGATCTTGCCCATAAGACGATATAAACTTGAAGAACCTTGTATCTTGAACTTTTGAGCGTAAGACGATATAAACTTAACTTATGAACATAAGAACATTTAACTTTCCGTTACCAGTGAGCTAATAGACAACAGCTTGCAGCATGCCAAACAGGTGGCCAACACCTGGCCCACACGAGCTCATTCATTATATTCAAACATTTCACAGGAAGTGACAAGGAGCGCTATGCATCATGGGAGACTGCGTCCAGAGAAAATATTACATTGTTAATAATCAATAAATAACATTATAATTTCAGTATGTAAAATAGTAAATTATTACTTGTGCAAAATATGCCAGTTAGTGCAAAATGTTAAAAGATGGTGCAAAATATGCCAGTTAGTGCGAAATGTGCAAAGATGAGGCATATTAGGGGGGGAATTCTCTGACTGCAGCTACAGTGTGTCTCATGTTGTCTATGTGTCACATGTGAAATAAAATGCCACCTAAAAGCATACACATTATCTGAGGATACTGAGCATGTTTCTTTGTCTCTCCATGGTTTCCTAGGATGCCTGCACACCATTGCTGTGATTGGTCCCTTGTTTGGCTACGTACTAGGATCTGTCTGTGCCGGCCTTTATGTGGACATTGGCTTTGTCAACCCAGGTGAGGGGATGTGCAAACTGTGTGTGTGTGTGTGTGTGTGTGTGTGTGTGTGTGTGTGTGTGTGTGTGTGTGTGTGAATCTGTCTTTGTGTGTGTGTGTGCATCTCAGACAACATGCCCATCACCAGTCTTGCTGTCTGTGTGTGTGTGTGTGTGTGTGTGTGTGTGTGTGTGTGTCTGTGTATGTGTTTGTGCAACTCTGTCATTATGTGTGCGTTTGTGTCACAGACAGCGTGACCATCACCCCTCAGGACTCCCGCTGGGTGGGTGCATGGTGGCTGGGCTATGTGGTAGCGGGGGTGCTCTCCTTCATCACTGCCCTCCCTTTCTGGTTCCTGCCCCGCTCCCTCCCCGAGGACCCCCAGCTGTCACAGAACCCGAACCACAATCACTATGACGACAACCAGGACCCTCCTGCTCTGGAGCCCCTCACCACGCCTCAGCAGGAGGAGCTGGAAGAGAAGACACCCAACATCAGCGAGGTCGCCAAAGGTAAGGACATGTGGACTGACTAACCCTGGGGCCTTCCACATTTGCCAGGCTAGGGACCCCTTGGATTATAGAGAGACAGAGTAACATGGTTGGACCTACAGCCTGTTAAACTGGCTAACATTAACATATGACCTTTATCATCAAGTACTTTGTGAACACATTAATACAAAAAATATCATCAGACTGTTATTTAAGACAATTATGACGTTTGCTTTGGGACTATAATCTTTTTTGGCACTTGGGTCCTGTAGTAACTCTGAATATCTCCTGCTCTACTTGATAACTTATCTTTTATCCCAGAAATAAAAGATTCAGATTCACTATTTATTTGTCACATACAAATTTACAAAGTACAATATGCAGCGAATGCTTACTTTATAAAAGGTTAAAATTCAAATAATTCAAAGCACAATATGCAGTGAAATGCTTTCTGTCCTCTGTCCTCAATGACTGTGCATTGTTAAACAGAGGATATGAAATATAAACAGGGGAATGAAAAGTAACTAAAGGAGAAAGTGTTGCATTGAGTTTTCCATGTTATGTCTACACAATGGATCTATGGCCACTTGACTTGACATGAGCAGTTATTTCATTATAGCTTACCAAACATGTAGGTCTCTTTTCAACTTTAGGATTTTTTCAGATAAAAAATATGCTAGCAAAATACAAAAGAACATTTAGAAAGAACGGAAAATGTATGGTCCTTTTGGCAGGCACAATTAGGGTAACCAAAAGAAAGCAGATCATCATGACATAAAGCTGTAAGTTGATGCTAATTATCATGACAGACAGTGATCTATGGCATGGCAATCAACATTGAATCTCTTCTTGTGTTAATTCTTCCAGACTTCCTTCCCTCCCTAAAGCGCTTGTTCACCAATAAGATCTACGTTCTCTACATGGTCTCCAACATTGTGATGTTCAACGCTTTCGTCATAATCATCACATACACTCCCAAGTTCTTTGAGCAACAGTATGGACAGAGTGCTTCCAAGACCAACTTCCTCATTGGTATGTCAAGCTGCTAGTGCTTATGCTGATGATGTGCTATTGTGTTATTCATGTGTATAATAACTGTGGCAGTCATCCTATTCTACTGTTCATGGGTGTGATAGTTGTATGGCAATCATGTGCAATGGCAAACACAAATCTATCCCACTGTTGCTGTACTGTGTCCTTATGCTGATGACTTGATGTGCTAATTATTTGTCAATCATATTGATTTTAACTGATTGTTAATATTATTGATCCCTCCCACCATTGCTGAGCTGCGTGCTTATAAATGAGGATGACATAATGTGCCACTTTCTGGTTGATCCTACTGACTAAATCCCAGTGTCCCCTGTAAGCCCCGAACTCATTTATTCCAAGTGTTGACCTACGCCTGCGTTCATAACACTCAGATATGACCAACACCTGTGTTAAACACACTTACACCTGCTTTCCTAACACTCAGATATGACCAACACCTGTGTTCAGCACATTTACACCTGCATTCCTAACACTCAGATATGACGCAACACCTGTGTTCAGCACACTTACACCTGCGTTCATAACACTCAGATATGACCAACACCTGTGTTCAACAGAACTTACGCCTGCATTCACCATCGCATTCATCATGCTGTCTGTCTTGAGAAATGAATTCACTCGTTTTGGACAGCCTCAGGAGTTAGAGTTAGGGAGGACATTAGGATTCAGCTAGTTGGGGGTGCCGTGGTAGGCTAAGGTGTCACACCATAAACCTCGGGGACCCAGATTCAAGTCCAGCCCGAGGTCATTTCCTGATCCTTCCTCATTTCTCTCTCTCTCCCAATCATTTTCTATCACTCTACTGTCCAATCATAATAAAGAAAAAAAAAGACAAAAAAGCCCCCAAAAAAGATTCAGCCAGTTATTGTAAGTGTTTGTTAATCATATGCATCCCTCACACCGCTGTCATTTTTGGTGCTCATATTGACGACATGATGTGTTACTTGTTTATTAATTATGAATTAATTATGCTTATTGTAACTGTTCGTTAATTGATCCTCCTCACTGCTGTTGTACTGTGTTGCCATGCCAGGTATTGGCGGCATGCCTGCCGTGTCTCTTGGCATCTTCCTGAGTGGCGTGATCATGAAGAAGTTTAAGCTGGGACTTCTGGGCGCGGCCCGAGTTGCTTTCTTCACCTCCGTAGGGGGCTTCCTGTTCACTCTGCCCTACTTTGCTCTCAGCTGTCACAATTTAGACGTGGCGGGGCTCACCGCCCCATACAGCGGGTAATACACACAAAAAAAACACACACACACACACACACACACACACACACACACACTCTCACTCAGCTATCATAATATAGGTCTGGCCAGGCTCACTAGTCCAACTGCATTTACACACACACACACACACACACACACACACACACACACACACATACACCACACACACACACACATATTCACACTCATTCACACACACACACACACACACTTACAAGTTTGTGTCAAATTTTTTAAGATATGTTGTTTAATGGTTTAATGGTGTTTAATCTGCAGCACTGAGTGTTAAACTGTGTTTGATGCATCAGGTCAGAGTCCCTGAGGGGAGTGGACAGTGGAGCGCTGCCATCCTGTAACAGCGCCTGTGGGTGCTCCCAAAACCAGTGGGACCCCGTTTGTGGGCAGGACGGACTAACCTACGCCTCTCCATGTCTGGCAGGATGCACTGCCACGCAAGGAACGGGGAGGAACACGGTGAGAACTGCACATGCTCACACACATACATACACAGACACACAGATACAGTCACAGAAACACACATAGACATACACAGTCACACACACACACAGACACAAACAGACACACACACACACACACACACACACACACACACACACACACACACAGAGAAACTGGTGTGTGATATGAACTGTGGTGTTTGTGTGTTTTCTGCTTGGTTCCTCAGACGTTCCACGGCTGCAGCTGTGTTCAATCTTCTGGCCTGAGTCTGGAGAACTCATCAGCAGTTCTAGGCCAGTGTCCGCGGGAGAACGCCTGCTCCACCATATTCTATATCCACCTGGCCCTACAGGCCGTCAGTTTCTTTGTCTACTGCCTCGGGAGCACACCCATGTTCATCATCACGCTCAGGTACGGCCACCTGCTTTCCTAACACTCAGATATGACCAACACCTGTGTTCAACTGAACCTACACCTGCGTTCATAACACTCAAATATGACCAACACCTGTGTTCAGAACACTTACACCTGCATATCTAACACTCAGATATGACCAACACCTGTGTTCAGCACACTTACACCTGCTTTCCTAACATTCAGAGACCAACACCTGTGTTTACCTGAACCTACGCCTGCGTTCATAACACTCAGATATGACCAACACCTGTGTTCAGCACACTTACATCTGATTTCCTAACACTCAGATATGACCAACACCTGTGTTCAACTGAACCTCCGCCTGCGTTCATAACATGCAGAAATGACCAACACCTGTGTTCAGCACACTTACACCTGCATTCACCATCGCATTCATCATGCTGTCTGTCTTGAGAAATGAATTCACTCGTTTTGGACAGCATAAAAAATCAACACAATGATATGTCTATGAGAAGTTGTTCCTCTCATTTACACCACAGTGAATGCATTTGCAGTGTGTAAGCGTGGTTATCACTATTTTCATTTTCGTCCACTATTTTTTGCCATGCACGGTATCGCTGTCTCCATTGCTGGGGACCTGGTGTTTTGGTGTGAACACACACATACCACTAATGTACGGCAACTGCTGTGCACTGCGAAGACACCTACCGTTTCTGAAATGGCATACCGCTCTATACAGCATACGTCAGGAACTGGAAGGTTTCATTGTGTATCACGAGAGAGTGTGCTCGTTTGACTAGATTGTGCACACACTTTATGTCATTTACTGAAATAATGACTCTGTTTTGTAAAATGGGCAAGTATTTAGTAAAATCCGAACATATTTTCCAAATTTAGATCGACAACAAAATATCTAGCAGTGGTACGTAGTATGTACGGGCATCAGCATGCCATTTAGGATATCACACAACCGACTGCTGTGTGAACGAGGCCTAACAATAGGTGTCTCTTGACCACTCTTAGTCATTGTTAGTATCTCTATTGTCTGGAGCACAGAGGGGGAGCAGCCGTGTCTCATCTCTACTGTGCCAGCATCTGTACAGTACTAGAGCTGCTTTGAAAAGCTACAGCTAACCCAAGCTGCTTGTACAGCAGGAATATAGCATGAGTGAGTGGGCAGTGGGCTCACACACATACATACACAGACACACAGATACAGTCGCAGACACACACTTAGACACACACAGTCTCACACACACACACAAACAGAGAGACACACACAGACACTGGTGTGTGATATGAACTGTGGTGTGTGTGTGTGTGTGTGTGTCTGGCACAGCAGGAATATGGCAAGAGTGAGTGGGCAGTGGGCTCACACACATACATACACAGACACACAGATACAGTCACAGACACACACATAGACACACACAGTCACACACACACACACACACACACAAAAACAGAGAGACACACAGAGACACTGGTGTGTGATATGAACTGTGGTGTGTGTGTGTGTGTCTGGCACAGCAGGAATATGGCATGAATGAGTGGGCAGTGGGCTCACACACATACATACACAGACACACAGATACGGTCACAGACACACACACACAGTCACACACACAGATACACACACACACACACACACACACACAAACAGAGAGACACACACACAAACATAGACACACACATACACACACACAGACACTGGAGTGTGATATGAACTGTGGTGTGTGTGTGTGTGTGTGTCTGGCACAGCAGAAATATGGCAAGAGTGAGTGGGCAGTGATTAGATCAGTGTATTGTTTAGGGAAGATCTGCGTCCTCTTTGAGTCCTCTTGTTGTGTGTAATTGTGTGTAATTGTGTATGTGTGTGTGTGTGTGTGTGTGTGTGTGTGTGTAGGAGTGTGGAACCGGAACTGAAGTCGCTGTCTGTGGGAGTATTCATGCTGATGCTACGAGTCCTTGGTAAGTGCATAAGTGTGTGTGCATGTGTATGTATGTGTGAACGCACCTATAACTATTGGGTGTCCAAGTAGAGACATGTTATACTGTAAAAGGTTTTACTTTCACACACTACAAACTTCGTGTAAAAGGTGCGTCCTGATATGCATCAGGATAGCTCTTGTGACATTTTGCAGTGTGGGAGGTCCAGGTGTCTCCTAGCACCCAAGGAAGCTATGCGTTCCTGGTGGGTTCTCTCTCCTGGTGGGTGTGATATATGATATGAGCTGTCAATGGAAAAATCCAGTTTCAATCAGCCCATATCCGGACCCTTGTGGTGATATGAGAGGGAAGGACCCTTGCTCATGTGGTGATATAAGAAGGAAAGATCCTTGCTCATGTGGTGATATGTGAAGGAAGGATCCTTGCTCATGTAGTGATATGAGAGGGAAGGATCCTTGCTCATGTGGTGATATGAGAAGGAAGGATGCTTGCTCATGTGGTGATATGTGAAGGAATGACCCTTGCTCATGTGGTGATATGAGAAGGAAGGACTCTTGCTGATGCAATGACATGAGAATGAAGGATCCTTGCTGATATGTTTAAGGTGTGGCAGGGGAATCTTGGCTGATATGTTTAAAGATGGATTCTGGCTAATGCATCTCTTGTCTGTGTAAAGGGGGGATCCCCGCTCCGATGTACTTTGGGGCGCTGATCGATTCGACCTGTCTGAAGTGGGGAAGCCGTAAGTGTGGGGGTCAAGGAGCGTGTAGATTCTATGACATCCACACCTTCAGGTGAGTAGATGTGTACACATATAACACACACACAAACACACACACACACACATACAGACACACACATATAGAGGGAGGAAGGCTGGAGGGCTCTGTGACATCCATGATACAAATGTAAACACACAGAGACACATACACACACTCACACACAAATACACAGACACATACAGTATACATGACATGGAGGACAAGGCTGTGTAGGCTGCGTGATGAGACATACCCACCCACACACACACTCAATCACACACTGTCCCTCTACCAGGTACCTGTTCTTGGGTATGACTACCGCTCTGCGTCTGCTGGGGTACGTCCTCTTTTGGGTGGCCATCAACCACATCAAGAGGACCTTACTGAAAGCACGCCGCACCCAGGATATGGCACTGGAGAAGACCCAGGGGGACCGGGAGCAGGGCCATACAACCAGTGAGACTGAGAGGAGGAGCATCAGTGAGAGGCCACCAACCAATGGGAGTGAGAAGATGGGGGTGAATGAGAGACATAGAGCCAATGAGAATGAGAAGAAGGACATTGATGAAAGTCATGCAGCCAATGGGAGAGAGAAGATAAACATCAGCAATAGAGACATCAATCAAGTCTGATAACTGAGGACTGAGACATGAGTTTTGATTATTTAATTATTATCTTAGAGGGTGTTTTGGAATACCCTTTAGTGACTGAAAGTGCACAGCAAGTTCTTTTATAGGGTACAAGATACTCTATCTGTCACATGCGTAATCAGATGCGACATGCTCAGATCCCCCCTTTCTGTTTATATAATTTATATATAGTTTATATAATTTCATTTCAATTGACAAGAAGTAAGAAAATACAGTAATTTCCCAAATATATACGCCGCACCATGAATAAACCTCAGGTCAGTGTTTTATGCAAACGAAAAAAAAAGAAAACTATGTATTGACCTCACTCTTATATTAACCTCACTCATGTACTAACCTCAGTTTACTGATTATCATTGAATCACAATCAGATCAGATCAAGTAGAATAATGAAAAGAAATGCAATCCTGTATAGCCCTCACCTATGTATTAACTTCATAGATGAAGAAATTTTGCAAAATCAATGTATTAACCTTGATTAATAATTGGGAAATTACAGGAGGGACATTAAGTGACTGACTGTCCAAATACACACACACTACATAGACTGTAAAAAAGATAAAGCAAAGCTTACTTGAAAAATTGGTGGAAACTCGTTGCCACAAATGGCTCAAGTAAACATAATTAAACATTACTAGTCATTTCCAAGTTATGCCACACTATGAAAAAGAAAAAGTAAAGCTTACTTCAAAAATTGGTGGAAACTCGTTGCCTCAAACAACTTAAGTAAACATAACTTGAGACTAGATATGTTTACTTAACTCGTTTAAAGCAACATTTTACACCAAGTTTTTCAAGTAAACTGGATGTTTTTTATTTTTTACCAAACAAATATGTTTTTAAACCAATCAAATATAGGCTTTTACCCCTGACGCGATAAAGGCAGGCTTAATAATGACCAAAACTGAAATTAGCAAACAGCCAACAGAGGCATTTGATTTATATTTGTTGATCCCACCTCAATGAAGTGGAAGATGACACGTAGGTATCCAGACCAAGCTCGATCTCAGATTGAGGTAATCAGTCGTGACCAAGCTAAACCAGAGCTGCACAGCTTAAGGATAGAAACTCCTCCTGAGGCTTCTCCTGACTCCAGAGCTGTGTGTAAAAGACAGCTTTGACTAAATACAGTTACAATTTCGGTTCATTTCATATGCCAGTACTGTTCTCTCTTATGTCTTACACGCTTACTGTCATTTTCCCACTGAGAACTGAGAGACTGATGCAGAATAGTGTTGTCTTCCTAAAGACCATCTTCCACTAGATGGCACCACTTAGCTTGGAAATGCAATGCAACACGATGTATGCAATGTGAGCTTAGGTTGTGCAAGTGTGATACAAGTTACAAATGTGTGGCATATATTATAAACAATTTATATCTAGGAAATTAGGTCGGTTTCATTGAAAGTGGACATTTTGTCACATCCATAACTTGTGACTTGTCCACATGTTCCTTTCGTTTTAAATACAAAGCTGCAAGGACTTTGAGGAGAACTTTTGAGTAGTTATTTTCCGGAATGGATAAAAGTTGTGCCGTGTCTGTGCAATAAAAATATGTATTTTGGTGCAATCATGCAACCATCAAAAATTGTAAAGTTGATGAGACTGAGAATGATGAGACTGATCTGAGATTCAGAATTAAAAATGTGTATACAGATATATATTATATGTAAAATGATAAGTTCACCAGTATCTTTCACACACACACTGCACAGTATGTATGTATGTATGTATGTCTGTATGTGAGAAACATCTGTAAGAAACTGGCACATTCTGGTGGGTTGAAAACAAGCTATAAAATATGTGAATAAACGTGACGTATGTCTGTGTCCTCTGATCATCAGTGTAGGACACCAGTGCGTCACAATGTCATCCAGCTATAAGGAGAAACAAAACCAGGCAGCTCTGTGGTGATATGCATGGTATGCTATCGAGACAAAGAGGACGTCTATCCCCGGGGTTCGCATTAGACGAGAGCTGCAGAGATGCAGATACGGTCACAGTCTATTTCCTTACTTCAAAATGCTGCTATTGTTCTAGCTTCTGTTTATACCAGAAACACGTATAGCATATATATATATATATATATATATATATAGCATTAAAACATTGGGTGACAATGATTCACAGCCAAGGGATTTTACGCTTGTTTTGTAAAGATAGAAAATGGCTATGGTATAAATCTATGTCCTCTTTCTAGGCACATTTCAGAAAAAAAAAAAAAAAACACTGCTGAGTGGTCGGCTCTTTAATCAAACTATGCAGACCGCATCTATATCCTCTATAAACGTCCAGCTCTTAATCCCACGTTTGATGCCAGAATAGAGAGTGGAGTTCTCTGATTGCATGTGTGATTTCGCTTCAGTCTTTTAGGCACAGTGCTGCTGTTGCTTCAGTGGAATGTGCAAAACTGAATCATGGCTGTCTGACAGATTTAAATGCCACTTGGAGGTTAAAGTGGAGAAGAATACAAAAAACTACATCATTCACCCAAAAATAGAAGCAGCGTACAGTATTTTCCAATTGTAATTTTTGGTGTAAGAAATGACAGTGAATGGCGTATAACAACCAGCACTTTGCTTGTCACGTTGCAGAACTCAGTGACATATCCTGACATACAGAGACCATTCTATCCCACCTCACACACAGTACATCCTATTTGGGTACTTTCTGTATTCAAATATATGCACAGGACACAACACATATAAATTCATTTCTTTCTTGTCTTTGTAGACACTGTAGTAATTAACTATTTTTGCCTGGTTTACCAAGTTTGCCATCAGACATTGGGATGTGGGCCATGTGGTAAGAAGTTCCTGATCATATCACCTGCCGTTCCTACTTGGTTTACACTTGCTTTCATTCTGACCAATAATACAACTCCCTGTGCTCTTTCTCTACTTCTCTCCAACCCCCCATTGAATGCATATGGCTGTAGGATGCGTGTGTATGGAACATTTCAGCAGTGTAAACATAATACAGTGTAAACCAAAATAACGTTCTAATTTGTTCCCAAACTACTGCCGTTATTTAGATCACATATGGTGTATTGAAATGGAAGCCCTGTGGGAACAGCTATCGAACTTGAACTCTACTCGAACTCGGGCTATAACCTGGTGTGTGTGTACACCAGTAGGCCTATTAACTGTACATCAGCGGTGGGGAAACCATCTGGGAAAAGACCTGCTTGCTTTTTTATGCTGGACACACCACACATCTTTGAAACCTTTCCACTCAGTCAGAGCTTTCTACACACATCCATCCACACAGAAATATGGTACACGGTACATCTGGACACACTGGATATATGGGCCTGACTTTAATGTATGTAGGAAAGAGAAGAACCCTATCTGTTGTCAGTAGGACTTTTCCACATGGGCTTCCATGGACTGAAGTGTGTGGGTTAACCACAGAGTACTGAGCTGTATTTAACCGCGTAGTGTGATTGTGTAGTTTGCAATGTATATTGTATCTCTCTGTGATACGTTGCCTTTGATCTCTGTGTGATTTGGCTTGTGTGGGTTTATAAGCTTGTTTATGTATGCATGTCACACATCGCTGCATGTGACAATTCTGTGTGTGTGTGTGTGTGTGTGTGTGTGTGTTTTTGTTTCTTTTTTTTGGGGGGGGGGGGGGGGGGGCTTGCTTGACTTTATAAGACATCTTCAGAGCCCAATGCTGCAGAAGTTGGCAACAGCAACTTTAATTTTCTGTCAGAAGTTTGATGGCAGAGGATGTGTGTAGGTCTATGAGTGTGTGTGTGTGTGTGTGTGTGTGTGGTGGGGCAGCAGAGGGGTGTGATATGGGATGGGGGTGGCAAGACAGGGTGGTGGAGGATGAGTCCACCCTGATAGAGGGCAGGGGCACAGAAACCACGGCAACAGGGCTGTGTCTGCCACCAGTGGGGATGACGCCTGACAGTGACGCTGACGCGGTTGACCCGAGTCGGGTTCTTCAACGGTGTGCCATTGCCATCCTCCACTAATGGAGAGGAGCGGGGGCTATATTTGGAGAGGATGATGTCACAGACGACTCAAACAGGAGCCTATAACAGGCACGAGCAACAAGCTAAAACCCAGAGGTTTTTTAAAAAAATCTATTCCAGGAGGACAATACCAGCATTCTCTGGAAAACAGCATCCAGCATCCTACTATCTTCTGACGGTAAGGGCTCTTTGAAAAGTTGCTTGAGTGTAGATGGAAGTTTAGTGAAAGAAAGTTTATGGAACAGTGTTTTATTTTATTTTATTTCATTATATGTATTTGGTAATCTTTTGGTTCATCAACACCAAATAATAGAATATCCTTACCTGTTGGTATTAATTTATTGATAGTGCCTTTGCCACTTTTTGGATAGATAGACAGATAGGTACATAGACAGAGACCATCAACAACTTTTTAAATTTGTGTTTCTGTCATTCTGTTATGCAGCTGCGGTTAAAATGAACCACCTGAGACTACCCGCGCTTGTGCTCGCGCTGCTACTCGTCCTACGGTTCGCAGATGCTGCCCCAAACAACAGGTAACCCCGAGAATGCGCAACAAACCATCTTGCCAATCACAATTACCTCGAGTGGGGCGCGGAGTTGACACTTCTTTGTCAAGCGCTGACCAGGTGAACACAGAGTGGTGTTCATTTCAAAAAGAGATGCCCTACAACAGCAGACAGCTATTATCCGTTCTCCTTCATGGGCGCTCTCAGTCGCTTTAGATTAGCCGGCTCATTCTGCAGTGTTGATGACAAGATCTCTCTCCGTGCAGCGGAATGCTTGGAGTGGCGGTGATGTCGCGCGGTGTGGGAGAGAGACTGGATGATATAAGTCCAAGAGCGCAATCGCGCGCCAAATTGCCACTTTGGCGCTCCGCGGTTCACTCTTGGTCTCCAAGGGGGGAAAACTCTGAGGCTGACACATGACAAGTGCATTTGTAGAAAAGATTTTTAGTCAACTTTTTTTGTCTATTACAGGTATACAATTTCCTCCAGCGATCAGGGGAATGATGTACAGGAGACAGAAAGTTGGATGTTGCCGGGATTCTCAGCTCATCCTTTCCTCAGTTTGGTGGGCTCTCGACCCCAGAGAGCTGTCACATCGACAGATAGGTACGACGGTTATATTTATATTACTTTAAGTTTAGAAAGTTGAGGTTGGATCACTGGATAATTTCCATTTGCTACGTAGGCTAGCTACATTTGAACTTTGAAAATATTGGCTGAAGTGGGAAAGTTCAGTGTGTGCTGTGTGTGTGTGTGAGAGAGAGAGAGACTATTAGCTTTTTGAAATGTTGTAAGTCTATGCATCGTTGTCCTCTGCAGTCACCACTTGGAGAAGCGCAAGTGTAACACAGCTACCTGCGTGACGCAAAGACTGGCCGACTTCCTCATCCGCTCCAGTAACACCATCGGTACCGTGTATGCCCCGACCAACGTCGGCGCCAGTACCTACGGCAAGCGCGAGCTTCAGTCACCCAACTACATTACTCTTTAGCGCAACATGAGAGTTTGGAAACAACTCAAATACTTCAGCAAATGTAACATAACAAAGACTAATCCGATTTTGTTTATTAATTATTGACATTTTATTTTGTATTTTGGCGAAAAAAAGAAAAACAGTGCCTTTGATATGGCTGCACAATGTTTTTAGCAGTAAGAGCACCTGAATAAAGTGCTCAACCTTGGCTCTGTTTGGCAAGTAGGTCCTCAACTTTGGTTTAATGCAAACCTGGTATGTGAATAAAATGTGGCCTGTAAGGACAATGAAGATTGCTCACATTTTGATTTCATTAGTTTTTTTTTATAATAAAAAGAGAAAAAAATGATTAATGAATTTTGAATTTTAATTTTGAATGGTATGCTTTGGTGTCCGACCTCCCCAGGGACTGCAGATGGAAAATAGCTTGTGGCTAAATCTGGTACAATCTTCTCTATTTCTAAGTGATTTATGCATTTTGTACATGGTCCCTGTAAATAATAAAGGAATGAAGAATGTTTTTGGAATCTGCAATTTTCCATTCAGTTTAATACTTAGGACATATTCAATGAGATAGTATTGCCCAGTCTTTGAATATGAAGGTCAGGGAAGGATACTTTTCACTGAGCTTCTCAGCACGGCTTCTCAGTCCAGCTCTTTCTGTGCATTTACTTATTCCTAATGCAGATGAGCCTCAAGCAAGCTTAACTACTGTGGAATGCCATACAAAAATACTGGTTAAAACACACTCAATTGACATGCAGTATTTTGAAAGAATCTTACAGATCCTTTATTGCTTCCTTGAGTCTTATTTCTTATCTCTTCACAATGTCTTCCACACAACTTTTTATCTTAAAAAGCAAAAACAGAAAACGGACCTGTTCTTTGTGCATTGCCTAAGTTCACACAGGATAGATGAGGCTAAAAGGTTTTTGAACACCGGTTTAATTTAATAACAGATGATTGACACAGTACTGCAGTAATAAAACAAATGCCACAGTTTTGATGAAAACATTACAGCCTTCTCACAATTCAGGTTCAAAACTTTGTGTAGGCCTACCAGCAAAAACAGAGAGAGAGTAGAAAAAAAGTAGTAAAATGTGTCAGTGAGCTTTGTACAGTATGCTGTGAGACCTGAAGATACTAAGTGAGGATTAAAACTAGTTTTTAATCCCCAGTGTTAAGAGAGAACAAAAAAGTAGACTGTTTCCGCATGAGCGGAGGGGAGCGTGACTATTAAAGCAACACAAGAGGTCTGCACTGCCTTTGATTATGAGGCTGGGGAGAGATGGCTTCTGGACCATTATCCACAAAACGCACGCAAAACATGTGAGCTACAGCGGCTAGACTCATATGCTTCTCCTATAGGGGAAAGATAATGTGTTATATGTGCTGAAGAGGCCCATCCATCCACCGTGATGGAAAGGTCAGTAAACACCCAATGAAATCAGCCCTGCAAATGAGAAATCACCTCACTCACTTTTGCCATTTGCTCCCGATGAACCTGTTTTTTTGCTGCACAGTCAAGTGTTTCATTTATAGTAATAGAAATATATAGTGGTCGATGCACAACACTCTGATTCATACAAACATTAATGTATTATGTGAAGTATTTCTGTATATTCTGTAAAGCACATCTCTGCATCACATGACACAAGGCATTATTTGTAAATGGATCCACTTCAAAACTAAAAACTTTAACAATAAAAGGTTTTTATTCAACACCTAACAGACATTTAGGCTATGAAACTCAAGAGTGAAGGGATATCAGGGAAACTGAAGTGATATCTGCCATGATCTTTGGACGATAGCCTAGTTTCTACATTGATGTGACTATCTATGAGCAGTCTGATTAGTCTTATTTGTCTGTATTAGTTTATGTTGAAAAGAGAAGCCCCAGACTGCCTCTCCATGAGCGGTATGGTTGTTCTGGTGTGTGTCCTCAATGACATACTGTTTTAGGGTAATAAACAGATCCAGAGGCCAATGCCATGATCTCCTCAAAGAGGCATGCTACAGGACCTTTTTTTAATACACACACACACAGAGAGAGAGAGAGAGAGAGAGAGAGAGAGAAGAGAGAGAGAGAGAGAATGCCTAATGTCAGGGAAATGGCATTGGCTCTACATCTTGCACAATTTAATTTGTTAATGTTTACTGTGTTGAGTAATATTGTTTGTCTAATCTTAATCAAATCATGGGTGGATAGCTCAGTGTCATTCACTGCTTGCAGTTTGTTTTCATATTGTTCTATCAAAGTGAACATGATAAGAATTTTGTCTTCTTCTGCTGCAAAAGCGCCGTGCCACTCGAAATGTTTCGCGTGGAGTCATTTCCGTTCCCCTCTTCAGGGGCTACTGCCAATGTAATGAACAATGTAATTAAGTTGACACCGGAAATATGTGTACCTCTCAAAGTCATACTGCCTCTATTATTCCACCGTATCCAACAAAACCACAGTCGCTGATTAATTTACAAGTGTGCGTTGCAGATATGGATAGCTTGGCGCGTTGGTTCATTCGAGGCTGGCATGATGAACAACCGCAATAGTCCCTTATGACGCGACTGTCAAAGGTGATTGCCTCTGTCAGAGCCAATTATTATAGGCAGCTATGGGCCTACATGTGGTGTGGTGTGCAGGCGATTTGCAGACCTATGGCCACGATTGCGCTGACTACAGCTTCAGGCTCTCTTTGGAAAAACTGAAGAAACTGATATCTGCGTTTTATAGGACGCGAGTCCAGTTTTGTCTACCAATACTGGAAAGCAACCGGAATAGGTATAGTCAGTATCAAAATAATTAAAGCTATCATCATTTTACAAAAACTGTAGGCCATATTCTCTTAGAAAACACGACAATCACCACGGTCAGTTCATATTTCCTAGCCGTCATTTTGTGCTCATACTTGCACAGTAACATCGAGTAGTAAAATTTGTTCCCAAAATGCACCTTTTCATGGGGAAAAGCTCTCGCTGCTCCTAAATGAGAAGTGTAACCCACACAGTTGCATCCAATACAGGGTGCTGAAATTGAAACTGTCACTGAGGTGATAATGTCATTGGAGAAGCATGACGGATTGTCGGTCACTCCTCGCTTCCGAGGGAGCTGATGTGCCTCTTTTACGACTGCTATTTTTGGCACAGTTTTCCCTATTCTGATGCTTTATTTTATTTCTGTTTAGATGCCTTAAAGTCAGGACTATTTATAAAATCACATGGCAGTATCTGAAAAGAGAGAGAGAAAACTGCCTGTCTTTCAAAGACCAAGCCGTGTGGTCCAGCTTGTGGGGAATTGGCAGAACGCATTGCATGACTTCTGGTGAAAATTGAATTAGCCTATCTGAATTACTGTCATAAGGCAGCGTGACTTTTTATAAGCTACTATGCAAGTGTAATGTAGGTTATACTGTATTAGTCTGTGTTTTCTTTTACTTTGATAATGTTAGGCATTGCGCGAGAACTGCTACTCTCTTTCAGAAATGCCTCTGAGTTTTGGAGCTTGACCTCTACAAGCCACCGTAGGTGTAATGCAAGGCTGTATACGGAAGCCCAATGTGACACGGTCTGATTATCACGTTTGGACCGATTATGTACCCGTTCTCTTATTTTGATCTTATTTTGTCAGTTCTCCTGCAAAAATCTAGACATTGCGCTATTATTAGACAGTCAAGCTCAAGTGAGCCGGCACAAGCTCTGAAACAGCCTTGAACAGAGACCACTAAATCTTAAATGTACGAGCTCTTAAACTGTACACAACAACAGCCTAACGTTAGGCATAGACTGTTAAAGACTTTCGGTAGCCTAAACTTAGTGAAAACGAAGGGATGGCATGCTGCGCAAGCTCTGAAGAACGTGTGCAGTTTGTGGTTGTGGGTGGTGGGATTGCTGGAGTTACTTGCGCTGAACAGGTAAGAAGTTCCTATGTATTTGAATCTAGCCCATTATTCTTTTCAACAACACAACGTCTGAACAAACTGTGCCCCAGAGTTTTTAAAGAAAAGAGATTAGTTTAAGACTCAACCAGAAGTTGAAAATAACCCGGAGTTGAATAAACATGTAGCCTAACGTTGATGTTCCAGCTTGCGTCACAGTTTGCATCAGCCGGTGTCCTACTTCTGACAGCTGCACCATTAGTCAAGACGGTGACGAATTTTAAACAGGTAGACAAACACTCTGAATAAATTAACATTCTTAAAAGAAACGATATGCCAAACGATTTTGTCTAAGTTAATAATCAGCATCATATCGATATACAGCATAAGCTTCAGCTATGAGAAAATAACGCCATATCGCTTTCATTCAGGTGTCGAAAATCTTAGAGGATTTTGAAGTTGAAGAACAGCCGTCCACAGTGCTGGAAAAGAAGTACCCTAATCTGAAGGTCGTCCAGTCTGCAGTGAAAACTTTACAAGCCAAAGACCATGTATGTTTCAACATGAGAAAATGTGTGCACACATTCGTATGGCATTTCAACTGTTAAAAACATCACTGCTTTTCTTACAATGAGTGAAAACAGGGTGCACTTAAAGTGCAAATAAAATTCATTTTTATTACATATTTATTCTCACTCACTCTCACTCTCACTCTCAGACACTACACACTGAAGATGGACGCAGCTTTTACTACGAGAAGCTGTGTCTTTGCAGCGGAGCCAAGCCCAAACTCTTCACCCAGGACAATCCTCTTGTTTTGGGCATACGAGACACCGATAGTGCCCAGGTACTTCCAAGGCGTTCCAGAGTGCCATATTGCATAAATCACCACAGCGATCAGTCATCACAAACACAATACAAGCACATGCTTTCAGAAAGTACTCAGACCCCTGAGCTTTTTATGTGATGGTGTAGCCCAATGTTTGGGAAGGTTGTAATTAATTTTCTCTCACCATACTCCAGACTGAGAAAGTAAAAACAAGATTTCATTCTTGTTTTGTAAATGAATGCAAAAGAACAAAATATGTGGACTGTGGACAGAATACTTTTTGAATAAATCATAGTTTCTATGTATCATTTAATCATGCACCATTGAACTTTACCCTCCACGATGGTATTATGCACTACTGAATTGTCTGCAAACCATTACATGCATTTGGTATTTCCATAGGGACTCACACAGACCAGCCAAACTCTTCACACATTCACACTAAAAGAAGAAAACACAAGGCTGGTTGTGTGGTGTCTGAGATTGTATGTTGTAGTTTGTGTGTGTGTGTGTGTGTGTGTGTGTGTGTTTGTAATACCGCAATATGTTATCTTAAGGAGTTCCAGAGGCGTTTGTCAACAGCGAGGCGGATTGTTGTGGTGGGGAACGGAGGCATAGCACTTGAGCTTGTGTAAGTATGTTAAAAGTGTGTGTGTCTGTGTGTTTCTGAAGTGAAGTACTGATTTGAGATCAGTGACTATTCCTGAAGTTGCTTGGGTCAGTACATAATCCTGATTTGTAGTATTCTCCCTGGTATGAAGGTGTGGGGTGCTGTTGTGTTTTGGTGTAGGCAGGGTAATCTTATTTTAGTCAACTACTGCCCTCTTGTGGTGAAATATTGTTATTAAATTAAATATTAAATAATGAGGAGTATCCTCCTGTGTTGTTTTTGTAATGTACTTCTGTAACTGCATGTGTTTTTGGACATGAGTATGCCTTATTTTGCTCTCTGAGTACATTATAGTGTGTGTGTGTGTGTGTGTGTGTGTGGTGTGTGTGTGTGTGTGGTGTGTGTGTGTGTGTGTGTGAGCAGGTATGAGGTGGAAGGCTGTGAGGTGATCTGGGCAGTGAAGGACAAGGCCATTGGAAACACCTTCTTTGATGCGGGAGCCGCCCAGTTTCTCATTCCTTCACTGGGAGAAGACAAACCTGAGAGAACTTTGCCCTGCAAGAGAGCACGATACACTACTGAAGCAACCTCAGGTAGGAACACACACACACACACACACTGCAAGAGAGCACGATACACTACTGAAGCAACCTCAGGTAGGAACACACACACACACACACGCACACTGCAAGAGAGCATGGTACACTATTGAAGCTGCCTTTGGTAGGAACACACACACACACACACACACATACACACACACACTGCAAGAGAGCACGGTACACTATTGAAGCAGCCTCAGGGAGGAATGCATTCACACACACACACAGCTATTTTCTACTACTGATGGATATTGTGTGTTCAGGTGGGGCAATGGCTGACGTCAGTCGGGTATCTGGAGAGACTGGCAGCGCCCTGGGCCCAGACTGGCATGAGGGCATTAACCTCAGAGGAACACAGAAGGTGTGTGTGTGTGTATGTGTGTATGTGCGTGGGCGAGCGTGCGTGCGAGTGTCTGTATCTGTGTGTGTGCTTATATGTGTGTCCATATGTTGTACTGTAGTACATCAGTCATCTATCTGTATGCGTATTCAATTATGTTCTGTACCTTGTTGGGTATTTTTTACCCATGAATCATTTTGCAAAGTATTGTCATTATATTATTACATTATCATATTATATTACTATGATCCATTGCTTTGGAAAAAAGTCTTGTTTGTTCATGTGTTAGTATGTGCCATCATATACCTGATTTGTCTGTGTTGTCCTGTAACTCTCTGTGTTGTCCTGTAACTGTCTGTGTTGTCGCCCAGGGCTCCCACAAAGTGACTGTGGAGCATCAGTGTGAAATCCAACAGATCTGCAGTCAGCAGGAGTTCCTACACTCATGTACTGAGAGCCCTGTGAGCTCTGATACAGGTGACGCTGCTTACTTAAGTGTTCAGTTGTCTGTAGAGCCTGATCGATTGAAGAAAATTCAACTGTGTATGCTATAAACCGTTCCAACGATAAAACAAAAACAATGCTTGAAAGGTCTATTTCGCTCCCAGACTACTTCCGCTATGTTAAGATCACATAATGGAGTGTTAAAATGGAAACTCTGTGGGAACAGTTGTGACATTAATGATCAAACTCTCTTGAAAATGTAACACTAGAAGGGATACAGCTAAGGTCAAGTCTCGCACATTCTCGCCGCTTCAGTCACAGTTACAGAACAGAATGAAAACCTAAGAGGGGTTTGTTTCAATTTGAAACTTTGAATTAGAAATATTTTTAGATTGCTTATAGATTAGTAAGTCGTTCTGCCTTGTTACTAGGCAACTCAGATAAACGTGAGACTTGGGAACCATAACCAGCTGTATCTGGATGCCCTTTAGGTGACAACTCTTGAAACAGTCTATAATTGGAGCTTAATAGAGCCTAATCAACTGCATATAAACAGAGCTCACTCTAAAGTCTGTCTAACCTCTCACCCCCTCTCCTCTCCTGATGTAGAATCATGGCCAGTCTATGTGCAGCTCACCAACGGCAAACCTACGGTTGTGACTTCATTGTCAGCGCAACTGGGGTTGTGCCCAACACCGAACCATTTCTCCATGGAAACAGTGTAAGGGATGGACACTGTAATCTCGTGGTCACTGGAATTGCCATTCGTCCATTAATTAATTGACAGCTGTAATAGGTGCTTTGATGCATTGATTAATTGGGTGGTACACTGCATGAACTGATTCTATGTGTGTGTGTGTGTGTGTGTGTGTGTGTGTGTGTAGTTTAATCTAGGGGCTGACGGAGGTCTGCTGGTGGATGATCACATGCGCACGTCGGAGGCGGACGTGTTTGCTGCAGGGGACGTGTGCAGCGCAGGATGGGAGCCCAGTCATCTATGGCAACAGGTGTGGATCAGACCTGAAGACACAAACATGGCGCTCATGCAGACACCAAAAGAGTATTTGCTTTATATTTGCTTTATTTGATGTTTTGGCCTCACTGCCACATGCAGAAGTGTGTTTTTTAATCCTTGAATTGCTACCAGATCTTCAGACCTATCGGATATTGTTTTCATATATTTTTGTCAAGTAAATGTGTTTTCTCTCTATCTTTGTTTGTTTGTTTGTTTGTTTGTTTGTTTGTGTGTGTGTGTGTGTGCGCGTGTGTTCTTCTTAGATGCGTCTGTGGACCCAGGCCCGGCAGATGGGCTGGTATGCGGGTCGCTGTATGGCTGCGGAGATTCTGGATGAGCCCATAGAGCTGGACTTCTGCTTCGAGCTCTTCTCACACATCACCAAGTTCTTTAACTACAAGGTTAGACAAAGAGGTTTTACATACTACTTTCCATACATTGCACTCTATCCCCCTCTTTCCCAACAAACCTACACACTAAACACACACTCAAATACACACACACTCACGTACTCTAACATTAGAGTTTTTACTTTTTTGTTAGCCCACACCACCAGTGCCACCACACAGCCCCTTGCCCATCTTCCCCATAACTCAACACAACACAGTGATGGACTTTTGCCAAACAAAAAAACGCCAGCCAGCCAAACTGGGCTCCATAACGATGGATAATGGACTTTTGCATGTTCTTTACGACTGATTTTTAAAGGACCCCTGGCTAGTAAGACATGTCGGCCTTATATTGTTGATATTACGTTGCGGTTAAAATGGCATAGGTTGAACAGAAGAAGTGTTCATTACACCATAACGTACAACTCAACAACCAGGTGATTCACACTTTATTTAGAAAGCATTGAGACGTAAAATGCAATAGCAATTTACAAGATCTATACATTGAGATTTTCTACAAAAACTAAAGCATTTTGAGTGATTTTAAATCACTTAAACATAGTTGACATCAATCTTATAAGGCCAACATACCTTACCAGTCAGGGTTCTATTTAAGAATGTCCATTTAGCTTTCCGGTGTGTTTCCCAAACATGGGCGTCTAGTGTTAATCTGTGGATCACTCGTAAATCTACAAGCGTTTTTACAATGTTAAACAACAATGGTTTCTGGAATTGGTCAGAAAACCTTACAATTCCTGTAAAAAACCTTAAGTAACCGTAAGATCTTAAGATGTTCTATAGAGGGACTTTACAAATTACATATCCTTAAGATGCTTTTGGGAAACCGAACTCAGGTAACCTGCCTCCGTGCCTCTTGAGATTGTGTTTCCTGATAAATATGTGTGTATTTGCCGCCCCCAGGTGGTGCTGCTTGGTAAGTTCAATGCTCAGGGTCTGGGCCAGGACCACGAGCTGCTGGTGCGCTGCACCAAAGGACTAGAGTATGTCAAGGTGGTGCTAAGCAATGGCAGGATGATGGGGGCCGTGCTCATTGGGGAGACGGACCTGGAGGAGACCTTTGAGAACCTCATCCTCAACCAGATGGACTTGTCAGCCTACGGAGAACACCTGCTTGACCCAGACATTGACATCGAAGACTACTTTGATTGACTGCAGTGTGTCTGATTGCAATGGTTTAGAAAATCCCGTTTTAAGACAAATGTACAGTAAATATTTATGCACATAAATACAAATGTGTATATTATTGTACATTATTTGTTTTTGTTTTTTGCACCATTGCAAAACTTACATGGAAGAAAAAAAGTGTTTTTTGTTTATGATTATAGGCTAGGCCATTCATTAAAAAACAGGAAGGGGTGCTCACAGTCACAGTTACACACTGTCCAATTGATTTCAGGTCTATTCCGTTGAAATCCCCATAATTATCAAAATGTAGAAAATTTTACAAAAACATGATAAAATGCAGCATATACTTCTATGTTATTGTAACGGGCTCGCTGATGTGGACAAACCACACAAAGTGAGGCAAAACTTTTTCTTGACGCCTTTTTCTTGAAACTTCTTGACTTGTAAAGTACCCCCGGCTGCGGACTTTCAGGCTCAATGAGGGACGGGGCTGAACGTTGAGCACAGCCCCCTCGCTTTTTAGGACGTTGCAGTGGGTAGGCTACCTTTTGTATCTCATAAAGTTAAGAATAATCAGTTTATCGACTGTGAGTTATGCTATTGAAACTGTGTATTTTACCAGAACTGATTCTGATAAACTTGGGTCATGGGCCTGTCGGTGGTGCAGTTTACAGGTAACGGGGTTTAAATGTGACACGCACCTTTTACCTACTTGCAAAGCGTTGATCAGGGCCACATTGCTGACCACGTTACTATGAGACATCCCGCACATTTTAGGCCGGATTACATAATTTTTCATGGAGATCTACAACAAAACCCAATTCAGCAGCTTACAAAAACACACACAACTTCACAAGCCAAGTTGTCTCTGCAGTAAAATCCGACGAGGACTGGGCTCAACGTTGAGGCTGCAAGTCCTTCTCCATAACTGGGAACTGGAAGTCGAATTTGTCGAATCTGCTGACACGAAAAGCCGTGTGCTGCCAGCCGGTAGAGCGACCATAGACAGTAAAGAGAGCGACACGTCATTTCGGACTCTAAGCACGGAAGTCGTGTGGTCCTCCAAAATTGTTGCTGTCGAACTCGCTCAATATAACAACATTTAACGTAGAAGTAGCAAGGGCCACGTCGAAATGGGTGAGCTATACGATTTTGTAAAAACAATGACTGAAAACAACAGTGTAGTCGTTGTTTAATCTGCTGATTAATGTACTGACTTAGCATTTAGTAAACCTGACATTCCTGGAGCTAACATTAATTAGCTGACCGTTTACGTACACTGTTTATTGTGGTTGGTTTATTCAGATTATTTGATACTGTGTAAATATTACACAGCAATTGTGCACTGAAGGCATACTGTGAGATAATTAGAAGATGTCAGAAATCAGTTATCAGATACTTCCAACGGACTGCTAGCTCGAAACAGTTATGCTAACACCAGTGCTAGCCTATCAATTCTAGTTTATTTGAAATCACGTATTTCTATACAACGTTCAATACAACGTTGATCTACCGCCATTCTCAGATTTGTAGATGATATTTTGTTTGATGATATTTTGCCCATTTGTCACTTTCTCAATTCAACGTTACCTCGGTAGCCTTTTTATGTCTCGGTATCTATGTTAGCCTGGTGTGGTTTGCACTTCTAGGTGAAAGTGTAGGCTAATGCATTTCACAGATTTGTTGGTCCGGTTTTCGTCAGATTAATAGTGTTGTCATGCTATGAGAACTGGGCCGAAGCTCATGGGTAATATAACGGCTAATTTGGTCTTTTTTTGCTGTAGGTGGGTTTTTCTCCAGTCTTTTCTCCGGCCTCTTCGGTACTCGGGAGATGAGGATTCTGATTCTCGGACTGGACGGGGCAGGCAAAACTACCATTCTGTACCGCTTACAGGTTGGGGAGGTCGTCACAACCATCCCAAGTTAGTTATTCTTTAGCAGAACTTTTAAATATTGATGTTAACCTTGTAAAGTCTTATTTCTTGCATGATGTCTGTAACTAACATTGATTGTGTACCCCTATGCAGCCATCGGTTTCAACGTGGAGACGGTGACGTACAAAAACCTGAAGTTCCAAGTTTGGGATCTTGGTGGGCAGACCAGTATCAGGTAAGGATGCGAACTAATCCTGTTAAAAAAATATTTTATATTACCGTCTGAAGTAGCTTAAACTTACATTTATAGTGTTATAATGATAGTGGGTACCTATTGGGGCCTGACCCTCTTAGATCGCCATCATGTTGTTTGCTACTAGAAGCATGTTGACTTGATTGTGCCACTCTGTCTGGTTGCTGGCTCTGTTCCCCAGGCCATACTGGAGATGTTACTATTCCAACACAGACGCGGTCATCTACGTAGTGGACAGCAGTGACCGAGACCGCATGGGTATCTCCAAGTCTGAGCTGGTGGCAATGCTGGAGGTATTATGAACTTGCTATCTGCTGCTGTACTTTGCAGTTTTACTTAAGGGAGTGGGCTTTTCCTGGTTGTGTGCTTGAGTACAAGATAAAAATAGTCGGTGCCTTTGCATAATCTGTCTGAATAGGCTGGAAACCTAAAAGTGCCCTGAAACAAGTTCTGAAACTGTGTCTTATACAGGCTTTTGCAAGGTTAGGCAGTTTATGGGCCTTTCACCATGGTTCCACACTATTGACTGTAAGCCACACCATTTCCCATCATCAGAGATGGATGTGTGTTTGTAGCATGTGGAATAAGCTGACCAAGGGGGTGTACTATAAAGCCAGGTTACTGGCTAAACTGGGTAACTTTAGGAGTAACTGCTTATCTAAAAACAACATGTCACTTCAGAAACAACTGATGCTCAATGGAGGGTTCATTTAGAGATCAGTGGTAACTCCCAAAGCTACTTGGGTCAACCAGTAACATTGCTTAGCAGAAAAGGCCCCAGGTGTAACAGTAGCTAGCTGGTAAGTAGCTACATAGTGTGTACATTAGTAAACCTCCCTCCTGACACCTTAAAAGAAGTTGTGCTTGTAGGTTTGTGTGCTTGACTTTCAGTCTGTGGTTCTGCAAGTTGCTGGTTCGAGCCTGGGCGTGTGCAGGTTTATTTATCATTTTTAGTGTACCTTAGGCACAGTGTAGTACAGGGATCAGAAGTGCTACCTTAGAGTGCGTGTGGTGTGGGGTTGGGGTACCTATCTGTTGCCCACTGTGTTAGTGTTGCATTAGACTTGAACAAGGTGGTAAAACTGCGTGTTACTGGATTGGTGTGTGTGTTTGTCAGGAGGAAGAACTCAAGAAGGCTATCCTGGTAGTGTTCGCCAACAAGCAGGATATGGAGCAGGCCATGACGCCCACCGAGGTGGCGAACTCCCTCGGCCTCCCCGCTCTCAAAGACAGGAAGTGGCAGATCTTCAAGACGTCGGCCACCAAGGGCACAGGACTGGATGAGGCCATGGAATGGTGAGACTCTTCTAGATGCCTCTGTGGGGTTGTTGCTCTTGGGTGCTCCTTGCTGTACAGCGTCATGTGACTATTATTACTACTACTATACTACTATTGTAAAAGGCACTGTATAAATATAATTAAATCAAACTGATTTTAGTGTAGTGGAGCAGAGGCTTTACAGTGCTTACAAGGATCCTTGACTAGTCAGACATGGTGTCGGCTAATGTGGTATAAAAACCCTTAAAAATGTTGTAGCTTTTTCATTATTAGCAATGCAAGCTGAATGGGGCTCTGGGAAATAAGCTAATAGTGAGTTAGCTGACAGTTCTCTACTCATCTTTCTTTTTCCTACTGACTGCACTCGTAACCCTGAACAGCAGGGCTATGGATTTAAATACTCCTGAATAGCCCTTGAAGTGCACTTATTTGCATAGGGATTATTGGCGCTTGTGTCTAAAGAATCTATAACCCTCACATTGACTTGAAGGCTATCCCTGGTCTGGTTGGTCTAGTTGAGACTGGTTTTACTTGAATGAAGACTGAATCATTCAGCCAAATGCTTAGGCTGGTGCAGCCATTGCTGACTGTAGTCCACAGACCAGTTTCTCTTTGGTCTTTGGTTTTATGTATACATGCCCATTTTGACAGGACTTAGTCGTCCCCTGGTTAGATGACTCATCAACACTTACATGTATTTCTTCCCACATTAACCACATTAGAGTGTGTTCTCTAGGCACCCACAGCGCTTCGCAGTCTCAAACTGTCCTCTTTCACTGCCAGTGTAATGCATGGCAGCCATTTTGTGCTAGAATGACCCACACACACCAGCCTTGGGTAGGATGAGGGAGTCAAGTAGGAGATGAGTGGCGAGGCAAGGGGAGCTCTAAGAATCTTCCACGGTGCACCATGCTAGTGTTGTCACGTCAGTTTAACATCTCAGAAGGATGCAGGCTCCCCATCACTGCCCTGGGGCATCGCTGGATGGCTCTTGAGCCCACTACTGGCTGGCCAACAACACTTCCAGCAGCCACTTATTTTTCACAAGTCTCTCATCCAAGTCTCTAACCAAGCCCATACCTGCTTAGTGTCAGACAATCAGCACAGACAGGGTTCCCATTTGGCTGCTGGCAACCAGACTTAATGGTGCATTAAGGTATAAATATCCAAGTCATTTTGTGTTCGCAATATAAACAGGAAGGTTATAAGCAGAATATCTATTGTGTGTATTTTATGTTTTTTTTTTTTAAGTGCACATTTGTATGCCAAGTGAGATCTGTGAATCTACTTTAGCCAAGGATATGACTTGTGTTTAATGATTTATCTGGGTGGTTGTTGACTCTGGTTCTCATGTCTTGCATCTGAGGTGTTCACTTTGTTTTGTGTGTGGAGTGTTGACTCAGTCCTTTTGTCTCATGTCTATCTAGGCTGGTGGAAGCATTGAAGAGTCGGCAGTAAAAGCACAGAACCCATCAACCATCCCCATCTGTAAATACTCCCGACCTTTGACCTGCAGCAGAAAGACTCCTGATTGGCTGCCCACTAGACCAGTGACTGACTGCGCTGTTGCCTCATTGTTTGAAGGCCATTCTATGTATTTCTCGGATGCCCCTCCTTCCCTCTACACACATACACACACACACAAAGAGTGTCTGTTCTCTGTGTGTGTGTGTGAGTGTGTGTGAGAGAGAGGCATCAGGAGCTGTGTAATGAGTGAATCCAGACGGTCCCCACTACATTAATCCGCTGCGCTGGGACCAGCCTCTCACAAGCTAAACAGCTGATCGTAACACTGTAGGAGAGCGAAGGAAACTGTCCCCAGATCAGCGGAGCCTTGTGACTGTCAACATGTGCCACCAGCCGAGACACGAGGCAGTCTGCTCCCACCCCTCGCGAGACTCACTCTGAGATTCGCAATAGATGGACTCGCTGTGAGACTCTGATCCTGCGGCTGTAGCTGTGTTAATCTTCTTCCTTCGCCGATTCAGGTTTCTGATTGGCTGAATCACAATACCCCCCCCCCAGCCTAAACCCTAAGCCCCAATTCTTGAATCCTCAATAACTACTGCTATGAAAAGTTAGTTATGTCTTTGAGGACTTCCAGGACTTAGGGAGGATATTGGGATTCAGTCTCTTTCCTTCTCTCTATGCTTAGTTTTTTCTGAATGTGCTGATTTTATGTTGATCAAAAACTCCTCTGTTCAGATTCCACTACATTTTTTTGTATCTAATCAATCAGTGGGTTTGTTTATTGTTTTGTTTGTATAATGATGATCTTTGTTTTGCCTGTTTTTCTGTTTTTCACTTGCATTTGACTCCTATCGAAATCGATGTTTTGCTGCTTTGGTATCTAACTTTTGGTATTTTAGTACTTAACATATTTAAGAGTAATTGTCATTTGTAAGCGATGGATTTGTAATGGCATATTTATATAAGAGAATGCACCAGTGATGCATCAACTTCAGTCCGAATTCGGCTGTGTCCTCTCCATAATAAAACTATGGTGTTGACTTAGTTTGTTTACGTATGTCCTTTCTGTGTCACTAAAGATGAGATTATTATACAACATTCAGAGGACACACATATCAGCAGGCAGTTGTAACAAAAAAAGTGAACACGAAAGAAGTTCATTTTCTGTATATTAATTAAAAACAGACTGTGTGTTCAATGGCATACTCACGTAAGTATTTTTTTTTTTACCAAACACACATATTTCTTTCCCATCCCATATCTATCATTATAGTATGGAACACTGCATCTCCAGTGGGCTCCATTTATGAAAGACCCTCTTCACCACGGGTTTCACTTGTGTCTAATTGCTGGATACTGGTCAAGGAGATCTGTTGGGGGTGTTTTCTACACAGCAGAATAATTCTCACGAAGAATAAGGCTGGTGTCTGTACAAGAGAATTCTACCATTGACAAACTGGTGAAGTTATCCAAAGAGTAACCTTTGCTGCAGTTTGTCTCGCCACACACATACACTGCCTGAAACAGGAAAACCTGTCTGATTGAAACCCCTATACAGTACACTGCTAACAACTCCTGCCCAAAAGCTGGTGTTTGTAGAAAAGTTTCTGCCACTTACAAAAAATATGATGGCAAATTTCACCAAAGGTTAATACTTAGCACAGTTTGACTTGCCTGTGTGTGTGTGTGTATATACACACACACACACAGCCTCACACAGAACAATCTGCCTGATGGAATCACCTACATGGCACAATGCTGGCAGCTCCTTTCATAGGTCCCTCCTCTCCTGCAGCCAAGCCAACGCACATACACACACATACACACACACACACACTGATGTGTTCCTCTCCTCACACTAACCATCTTGGAGTCCAGTTTCAGTCTGTGGAGGGTCCCTGACTGACCACACTTAGTCACAATAAGTCACTGGACACTGGAGTGACCGTTGTGCTGCAGAGTCTGTAATGTGGTGCCACAGGCAGCAGGTGGCGCTGTTGGGGGGAGGGAGGGTCACTGTAAAACAGCCAGGTCCCTCACCGACTTCCCCTTCAGCTTGAGCTTCTTGGCCTTGGGGGCTTTTCTAGAAAATTCCATCTTCCTCTTCTTCACCTCCATCTTCTGGTGCTTCTTGATCTTCCTGCGGGCAGCAATGTCAGGATTGGACACTGCCTGTAAGAGGAAATGGTGACAGTTAAAAGAGGACACTTCCTTGGGACATCCCTGCTAAATAGAGTAAATAAATATCAACAACAGTTTTGTTCTAAAAGGGAAGAGGAACCATTAGCGAGTTACAAGGGGCAGCTACCTGGGAAAGCCCTGCTTCAGAAAGCAAAATGCCTACAGACTTGTACCATCCATTCACTAAACACAGAGTAGCAAAAAATGTCCTGGTCATGAAGGTAATTCCCAAACAGTTTCAAACATGATTTAAAACATGACTTAAAAATTAAACATGATTTCAACATTCTATTCATTGAACATTCTATTGTAACACATTCTACTGAAGACAGGGTTGCCTGAGGCATGTTTAAACCACTACAGCATGTTCATGATCATACCACACTGATGTTGGCTCACATGGCTTTGTGATCCTGGCACTGTCCTCACCTGCATGACCCCTGATCACAGCTGCCTGCTTGGCTTGTATATTTAGAAACAGATATTACCTCTATGGCACTGTGTATCTGTTTAATATAAACTGCTGCAGTTTTGCTATAACTGTGATTATACCTATTGTCTCTGTTTTGTTTTTGTTTTTTTTTTTGCTCATTATTAAAGAGATGTTATGTTTATTAACACCTGAATAGGCTGTTTATTTATTAAAGAGAAGTTATAACATCTAAAATGTATGACCTGGTTTCTCTTATGTGTTGTAAACAGTTTCTATGCCTCTTGTTTGTTTTAATAGAGATGTTATAACCATCCACACCTGTAAGGGTATATTCATCATCTGTGTTGTAATACAGATGTTATAACTGTCCTCACATGTATGCTCTTGGTCTTGTAATGGTGCTGTTATAACTAACAGATATGTTATAAGAATCATTACCTGCATGGCACTGTGCCTGTCAGTGTTGTAATACATATGTTATAACAATACTCACCTGTATGGCCCTGTGCCTCGTATTGTATTAAACATGTTGTAACCATCCTCACCTGCATGGCTCTATGCCTTTTGCGCGACGCTCTCCTTTTGCTGGCTTCCTTCTGTACGGCAGCAAAGGCCAGAGAGAACTTCTCCAGGCCAACCAGCTTTTTCAGCAACTCAATCAGCTCCTGCGCCAGGTTCTTCAGGGTCGGGTCTGAAGAGAGAACACCCACACCAGCAGGAGTTAGAACCTCACTGTGCATAATGGCTCGGACTGGCGGTGTTTCCCCACCAGCTAGCGTTCTTGTGCAGAAATGTTTGAAAATGTACTTAACGTAATTCAGATTAGTCAGATTACTTTGTGTGTATGTATGTGTGCATGTTTGTGTGTGTGTGTGTGTGTGTTTGTGTGTGTGTGTGGTCTTACCCTTGTCTGAGTGAATGCTTTGTGTCCAGCAAAAGTCTGTATTGTTGCTGTCTCTGTGTGTGTGTGTGTGGACTTGCCCTTGTCTGAGTGGATGCTTTGTGTCCAAACAAAACTCTGTATTGGTGCTGTATCTCTGTGTGTTTGTGTGTGTGTGTGAGACTGTGTGTGCGGCCTACCCTGGTCTGCATAGGTGCTGTCCAGTTCTCTGTGCAGTGGCGCGATGATAGTGGTCAGGTACGGGGCCAGACGATCTTTCCCCAGGTCCACTGCTATGGCCCCCAGAAACTTAAACACACATGTTCTCTGAGGACAGAAAGAAAGGGTTAGTCTGTGTGTGTGTGTTTGTGTGTGTGCGTCTGCTAGACGACCTCATCTTGAGAGGAACATATAAGTATATATACTGTTGCTCTCTTGTCACAGTCGTTTAGCATTATTTGTGTCTCACTGTATGTGTGTGTGTGTGTGTGTGTGTGTGTGTGTGTGTGTGTGTGTGGCAACCTCACCTTCAGAGGAACTTTGGGTGTGTATGCCGCCTCTCTCTTGGCCAACACACACAGTTTCTTCATCAACCAGAGTAAGGAAGGCGGCCGATCATCATCATCCTGCTCTTCCTCTTCCTCCTCCTCTTCCTGTTGTTCCTCTTTCTCTTCCTCTTCTTCTTTCTCGTCCTTTTTCTCTTCCTCCTCTTCATTCTCCACTTCCTCTCCTTTCTCCTCCTCCATCTGCGTCACTCCATTCTCACCAGTGTTGTTGGTTTCGTCAGACTCGGGGGCGATCAAGTAGATAACCTTGGCAACAAAGAGTAGGTTCTTCACCACCTGCGGAAATTCACACAGTTAGGTCATGTGTTCGTTGACCGCCATGAGGCAGTGAACAGGAAATGACATCACGGTTAGTGCTGTTTGTCCTGACCTGGTCGCCTGTGGTTGGGTCCAGGAACTTAGACTGGAGCTGGTGACAGAAGGACAGGACCAGCTCCCTCATCTGAACACACAAAAAGACAGGGTTTAGATGAAGTGCACACACAAACACACACACACACACACACACACACTAAACACACTAGCAGAATGAGATGACCAGCTCATAAACAACAGGGTTTAGATCTCTCTCTCTCACACACACACACACACACACACACACACACACACACACACACACACACACACACACACACACACACACACAAGCAGAAGTAGATGACCAGCTCATAAACAACAGAGTTTAGATCTCTCTCTCTCACACACACACACTCACACACACACACACACACCACACACACACACACACACACACACACACACACACAAGCCTTACCTTCTTATCCAGGTTTGTGTAGAGGTGTGTGGTGGCGGGACAGGTAGCATTGCTGTCGTTCTTCCAGAGCTCCAGGAGCTGCTCGGGGGTGTGTGCGGCAAAAAGCTGCCCAAACAGCTGCGCCGCTGTCAGCCACACCCACGAGTGCGGGTGCCGCAGGTGGGCATCCAAATGAGCTGAGGGGCACAACACACAGTGGCACAGTTAAACATCAGGCATTCAGACTGCTGCGCCTCATCCATGTCTCTGTGTGTGTGTGTGTGTGTGTGTGTGTGTGTGTGTGTGTGTGTGTGTGTGAGTATTTTCCTTACCCCAGATGCTGGAGAGTGTATCCCTGGGTTTGGTGAGCTGGAGGAATTCACACTCCTTGATGAGTTTGGTAATGAGGGTGAGGTAGCAGAACAACAGTCTGTCAGCAGCCTTCTCATCCTGCTCCTCTTCAATCTGTTAGCACACACACACACACACACACACACACACACACACACACACACACACACACACACACACACATTTCAGTATACTCAATAGTATGTGAGGAACTCATAGTTATAGATGGTAAGGCTCACACACACACACACACACACACACACACAAACACATTTCAGTATACTCAATAGTATGTGAAGAACTCATAGTTATGGATGGTAAGGCTCACACACACATACACACACAAACAGCAGGCTACACAATAAAAAACACGATCTCGATTCACACCTACATACAATCACATTTCTCAATGACGTTTTTTCTGCATTTTATTTGACGTACTGCATCACAAATAACCATCACATGATTTAGTGTGGCAGCAAACCGGCACTCTGAAAGAACAGTGCTGTGATGAGCAAGTGCAAGACGGGTTTCAAAAAAACTGACTGGTGGTAGTGAAGACAATCAGCCAACTGCTCTAACCGACAAATGGTCAGTGGTTTTGCAAAATAACCTTAGAGAGAACGAACGTCTCGTCCGAGGACACACTATATGACCTATCGCTGACCTAATTTATTCTCACAAATAACACAAACCCCTAGTTAGGCTATCTTTATGTTGTTCTGCACAGAGTTGATGACCTGTTTTGGTCATCAACACTGATTGTCTTAATTCTGGGCCTAAACTCAAATAGGCATTTCAATTTATAAAAAAAAAAAAACCCACCCATATGTTCCCGAATCGTACACCTGTAACACACACACAGACACACACACACACACACACACTAATTAACTCACATCTTCAAAGTTGTCTCTGTGAATCTCTTTTTCAATAAGAGGCAGCAGGGCCTCCATCCTCTTGGTAAAGCGCTCTCCTTCCACCTCCACAAACAGACCACACACCTGTGCACCCAGGCGCCTCAGCGACACCTGCACATTCATCAACAAATTAGTACACACACAAACACACACACACAAACACTGCCATTAATAGGCTTACAATAACATACAGAAACCAACACATACAAACAAAGCTGACAGAATACCACACACAAAATATATAAAATAAAATGTAACAAAATACACAACTGTTTGGTCTCTGTGCGAGTCTTAAATCTCACCTTGTCTCCGTTCATCCAGGTGTTGACCAGCGTGAACATGTTGTTCTGACGCTCCGTGTCCAGATGGGTCAGGAGGGCCTTGATGGCCAACGCAGTCATCTTCTTACAACGCACAGAGTCGTCGTTAGCAATCGCCAGGGACAACGGCACAAAGAACAGACCGCAGTGCTCCAACAGAAGGTTCTGTAGAGAACAAACAAGTTTAAGAACACACGCTAAGGAGTCAAAGGATCTGTAGGTTGCCTCCGCAGAAGAACCTGTGACACAATGTAAGATCACAAGATTGGGTGGAGGGGGAAACTTTTGTGGGAAACTGGAGCATTTTCTGCATGATGGATGTGACATCTGGACTCATATTTTTGGTGTGACCAAACAGACAAACATTCAAACATTAGCTAATGACCCCACTTTCTCGTTTTCAGACTGAGGACACTTTAAAGGACACCCAATTACAGAGTAACTGAATCACACTCATATTTCCCACAGACACATACGCAATGCATTGTGGGTAAATGAATACCTGTGGAAAGCTCTGGAATATGTAAGCCATCATCTCCAATGCAGACTGGCGGCCAGTGTCATACTCATAGCTATCCGAGAGATTAGGAGAGAACACAGGATAACACACATTAGGAGACCCTCGGGTTATGGCAAACATAAATTTCAGTTGGCCGCTATGCAGAGGATACAATCACTGTTTATTAATATTTATTAAGATCATTTTGACTGACTGACTGATTGATTTACAAAAAATACCTCTGATGCTTTTACAGCAAGCTTCTCACTCACCTGAGCTGAGCTACTATGAAGTCCAGGTGCTTCTTGAGTTTTTTGCCCAGAGGATAATCCATTAGGTACTTCAGGTAAATCTGAACAAAAACACATTTACACACATTTACATCCGTCCGTCAGGTACTGTAAGTACATGAATGAGAACACATGGCTTTATTTAAAACAGAAACATGCAAAAATCTAAATCTGTGTGTGTGTGTGCTCCAAATGTACCTGTCTGCAGATCACTTGGACCTGGTTGCTGGCTCCAGGTGTGCGTGCGTGTGTGTGTTGTGACTGAGCGCTCTAAACGTATCTGTCTGCAGGCACTCGGATCTGGTCACTGGTTACAGGTGTGTGTGTGTGTGTGTGTGAGTGGCTCCAAACGTACCTGTCTGCAGGGAACTCGGACTTGGTCGCTGGCTCCAGTGATGGCCAGTTTGGCCACCTTCTTCATCACCTCCTCCATCTCTGGAACCACCAACTTCCTGGACAGGATGGCCTACAGGAAATGACATGTACTCAAGGAAGTAAATAAGCATTCATTCATATAGTGCACAAAATACAACACAAACCGATTTACCCACAGAAGGAATAATAAACATTGATAAAATCCAAAAGCTAATTTAATTTAATTTAAATTAAATAAAATTTAACTGGCTAACATGTGGGCAATGATGACTCTTGGTGAACAGTGCATGTGCATGCACGCACACGCACGCACACACAGCATGGTGTCATTTACACAGCATTAGACAGCATTATTACAGACAATTAACTGAAGTGGAGTATTCAGAGAGGCTAAATCCCAATGTCCCTTCTAACTAAGCCCTGAACCTTCAAAGATGGCTGTGGAGGAGGATTCAGGGACTAGGGCTGAGGCCTTAGGAGTGACATTGGGAATCAGTCTTTGTCTGCTTCCACTATAATGAAGAAAGAAGCTGACTCCAGCATCACTTCATCAGAGCTGCTTGTGCTGCTTGATTTCCATTTCTAGTTGCATTGTACACACACACACACACACACACACACACACACACACACACACACACCACGTGGGTTGTGACATTAACACAGACCAGAAGTTAAAATGACTCCTATGAAGAGCTTGGGCTTAACGAAAGAGTTTCTGAAGAGAATCTATGACACAAGCCACGTTTAAACAATGTCAAAGTACACCACCAACACTCTGATGCCATGACCTAAATGTGTTGCCAGGAATGGGTTGGCTGAGAATGGAAACTTATGCTTGTGACTCCCACATCAGAGACATCTTGATGTCAAGTCTAATTAATGGACGGGCAACACCATCAAACCGTAGACACGCAGTTGTATTCATGGAGCGATTTACCTTTCTCCAGTGTGTGTCTGTGTAGCATGTACACCAACATACACCACCAGACACTGGTTGGAGTGGCACTAAACTAAACACTGTGTGTGTGTGTGTGTGTGTGTGTGTGTGTGTGTGTGTGTGTGTGTGATGCCATCCTTTTACCTTGAGCAAGCCAAACGCTGTAGCCTGGCGCGTGTGGTCGTAAATGTCCTCCTCAGCATATCCCAGCAGGACTTGCAGCTGTGTGTCGGTGATCTGGTGCTTGGTGACACTTTTAACCAGGATGGTGATGGCCTACCGAGAGCAGACAGAGGCTGAAATCACTGGTGAAACTACACATCAAATACAAATACACACCACAGTGCCCATGTTTTGAAGTCAACTTTAACACACAACATACTAACAGTATATGGACAACTCTTTCACACTACCCACTACATACTAACAATAGTATATACTCTTTTGATCCTGTGAGGGAAAAAAATATCTGACTATGCTAACTTTTCCACACTATCTAGTATACTAACTCTTCTGCACTATTTGCCTAACTCTCAGCACTAACTATGCCCACTATTTGACTAACTGCTCTGCACTACATCCTAACAGTATTTGACTTCTTCTCTAATTCAGTTTCCTCTGAAACCAAATGCTAACTGTAACTAACTGTATTTGACCTTACCCACTTACCCACTATATACTAACAATATCTGACTAAGTATTCTACACCACATAGCTACATAGTATACTAATTCTTCTGCACTATTTGCCTGACCTTTTCCACTTAACTACTTCTACTATTTGATTAATTTCTCTGCACTAGTACACTCACTATATTTACCCAACTCTTCCTCCTCTGTTTCCTCTGCCACCCAGATAGCCCGCGGCATGATGCCCTGTTTACACGTCTCTAGATATTTTTATAAATATATAGTACATTTTTATCCGTTTATTTTTTTCATTGCGTTTACACAGTTTAAGGCCAGTGGAATCCAGAAAATACAGCTTTTTGAAAAATCTCCACCCTGTTCTCAAAAAAATATCCCAGTTGAGGTGTTTATGTGTAAACGAGAGAGAGAGAGGGGTAGAGGGAGAGAGAGAGAGAGAGAGAGAGAAGGGAAGAGAGGAGAGAAAGAGAGAGAACTAAATAATAGTAAGGTAGAACAGCACACATTAGATTTGCAGCTGTAGTGTTCTGTGTGGTTTCATGACTTGTACCTTGAAGCAGTTCTGCACCAGGTGGAAGTTCTCCCCCCCTGCAGCCCCGGCGCTGGCGAAGTCCTTGAGCAGCAGGAAGAGCTGACGGGTCAGCTGGGCCGCACCATCTTCCACTGCAGGCAGGGGGAACTTCAGCACCCAGATAAATGCCTGCAGTGCCTCAGTGACCACCTGCAAGAGGCGAAAGACACCAGACACACAATTATACACACACACACACACACACACACACACTTGCAGATATTAATACTTTAACTGTCTTACTCAGTTAATAATAGCGCTCAACACAGAGTTACATCATATTAAAACACATGAAACCATTCCAATTTTCACATTCGTATGTATTCACACACACACACACACACACACACACACAAACACACACACACATACACATACACACCTTGACATGTTTGGAGCTGAGGCAGTCAAGCAGCAGTGCAACAAAGGGGTCCAGCATCTCCCTGATATTCAACACAGATGAATTCACCTTCGAGCTCTTCATGCTCAAGTGTAACAGCTACACACACACACGCACACACACACACACACACACACACACACACAAACAAAAACACACTTAGTAGGATGGAGAGGTGTGGTAACAGGTGATGTGAACGATTGTGTGTGTGTGTTGTCTTACGCTCAGCCCTGTCTCCACCAGAATGTGTGTGTTGGTCT
>PYXC01002022.1:820000-916876 GCA_015244755.2 Tenualosa ilisha
TATTGTTGTAAGCATCCCAGCCTGGTGAAACCTCTACTGCAACATATGCACTGAGCAAAGATAATCTGTGCAATAACTTGTATAACCAATGTGCAATATTACCCTGCATTCAGACATCTGTATATTAGACCTTTGTGTATGTAACTGTTGCACTAGAACTTATCTATTCTATTCTTTGCCTGCGAACACTGTACGCTTTGTATGCTATTGTTCATGTCCTCACTTTGGATAAAAGCGTCTGCTAAATGTAATGTAATGTAAAGGGTCTGATGTCATCAATGTGTGACAGGCCCTACCTTGGCCGTGAGACACTTGTGTAGACGGGGCAAGATGCTTTGGATGACGGTGTGATGGACAGTGCCGATCAGAGCCTCCAGGTCTTGGATGCTCCGTGGTAGGCCAGTGCAGACAGTGGGCGTCGCCTTCTTCTTAGGTCCCACCTCCTTCTGCTTTCCGTCTGAGTCTTCCGTCTCCATGACGACCTCATCCCCCTCTGTGGTGTCAGGTTCCTCAGCATCCTCCCCGTCGCTGTCCTCTGAGTCAACTTCCTCAGCTTCCGCCTCATCCTCCTCTGTCTCCATGGCAGCTGTTTACAAGCAACAACACACAAACAAACAAACAAACAAACATGGCCATCACAACAACGTCTACAACACAAGACCCACAGAGCTGTAAGCAGGAAGTCTCTACACGCAGACCTCAGAGAAAAGAGAGTATGGAAGGCTACAGAGAAAAAAGAAGAGAGAAAAAGAAAGAAAGAACGAGAGAGTGTGTGAGAGAGAGAGAAAGGACTGACTCTGGAGTTGTTACAGAGAAGAGAAAGGGTGAGAGATGAGAGGAAAAAGAATGTGTGTGTGTGTGTGTGTGTGTGTGTGTGTGTGTGTGTGTGTGTGTGTGTGTGTGTGTGTGTGTGGAGTCTATGAGGCGTGTTGCACTCACCTGCCTGCTTCCTCATCTTGGCCGCTTCTATCTCTTTGCTCAGAGTCTCACGGTCAAAGTGGAATGCCTCTAGAACAGTCACTAGCAGACTGTTGGGGAAGAGAACACACACACACACTCACTAAGACAGACCCAACCAGAGCAGGAGCAGAGCAGAACACACCACACACACACTGAAACAATGACAGGAGAGAACAACAATAATCACACACTCACACACACACACATAAAGTACATACTTGACTGCCAGTTTCTGTTCAGCCAATCCCATCTGTAGTACGTGGACAAAATGTTTCAGGTAGTACAGGTATTTAGACCAGGTGAGACGCTTACACACCGCCCCCACCACCTCCACACCTGCGGAGCTCATGTTCTCATGCTATACACACACACACACACACACACACACACACACACACACACACAAAGAGAGTTAACATACTGGGTAAAGGATAGGATTTCTACAAGGATTTCAAACACAGAAATGTGTGAATATTATGAACAACATAATACACACATATACAGACACAAACACACAGATTCACTCACACACACCCACACACGTACCCTCTTCATCTTCTCGTCAAACAGAGCGGTCATGGCGTAGGGCATGATGTAGTTCTGCATGGAGCGTGATGACATCACCAACGTTCCCTCCGTCAGCTGCTTGGCGATCCTCCTCAGACCTCGGCCTCTCCTGTGGACCTTCAAGAGAATACCATAATACAGCAGTTAAGGAAAACACACACACACACACACACACACACACACACACACACACACACACACACACACACACACACACACACACACACACACACACAAGCCTGTCCTTGACCCAGATAAGTGCAACACATACACACAGAAGTCTTAATGTCAACATTAAAAACATGCAGGCATACAAACACACACTATTTTTACCAACCAATGCATGTGTGCGTGTGTGTGTATGTATTAATGTGTGCATATGTGTGTGTGTATGTATATGTATGAGTGTGTGTATATGTGTATGTATGTGTGTGCGTTTATGTGCTCACCTGAATGTGTTTCATGTGCTCAAAGAAGTCGGACTCGGGGTCGTTGTAATCTGTGAGTTGGACCAGATCCCGGAACTCGCTGCGCTCAGGAAACGTCTTCACCAGACAGGCTAGAACCGTAGTGTAATCATTTCGCACACTCTGCAAACACAGACACACACACACAGACATACACACACGCACACACCAGAATGCATATAAGAATGAGAATCAACCATATCATCTTACACACACAAATTGTCTAACACACAACTCATCTTGCACTCATGGCTCTTTCATAGTGATTCATAGTGTCTTCAGTAATTGTCTTTATATTGTCTATATTTATTGATATAAGAAATTTGTGTTTTTATGGTATGTGGGTTTCATAATATGCCTGCATTATCATACAGAGAGAGTGAGACAGTGAGAGAGTTTTCTTTACCTTAATCCTGAGCCCTGTGCATGGCCATTAAGGCCATGTTTTTTGTGTGTGTATGTGTGTGTGTGTGTGTGTGTGTGTGTGTGTGTGTGTGTGTACTGCCCGCTACCTCTGCCTTGCTCCTCAGTCCTCTGCGTATGGCATCCAGGATGTTGTGCTGCACAATCCCTCTGTACTCCTGCTCAGGGCAGCCCACTGCGGCCAGCTGCTCAATGACCGTTGACAGACACAAGATGGCGCTGTCCGCCAGGGACATGTCCCCTATCTGCACCAGACAATCACAAACACAGTAATCACTCACAGGGAGCTGTTATATCAGACTATTTACTATAATTATTACAGAAAACTCTAAATAAACTTCATCATCAGGTCTGCTATATGAGACATAATGGCAGACAAAATGGCTCCAGTTTATGTTCATATTTATGCAATCACACAACAACCACAAAAGCCCTTCTTCTCTCTCCCTTTCTCCCCTCTAAGCAGTTGTATATCAGTGGATCATGCATCTCGTGTCCAATGAAATAATGTCCTTCGCTAACCTCCCTCTCTGTGTCTCTAACACACACACAGCTCAAACCTCTCTTGTACACGTACACACACACACGCCTCAAAATAAGTGGAAGCAGTTAACTAGTGTCTAAACGCATCTCTTGTCACACACACACACGCACACACGCACTCACACACCTACCTCAAAAGAGTGGAAGCAGTTGTGCATGAGTGTGTGTAGGTATCTCATGTCCAGCGTGCTCATCTCTTTCACACGTTTAGTGGCCTCCTGGAACGCCGTCAGACGCACGTCAAAGTAGATCTCGTCCAGGTGACGACTGTCAAACGCATTCAACTGGGGGGCAGGGAGAAGCATATTAATTGCTGCATAAATACATTACAATTTCTGCACACAAATATATTTGTGTGTGTGTGTGTGTGTGTTTGTGTTTGTGTGTGTGTCTTACCTGCACAGCCATGTCTGTGATGTACTTCAGCTCTCCATCCAGCTCAGCCATTGTCTACAGCAGAAAACAAGAACATAACAATTACGCACCACAAACAGCATGCAGTTTTAAAAAAGCAAAAAAATTAACATTAATGAGTGAGAGAGAGAGTGTGTGTGTGTGTGTGTGTGAGAGAGAGAGAGAGAGCGAGAGAAAGAGACCATGACTGTTACATGCCTCAAACAGCAAGCAAGTAAACCAATTAAACATCTGTTTCTATGAAAGAAGGTGGATTTGTGTGCCTCTACCTTGCTAAAAAGTGTGAGTTTGTTGTGTAGAATAACCAGTAAGTAACTGCAATACGTGTGTGTGTGTACCTCAAACACAGCACACAGAGCCTGGCGTGAGAGTTTGTTGTGGAGGAGAGAGAGCAGGCGACTGATGGGCTTCAGGAACTCTACTGGGCTGGCACACTGCTTCAGAAGATTCTGCACTGTCTCCAGGATATCCAACTCAGTCTCCTATAGAAACACAGAGGATATAGTTACACACACACACACACACACACACACACACACACACACACAGCCTCAAAAGGCTCTGCACATTCTGCTGAATCTCTAATTCAGTTTAAGGTCAGGGACCACAAACCCATACATGTAAGTCTTAATGAATCTGGATGAAATGCATTGTGGGTCACGTAGTGCTGGATCTTGGATGTTACCTGGGAGGTCTTGGGTTTGTTCAGGTAAGGAAGCAGCAAGGTGATGAGAATGGAGCTCTGTTCTTTGTCCCTCACAAACCGGCTAATCCTGAACATACACACACACACACACACACACAAAACACATACACAAAGAATGCATGAAAGAAGTGATCCTGTATTATATTTAATGACACATGCATCACGTTAAAATAGTCCTGTAGTGTCACAAGGCCAGAGTAACAAATGAGAATGAATGCCACAATCTGTGGCTGTGGCTCTGTGTGTGTGTGTGTGTGTGTGGTGTGTGTTAATGAGTCAGACATACTTGGAGAGGATATTTAGTTCTTTGCTAACTTGAGCCCGGAACTTCTTCTTGCGGAGGCGGTCCGAGTTCCGCACCATCTTACTCAGGTACTGAAGAACCACAGGAACATGTGGATAGATAAGCCTAGAACCCAAACTCACAGAGTCTGAGAAACAGAGAGAGCAGGAGAGTAGAAAGAAGAAAGAGCGAGACAGAAAAATGACAGAGGAAAAATACAATGGAAGGGAGAAAGAGTTAGGCAAAGTGTAAAGACAAAATATGAGCTAAAACAAACACATTAAGAGCCCCAAAAACAAAACCATTCAGAAACCCAACCCATCAGCCAATCAAAGGCCTGCACAGGACACTGGCTCTTCCCCCTACCTGTTGTGATGTCTCCGCCCAGCTCTGGAAAAACACAGCCGTTCACACACAGCTCCACCTCCTTCTCCGCATCATTCTCTGTCTCCATGGCGACAAAGTCTTCAGTGGTCAGCAAGCTCTCAGCGATGTCCATCACCATGGCAGTGGTTGTCGGGGAGATGTTTTTGACGGACAATAGAGCGAAGACATTGAGGAGGACATCACACTCAGGCTGATCTGGTCTCTGCTTGGCTAACAGAGGGAAGTACCTGCAGACAGACAAACACACCCAATTAAGTCAGAGAGACAATTCACACACACATAAGTCACACAAAGTCAGAGAGACATAACTCATACACTGCCCAAGGTTTCTTCCTAGATTAACTGAACATAAGGGAGGGTTTCCTTGCCCCTGTTGCTCTTGGGTGCTCCTTCTGTGAAGCGCCACGAGACAATACTATTGTAAAAGGCATTGTATAAATAAAACTGAATTGAATACACACATATTTACACAATGGTCTTACACTTCACATTTATTAGAGTCATGTGTATGTGTGTAATGTGTGTGAGTGTGTGTGTGTGTGTGTGTCACCTGGCATCCTTGCTCCAGATATGAATGAGTTTGAGCAGAGGGGTGGGAGCATAAGGACTCTCTGAGGGCAGACGACACACCTTGGGGAGGGACACACAAAAATATAAAAATACACACACACATACACTCTCATGCAAATTAATATTAACCACTTACACACACACACACACACACACACACACACACACACACACACACACACACACACACACACACACACCACGCACGCACGCACGCACGCACGCACACACACTAACACACACAGACATCTGAAACAGGTGACTTATAAACAAACACACACAAAAACAAACCTGAAGCCAGACCACTGCACAGAAGATGGACTGTGCATATAAACACACATACACACATATACACAAACAGATATAAACAGACATAGGCAGAGAAACACACACACACACACACACACACACACACACACACACACACACACACCTGAGGCCAGACTACAGCACTAAAGATGCCATCGATCTCAGCCGAGGTGAAGTTGTATGACTCAAAGCTCTTGAAAAAGTCTAGAATTCGCAGCAGTCCCAGACGCCTCAGGTTCTTCAGAGGAGAAATACAGCCGGGCTTCAACTGCAATAGAGAGACCAGTCAGGAAACACACATACACATACACACACACAAACATAACTGCTCTCTGTGTTCTATACACGCACATACACACTCACACTAAACACCTTGGGTTCACACACATTCCTGTTCTCTACGCTCCACAGTTTCACACAAACAAAAACACACACACACATGTTCACACACATCTGTTCTCACTGCACCGCACATGACACTACAACATTGACACACACAGACATGCATGCAAACACATACCACGCCCCACACACACCTGATCTCTTTGTTCGAGCACGTGTGAGACAGTGGCGGTCAGACACAGCAGAATCTGCAGGAGCTTGGGCAGGTGCGTGTCCAGCAGGTGGCCCAGTTTGTCCAGCAGAACCTCCACCACGTTCAGCAGGCTGTGCTGCCGACCCAGAGGCAGAACCGCCGCCGGGTCCGTCTGCTGAACCGCCCGCTCCACAGCATCCACACACACACCTGGAGAAAAGGAGGAGAAGAAAGGAGAGAAAACAGAGAAAAAGATGAATGAGAAGTCAGGGGGAGGAAGAGGAAGAGTAGAAAGAGGAGGGAGACAAGATGGACAGATGGATAGATAGACAGATAGATAGATAGACAGATGCTTCTAGCAGCATGTCTATGATGCCCAGCTTGTGGGGTTGAAGAGTGTGTGTGTGTGTGTGTGTGTGTGTGCACGCATTACCTTGACAATATTGAGCCACTGGTTCTAGCAGCATGTCAATGAAGATGCCCAGCTCGTGCGGTTGGCACCCGGCCAGGAACCTGAGGACGATTGAGGAGCGCGAGGCTGTGCCCGCTTTGCCCTGGAACTTACTGTTTGCCTTAGTAGACATACGGCCATACAGGATCCTACACACACACACACACACACACACACACACACACAGTAAAATTGAAACACAAGGACTAGCAACTGAACAAATGAACACCAAAATCTCCTCTTCACCTGCAGGTGAATTGGAAAAATGATAAACTGCTCAGTTGGCAATTCAAACAGTTTTCCACATTATTTGTTGACTCTGATACCGACGCTCAGAGACTTGCTAGAGGGACAGGCCGAGCAGTCATGGTGTGGTTGCTCGCTTTATTCTTTGTTTGTTTTTTTGTTATTTGCAGAGAATGCAAGACAAATGCACATCTGTGCGCGCGCACGCACGCACACACACACACCTCATAAGCACTGGTATAAGCTGCGGCCTGTGATCATCCTGGACTACTGTTCCCTCTTCAGCGATGTTGAAGTGGATGATCTCATCCTTAAAGTGTTTATCATCCAGCAACCTCTCCAGGTTCTCTCTGTTAGAAAACACACACACACACACACACACACACACACACACACACACACACACACACACACACAGTTAGACAGGTGACAGGACAACTCCATTCCATGTTTAAATGAATCAAGCAATAAAAACAACAGGAAGGAAAGACAAACGCACTGTGTGAAGTGTGTGTGTCTGTGTGTGTGATACGGTGTTGTCACTGCCTGTTGCGCTCAGTAAGTAAAAGAAATAAAAAATGAACATTGACCGAGCGGTGAACCAGCAGCTAACATTAACTGATGAGGGCATTCTTTTCCCTACTGACAGCACACCGCAACCTCCACCAACAGGGTTATGAGTTTACTTATCCCGGAATATCCCTCTAAGAGGTTGATTGAATATCCCTTTAAGAGGTTGATTGAATATCCCTTTAAGAGGCTGATTGAATATCCCTTTAAGAGGTTGATTGTTTGGGTGCTTGTTTGTCAACTGGACTATCTGCAAACAACTAACAGGACTAGCATGATGGGGAGAGATGCATTAGGAGCGTTTCTCACATTCCTTCACACCATAAGGGTGTATTTCACCCCGGCAGAGTGCTGTGCTGCTCTTCTTATAGAACACACTTTTCTGGAAAAGTAGGTCATGCCTCGTGTGTGTGTGTGTGTGTGTGTGTGTGTGTGTGTGTCTATCTGATAATCCTAAAGCCTTCCTTTAGCTGAGTGATATCAAATTATATGCTCTTCAAATGAAACCCAACACAGGCTATTTACCGATCATCACTATTATCCTCTGTGTGGAGCTACTGTACTCCTGTGTGTGTGTGTGTGTGTGTGTGTGTCTTCACTGCTCCATTCTGTACTCCTGTCAACATTCCTGCCCCTCGGGCTACCAGGGCAACACGAGATGAGCCAGTGACAGGTGCGATTGGCTTCGAGAGCCGACAGGAAGATGTGTCACAATGAAGCCCATTCACAGCAGCTAACTGGGTCTGTCCGAGACGAGAGGGGGCTACCTGTTCTCTCTCTGTCTCTCTCTGTGTGGTGTGTGTGTGTGTGTGTGTGTGTGTGCCTGAGGGGGGCTTCCTGTATTTTTCTGGCTTCACCACCCTAAGTTATTTGCTGTAGTTAGCATTGAGGTACCAGCTAAGAAACCTTGGTCAAGGCGACCTAGCAAGATTGTGTGTGTGTGTGTGTGTGTGTGTGTGTGTGTATGTGTGTGCCTAGCAAGATAGCCAAATTGAACACAGTCTTTTGTTTATTTCATTTTTAGGACAACAAGATACTGTCAGGTGATGTCATAATGCTATAGAAGTTTGGATACTGAAGGCTGCATGAGAGATACATCTATACTGCCTGTACCACAGGGAAAAAATAAAGGTATTTACAAGTCAGCAGTTTGTGCAAATATTTGATTTGATTTGCCTTGATGTCTCCATGTCTTGCTGCTAAAGAATGCTATCTTTAAAAATGCAGCATTTCTGTTCTACTAGACCTGGCTGAATCACAGAGCCAAATTCAAAACAGAAGCAAGTTGGAGCCTGACTGTAAAGCACCTTCAGACAAGCTCTTAAGGTGCAACTGAATCGAGTTGAGTAAAATTGCTGGTACAACTGAAATGAGAAAAGCAAAGAAGCAAATATGTGTGTGTGTGTGTGTATGTGTGTGTTTGTGTGTACACTGACTTATATGGCAGGATGGCAGGGTTCTTATAGGTGAGCATACACTCCAAGGCCATCTTTTGGATGTTCTGATCCTTATGGCACAACAGCTGTGGAGGAGAAAAATGAGAGAAGGATAGGGAGAGAGAGAGAGAGAGAGAAATAGAGATAAAAGTTTAGGGAGAGACAGTAAACCAAAGGAGATCCTGACGTTAGGGGATTTGCATGGATGCAGATTCCACCATTATTGGATAACAGTTAGTGATGAGTGATGTGATATGTGACAGGAAGTGATGTGTGTGCAAACAGGAGGTGATGTGTGTGCCAACAGGAGGTGATGTGTGTGCCAACAGGAGGTGATGTGTGTGCCAACAGGAGGTGATGTGTGTGCGGCACCTTTGTGTAGAGTTCACTGAGCTGAGGCTCAAGGTAAAGAGCTCGAGGGTTGGTAAACTTCGAGAACACCTTCAGATGCACTATCAGCTGCCTAGGGGAGACAACACACACACTTTCAGATGGGCTATCAACATTCTGGGGATCTATTCTACTATAAACACACACACACACAAACACACACACTTTCAGATGGGCTATCAACATTCTGGGGATCTATTCTACTATAAACACACACACACACAAACACACACACTTTCAGATGGGCTATCAACATTCTGGGGATCTATTCTACTATAAACACACACACACACAAACACACACACTTTCAGATGGGCTATCAACATTCTGGGGATCTATTCTACTATAAACTACTAACTACTATTCTACTATAAACACACACACACACAAACACACACACTGTGTGACATCACTCCAGATTCTGGGGATCCCAAGAATGCCAATAAGTCAACACACAGACATGCATCACACATGTTAACAGAAAGACAGATACGCACACACTTCTACGCACACACACGATTCTACTATAAACACACACATACACACAAACACACACACTGTGTGACATCACTCCAGACCCTGTGCAGATGTTTAAAGTGACTGAAACACTCAGCCAGTGCAGCACTGTAAATACACACACACACACACACACACACACACACACACACACACACACACACGTACATCTCTAGTCTGTAAAGGTCAAAGGTCATGCTCACTTGGCTGCGGCTCGCCGTGGGGCCTTCCTCCTGCCCCTGGAATCTTCCTCCTCCTCCTCATCCTCTTCCACCTTCTCCTCTCCCACCCTCTCGGTGGCGCCCCCTGCTGATGAGCAGCTGCTGGCCTTCAGGAGGTTCTGGGTCGGCGCCACCAGCAGGTCCGACGGGAAAAACTCCTTCCTGTCAATCACAGCACCAAGGGGAGGGGTTTAGTTAACACCAGGAAGATGGCGGGCCATCAGGACCATCAACGTAAAGTGGTGAATAGTTCACACACACACACACACACACACACACACACACACACACCTAATGAAGCGCAGGAGTAGGGGGCTGAGCTCTCGGCTCCTGGGTTCCACACGTTCGGGGAACAGGCTCATGGCTCTCCACAGAAGGTTCCGGAAGTTGGTGAAGTCGGTGCGGTCATCATCTCCCTCCTCCCCCACATCCAGCTGCTCCAGGAAGAGCACACCCACATCGCCACTGGCTGACACATCCCGCCCTGGGTCCTCTTCCTCCTCCCCCTCTTCCTCTTCCTCCATAGGCTCATCATCCCCCTCTCCTTCATCATCTTCATCATCATCAGCACCATCACCATCACCATCATCATCAGCACCATCACCATCAGCAGCAGCACTGTCATCTTCAGCACCTCCACCATCTTCACCATCCTCATCCTCACTGTCCTCACGGAGTTCATCCTCTGAAAACACACACACACACACACACACACACAGTCATTTATCAGCACACACACTAGCTCACTATTGGGTGGTGGTGATAATCTATACGATAAAGTGAGAGACATCTATGTTGGGAGTGTGCGGTATGTGTCTGATCGTTTATAAGTGTGTGTTGGTGAGTGTGTGTGTGTCTGTGTTGTTGTGTGTAGCTTGACTGTGTGTGTGTGCTGTGAGAGGTCTTACCAGCCAGTTTGGCCACCATGTCCAGATGTTCATAGTACACCCCCCAGAAGTCCTTACTGTCCAGCCCCTGGGCATGAGACCTGGAGAGGAGCACAGAGCAGGGGTGAGATACAGACCAAATAAATAACACACAGATAGAGAGAGATGGGGGAGAGATAAAGAAAAAGAGAGAGCAACAAGAAAGATGGAGACAAAGAGAAAAAGAAAATAAGAGAGGGCGGAAGAGAGAGAGAAAGAGATAGAATGGGTGAAAGAGAGTGTAGAAAGAAACAAAAGAAAAGGAGAAGTGTCTGAGCGACTCACACTAGCAGCTCAATGACGGCGTCCCACAGAGGTCTGAAGTTCACAAAAAGCATCGCGATCAGGTAGCGCAGAGGAACCTGGAGACAAACATCAACACACACTCTTAACAACACCCCTAACACATGCATCTCACACATACAAACTCTAAATGCAGGGTAGTTTCCTGACACACACACACACACACACACACACGCAGACCTCCTGAAAAGTTCTTTGGGTAGACACAGCTGCACCAGGTCTCTCTCTCTCTCTCTCTCTCACACACACACACACACACACACACACACACACACACACACACACACACACACACACAGACCTCATGAAAGGGTCCTTTAGGTAGACACGGCTGCACCAGATCATGCCGTAGTTTCCTAAGATGCAGGAGTTTGTCTCTGTAGTCCTGAACTGTGGCAGGGACCTGCTCAGCCTGAAGACAGATGGCAAACACCGTCTGCCTGTCCCTTGTCTCTTCAGCCTGACACACATACACACACACACACACACACATATACACACAGACACAGACACACACACACAGATACCAGAGTATATGATTATTTTGAAGCCAAGTAACATGATTGTGATTTACATTTACAGTTTTTATTAGTATCAGTATTAGTATTGACAGCATTTAAACACAATATCACCTTTAAAGGGACCAATGGCTTCCTTATTTTTCAGGTTTCATATGATCGATTTATTTGGATTTTAGAAAGAGTTTAGAGTTTTCTTCCACCTGACGGTCCGCCATCTTACCTCAGTTGGCTTGGTCAATTCAGCCTCAAAGTGACTCATGATCCTCAGAGACAGGAGACGGATCTAAGAGAGAGATAGGGGGTGGGGGAAGGGGTTTTCATTAGTGTGCATGTGATTCAAACCCCTTCACTTTTATTACTGCAGCCATGTCTCTCATCGATCTACATTTAATATCTAATCATGGAATCTAGTGAAAGGTATGTAAATAACCGTTAAAAATGTGACATCTTTCACAAGTAACAGGCTTGAATACTCTGCCTTGGGATAAACACTATGATTTAGGAGATGGTCACCTTGGAGACATTGGAGGAGAAGTTGGGCTTCAGGACAAGGTAGAGCTCCAGCAATGCATCATGGGACAGATGGGTAGAGCAGCCATTGAGTGACAATCTGGTGTAGTAGAGGTCACCAAGCAACAACGCAGAGATCTCGGCAGGGTATTTTCTGAGGAGATGCATGATTTATCAACAACCTGCAGTAGTTCTCTCTAATTATCACTTTAGGTCAACTTGGTCATTCTTGAATGTTACTACTGGCCAACTCCACTGGGAGTTAGGAGAGGAGAAGAGAACGAGTGGACAAAAGGAAATGACAGAAGGGAGGAGTGGAGAGGAGAAACTGTAAGAGAGAAGACAGGAGAAGAGGAGAGACTAGTGGAGAGGAGAAGAGAAGAGGAGAAGAAAAGAGAAGAGACTAGAGGAGAAGAGAAGAAAAGGGGAAAGGAGAGGAGGACAGAAAGAAGAGGATAAAGAAGAGAAGAGAGTTGAGTCTTACTGTATGATGCTCCTGACTAAGTGTACTGGGAGCAGGGAGAGCACCTCTGCCGAGTCCCTGAAGCTCAGTAGAGTACTGAGAGCCTGACGGGCCACGTACAGACCCGCTGCACAAACAACAAACACAAACAACACCAGTAAACAACGCTCAGTACCACACAAGCTTTTGTCCAGTAAACAGCTGATTAAGCTGAGCAGAAAGACCAAAATAGCATACCAATATGTATAGTATGAAAGTAAATTAATAGGGAAATTTGATGTGCCTCAATCCTCAATAGCCCTGTTGTTCCTACTCTCTGAGAGTGCTTTCAGCAGGAAAGAGAATGTGCAAATCTGATACAACATAGACTGAATAGTGAACCAGCTGCTAACACTAACTAAATAGGACACAGTCACAGTAACTTGCTTTCAGTTACATTTCCCTATGCCCTATTCAGTTCTTGGTAGGTGCCTGTTTGTTATTTGGTCTATAATTTTTTCTGGTTCCTTCTCCTACAGACCTGGAATAACAGTGCTATGGACTGATTCACACTGGATTTCTCCTGCATATATCACATCCCTGGATTTACATTACTTTATCCTTGGATAAAGTCCTAAGAGTAAGCGTAAAGAACTTCTCTACATCCTCCTCAGACCCAGAGATCATGGGTGAGAGTTCAGAGGTCACCCACCTCTGCCCAGTGCTCGGTTCTGCACGTCAGTTAGGAGGCGGTTCAGAAGAGTGGTCAGGATTGGGACCACAGACGCCGGCTCCAATGGTCTAGAACATCAGACGCATGGAACATTCAGAGCTTTCAATGTTACTCAGTTCTACTCAATTCAATTCACACACATTCAACTTCACCTTCACTTAATCTACACCTAATTCTGTTCACTTTGTCTGAATGTCTATTGTCAATTTTTAAACCTTTTTTTCAAAACAATACCAAATAGAAGGCTAGAAGCAGTTTACTTCACATATACACACATACATTGACATACACACACACACACACACACACACACACACACACAGAGGTCTCACCGTATGTGTGGCAAGAGCACAAGGGCAGCCCAGGGCAGGGAGAGGTCAGCGAGGGGTGTGTCGGGGGGCAGGTCCACAAGGGAGAGGATATATTGGGGCACGTTCACCTTCCCACCAGCCCCCTCTGCTCCAGACGAGCCCACAGGAGCACTGCTGCAGAGACACAGGCAAATAGGAACTCCACTCAGACATACTGAATGGTACTTTATTGCATGCATAATAAATGACCAACTGGGAAAAAAGTATGTGGCTTTGATCACAGGCTTGCAGCAGAGCCAATCAAAAACCTACAAAGACGGTAAATGGTCACACTTTTCCGCTCCCATGAGCACTCAAAGCACCGCTGCAGTGACACAGGCAAATGGGGCAAATGGGCTCTCCTCAGATAAACTGGATGATGTCTTATTGCATGCAGTATGAGTGTTTAGAGCGACATGAGCGAATACACATTTACATTTATGCATTTAGCAGATGCTTTTATCCAAAGCGACTTACAGGGGTTTGCAGTGGCAGCAGAGCCGATTCATTTACATATTTAGCAGACGCTGTTATCCAAACTGACTTACATTTGTCAGCAATCAATTACATCAGGGTCAGTCTCCTTTAGAGCAACTTAGGGTTAAGTGCCTTGCTCAAGAGCACAACAGTGGCAGCCAGGATTTGAACCCACAATTTTCCAGGCTACTTGCATGCTAGCCCAGTTCCTTAACTACTATGCCACAACCGCCCATTTTCTGTCATAAACAATAAAGCTTTTTGAATTGTAGGGTGGTTTAGGAACCTGGCTAGCGTGCAAATAGCGTGAAAAGTTGTGGGTTCGAGTCCCAGCTGCCACCGCTGTGCCCTTGAGCAAGGCACTTAACCCTAAGTTGCTCTAGGGGAGACTGGTCCTGAACAATTGACAGTTGACAAATTGTTATAAGACATAGGGCTCTAGGTTCTAAGTTCTAAGAGTGTGTGTGTGTGTGTGTGTGTGTGTGTGTGTGTGTGTGTGTGTGTTTGGGGGGGGGGGGGGGGGGGGGTCATCTCACCTCTGCGTCTGACCAGTGAAGACCAATGGGTATTTCTCAAAGGCCATGGAGCCGTCTGAAGGGGGCGGGGCCTTTTCTAAGATGAGGCGGACCAGGAGCTCCTGAGCCTGTAGCCGACCCACCGGGTCTCCAGCGCTAAACAGAACCTCAAGGTACTGCAGCAGATTTGGCAACACCAGCTAGACATACAGACTGTGAGTGAGTGTGTGTGTATGCTCACACTTGGCAAAACTAACTTAAAGAAACCCAAGGCTGGCACAGGGACTGTAAGTGTGTGTGTGTGTTTCAGGAAGTGCCTGTCTCTATGTGTACTCTAGGCAACCCCATATTTCCAACAAACAGCACATGGGGTTAATAAAATGTTATGATCAGTACTGACCTGGCAATAAACGCACATGTGTGACTATGTGTGTACAAGCACGCACACGTGTGTATGTGTGTGTGTCTGTCTGTCTCTATGTGCCAACAGCAGATGGAGTTAATAAAGTGTTATGATCTGTACTGACCTGCTCAAACTGTTTCATCTTAAAGAGCTCTTTTGCGAAGGTCAAAATCAGGTCACGGTCCATTCCACTGCGGAACACCTGGGTAGAGAGCAACAAATTAATCCACAGCATCACCTCTGTAAAACTTACACATACATACACACACACACACATTCCATTCCATTGCTGAGTCAAAGGCGTGAGTAAATCACTGAGCAGGGTTCCCACTCTATCTTCAGTATCAAATTTAAGGACTTTTCAAGGACTTTTGCCGCAAATTCAAGGATTCAACATGACGTTTCAAGGCACAGAGGTGAGGTGAAGTCTTACCAAAACAATGACACAGCCCTAGTGCTACTAAATATGCATTTGGACATACCCAACTGCAACTACAGATACATTGGGGGGTGGCTTTGTTAACATCTAAGCCAATGATGCAGTTTCCACTCCCATTATGGCTTGCTTTAATTTACTTTATGATGGAGAGTATATTGTATGGGATACAGTTACTAAGCCAAGTTGAGGTGGCATGCCAGTGGGGTCCATTGGCCTTAAGCAATGTGCCCAAGAGGGATTATTTCTTTGTGAGATTCTGAAAGCTAAATCCTTCAGGTAGTTTCACATGAAAGATATCATACTTTTTGTAAACACAGCTCATCAGTAATCAACTGTCCCCACAGAGGTTCAGGATACAGTACAAAAAAGGACCAAGGTGTATACTGTGTACTATCTGAATGAGGGGGGCTGAATTATAATTCCCCAGGACAATATAGTTTTTTTTCCTCCCAAGACATTTCAGCATTTGAATCCATTTCCAGGTGTTTTCCATGACTGGAAAAACCACCTCTAAAATTTCAGGTTTCCCAAGTTTTCCAGAACGAGTGGGACCCTGCTCAGTTAGCATCCTTTCTTTCACCACACATTCACACAGACACAGACATAGACAGACACACACGCAAACACACACACCATTCCGCTAAAGAGCACAAAGGTGAGAAATGAATATCAAGTACAATTTCTGGACTATACCTCTCACTCAGAGCTCACTCTCTTACACTCACCTTTCTGACAGCATCCTGTGTGAGCTGAGGAGTGAGCGACACACTCTCTCCCAGCAGTAGAGTGGCCAGCACCTGCAGTAGTCTCTGGCAGCACGAGTAGGACAGACCACTGGACTGGACTAGCACCAGGAGAGTCTGTGGATACAAGAATACAGTGCACACACATGCGCGCAAACACAAACACACACACACACACACACACACACACACACACACACACACACACACACACACACACACACACACACACACACAAGCACACAAGCACACTTCAGGTCAGGTACACACACCGCCTGAGACTAACTGCTACACTTGACCAAGAAGAGAAGAGCCGGCATACACTGGACACAATACACTTTTCAAGTCCACCCACACTCTCTCCATCACCTAAAACACACACATACTTTGCACCAGCTACACTTTCCATATCAACCACACACACACACTCTCAAAATTACTCACAGACAGACTGGAAACAACTCTGTAATGATGATGGTGTCATTCACATACTCAAACATACATACACACACACACACACACACACACACACGAGAGGAGAACCAGGCGGACAGCAATGATGAGGAAGTGCTGGGCCTACCTCACAGACGGCAGAGGGTTTGGTGACCTTTGCCCCCTTCCGGTGTTGCACGAGTGTGTGGTAGAGGAAGAGCAGACGCTCCAGCTGCTGACTGGCTTCGTCCGAACCAGAGCCCTGCAGGCGTGGAACCACCTGCTTCACACAGCCCTGCACACAGAGAATAAGGTTAATCACACACACACACAAACACACACACACACCAGACACACACACACAGCCCTGCACACAGAGAATAAGGTCCATCTCACACACACACACACACACGTGCGCGCACGCACACACACACACCAAACACACACGCAAGCATGCACACACACACACAAACACACACACAACCCCGCAAAGAGAATAAGACTAATAATACACAAACAACAACATAATTAATGTGCCACAGACCACTTACAGATTACCAAGATCGCAAGCTCTAAAAGGCAGGGTAGGAGATGTTTTCCTAAGGCACTTCTTACTATATAACTTAAAATCCCCTTCACACCCCCGATTGCCACCAATTAATTAAATGCTCTAATGCAAACTAAAAAATGTCACCTGTGGACGGACAGGACTGAAAAAACACCATCCAGTCATTTTAAGCAACCAATCGAAATGATTGAATGGTGATATGTCTGTCAAACCCAACTGCCAAATGCCCCTCCCCACTCTGCGCTCAATACTGTATTCTGGAGGCGTGGCCTCGGGGTGGACTTTTGAATTGTGCATTTTCAAAATGTAGCTTGCTCAAACAGTTTTCCCAGGATCTCCTACCCTACCTTAAATCACATTACTTCTGTCCCATTCTTTAGTTTGTAAATGCATGCTGGCCTCTGACCTCCAGAGCATCCCAGAGCACCAGGAAGTGCTCCTTCTCCACGTGGTTGGCTGCCGACTCGCACATATGATCCAGGGCCTCTTTGACAGCCTCCCAGGGCAGAACTACCACAGCCTCCTCCTCTTCCTCTCCTTCCGCAGAGGGGCCTAGTTTTCGCAGCGCTGCAGGGAGGGCCTGGGGGGGGGGGGGGGGGGGGGGGGGGGTTTGAGAGACAGATTGTCAGACAGACAGACGATTAAAAAATAGCAGAGGCAGAGAGGAGAAATTTAAGAGGCAGGAGGAGAGATTAGAGTGAGAAACAAGGAGAGCATAGTGTGAATGTGAAGACACACACACACACACACACACACACACACACACACACATCAAAGAGGTTAATGTAGAGCTAACCTAAGGGGAGCAATCAAACAATTTACCACCAAAGTCTCACATTAATCAGTCCCACCACCACCCCTCACCCCTCCCTGTGAGCGCATTCTTACCGCATTGGCACAGGAGTGGAACATGTTGCGGACCCCCTTGCACATCTCAAAGATGAGCTGGCCCACCCCAGCGGCCTTGTGAGACTGCTCATCGAGGTCAGCGAACATGAGCGTGAACAACACATCGAAGTCAGGAACCTGGCAAACACACAGACACAGAGTGTTACCAACAACAGCAACAACAACAACAACAACAACAATAATAACTATAATGATAAACAAGCACATGCAGGGTATATGCAGGAATCCAAGAGTTGTATTTACTACCTTTTTTACAACCTCCACAATATCTTTCACTCCCAACGAAACATTGACCAACATCGGCTGTAACAAGCAATACCAACCCACCAGCCCGCCAAAAAAGGCCTTGTAGACGGTGCAGTATATTACAGGTTTTTGTACAATATTGTACTGTTCTGTACTGTACAGTATTTCCCTAGAATATTGATTGATGCGTGGATGGTGGTCGCAACCTACCTTTCTCATGAGGAAAGAGAAGCTCTCGGCTGCAAAGTTGCGGATGTGCTCCTTCTTGTGAGCCAGCAGCTTACTGTACATGCTGTAGGAGGAGATGACGATGAGGAATCAACATTCAATCTCCACAAAACACACACATTTCTACATCAGTGAAACCTGCTCACTAACACACACACACACACACACACACACACAGATAGAGCCCAAGGTACCTGTAGATCCTGGTCATGTCTTTGACCATGAGTCTCCACAGGTATTTGTAAAGGTAGGACAGACAGGTGAACACCCACTCCAACACCTCCGTGTCCTGGGTCTCCAAGATGGCCGTGATGATGACAAAGAAGTCGGGAAAATGTGGGTAGAAATCTGTCTGGAGATCCCTAGCTAGCTGGACAACCAGACTGCAGGGATGACATGACATGAGAACCCGCAGGATTTAAAGAGAGGGACTGTTACATTTTTAAAAACTAAGAACTTTAACACGGCATCATTGCACCTGCTGTGCCCATGGGACAGTAGCAAAGTTCCTTGATTATCACATCAAAACAAGAGTATGGTTACATGTCAGCCAATATCATATCAGCCCAAGAAAATTGCAATTTCATTCTTAGTGCACTTTGTAACTACAGAAGAGTTGAGTTTTGAACAGGAAAAATTGGGGAATTCTTTGGTCACTTTTGAGCAAGATGCTACCGGGTGAGATGCTAGCAGTCCAATCCGATTCAGTGATCTATGCTCTACCATCAGATTGAGACAACGGCTGGATAGACTAGAGAAAGATAAAAATAGTTTAACTCTAGAGGAGGTGAAAAATTTGTATATTGGCCAAATAATGTTAATTTAAACATTGACCATTCTACATTCATCAGCAATTGCACTGCTCTTCTGGATTAATAAATTGATTCCAAATATCTATTTAGATCATTGACTCACAGCTTTTAAACAGCTTCTCTCTACATGCACAATGTATGTCTACATGACACGTAATAAACATGTGTTCTAATAAAGTCTCAAATGTTGCAACGGTCTGAAACAAGCAGAGCCTTTCATAAAAACAACATTAAACCATGATGTTGTTTTAAATGCACCAATGACATATAGTCACTGCAATAAACAGTGTTACTTACTCCAGCAGTGGCTGAAATGCCATGCTTTTCTTCACGCTGAGGTGGGTCTTCAGGCTGTCCACAATAGCTTTCTGATGAAACACCAGCAGGTTGAAGGACTGGCACTTGTTGGACACCTCCTTCAGGAAGGTCGCTAACACACACACACACACACACACAGATGCAGGTCAAAACCACAGAATACATAATAAATGTCAATATGGTTAATAACCAGTTGGGATGCCCATTTGTGTGTGTGAGTGTGTGATGTTGACCGGCTACTGTGAGCAGCTTTGTACTTACTGCAGTGCTCTGTTAAGTTTAGATCCCTCCATTTGTTCAGGGCTTCATAAAAGTAAGTTTCTACTTCCTATAACAGAAAAAAAACATTTATGGGCGAGATGGGACAACCATGAACCAACCACAGCTAACAAGAAAGTAACCCATCACAACTTTAGTCAGAGAGGTTGATTGTATTTTAACTGAAAACGTCCTTCAGTGGCCGGTGACTTACCTCGTTATAGCTCCCTGTTCGATCGATGCGGTGGATGACATCGATATTTACGTTGGCAAGTCTCTCGGAGAAAGTGAGAAACTGCAAAAGACAGATATGTCAGTTACTTCCACTTTAAGGCGAGTCGGCGACTTACATGGCCAACTTTAACGTCCATATACATACAGTGAAAATACAGCAATGCCCAACAAGATCAACGATTTGAAAAGCTTAAAAATTTGCATTCTTTCTACAGTATTGACTTTTCTGCAAGACAAGTAGGTAATTAGCAGCATGGCTAACTTTTACCTGCGACCATTCAAACTTACCCTGTACGTGTTCTCAGATTTGTGAGATGTTGGTTTAATCTTCAGCTTCATTTTGTGTGTCCTATGTGTTTACTAACAATATCCAGTTGTGATCATCTGTGTTTCCCAAATAGTTTTGTTTTGACCTGAAACAAAATTGTTTACACACACATGCCGCTACAGGGGACCGCCATGTTGAATGAGGAATTGTGGGATGGCATGGGCCATGTGGTTGATAATAGGGGCGGTGCTTCACGGCATTCTCCGCTAGAACTCAGAAAGGACGAGGAACGGGAACCAATTTGGGAAACTTATAAATTGTAAATGCCGTCTTAAGAATTATAATCGAGCTGCAGCCTACTGAACCCCAAATGGCTCCCGGTGGCCGATGTGAGGCATATTCTGTAAAGCGCTTTGAGTGCTCGTAGGAGTAGAAAAGCGCTATATAATTGCAGTCCATTTACCATTTATCTACCCTTCTTTTCATAAAAGCCCAAAAAAAGATCACTGCTGATAGCCTTGTCCAATGGTTGTCAAACTGGGGTACGTGTAGGCTTGGCTAGAGTGTCTCGGGGGTTCGCAACAATTAAAAGTTTGGATACTACTGGCCTAGTCTATAGGCAAACAGAAGGACTGAGTGCCAGAGGTCTGTTTCCTCCAAAAAAATGGGATAGGGCTCAGGTCAGTAGAGAACAGTAGAGGAGAACATGATGTTTTCCTCAGTGTTGAAAGAGTGGCACACAAAACATGTACTAGCATACAATTTGTGCCAGCGCGGTGCGTGAATTAATTCAAAAGATAACAAGCTCATTTTATTAACAGTGAACTGAACGTAACATATTTGCAACTAAAAAACTTGAACGTGAGCCATGCAGGTTAGACTCTGAATCATTGTTTTAGGTCAAATAAAACACTTCCTCTATTGTGAGACTGCCTGACGTGCATAGTCCTGAAGCAGCTGTGTCGCTCTCACTGCCATCCTATTAGAACATTACCAGACTTTGAAATAACTTCAACCTTATTCTTAGACTACTTTCTTTGACCTCCTGGATTAGCAGAGATTGTGCATGGCCACAGAGCTGTCATGAATGTGAATTTAGAAATAGCTACAAAAAATGAGTGCGTTAGAACAAAGACACACACTCCCTCTGTCTCACATACTCTGCCTGCAACCCCCCCCCCCCCCCCCCCCCAATGTCCAATGTTATGTGGTGTGTGTTGACAGACTCCACTCTCTTATCTTTGGGGTTCCTGTGGTTTAACAATCGCCGCTCTTCAGAACTCAGTGATGCAAGCTACCTGCCCGGAATGCCACACACTCCAGCGGACAAAGGAGAGGATTCACACACACACGCACACATAGGGTCTACTTCACACACACATCATGTTACCTGCTTTCAACAGCACAGAGGCTAACCCACCCAATAGTGGTGACCTACATATACACACCAACCCACCCAAGAGCATCCAAGGCTGCAGCTCTTGGTCCACTTACTGGACCTTGGGAGGACTTTTGTATTGCTACAGTCCTGTTAGTTACCATAGAACAGCAGCAATCAGTGCTTAGAAGAGGTTGTATATGAGGACGTATTGACACTAAAGTGAGTAGAATACCTATAGGAATTCATTAGAACTGATTTGAGTTGAGTTAAACTGAGTTGAGTTGAGTTAAACTGAGTGAAGTTGAGTTGAGTTGAGTTAAACTGAGTTAAGTTGAGTTGAGTTCAACTGAGTTAAGTTGAGTTGGGTTGAGTTAAACTGAGTTGAGCTGAGCTGAAGATGGATGCCCGGTCTCCTGTGGACTCCTTCAGTACATGGGACTACATGGTCTTCGTTTTGATGCTTCTCATATCCGCGGTGATTGGCGTGTACTACGCCTATGTCGGCCGTGGTGGCCAGAGTTCGGGAGACTTTCTGATGGGCGGGCGCAGCATGACGGCCGTTCCTGTGGCATTGTCGTTGTCGGCCAGCTTCATGTCAGCCATCACAGTGCTGGCCACCCCTGCGGAGGTGTATCGCTATGGGGCCACCTACTTCTACTACGCTCTCTCTTATGTGCTGATGGCGGTGGTCTGCTCTGAGGTGTTCCTACCAGTCTTCTACAGGCTGGGCATCACCAGCACCTATGAGGTGAGTAGAGAGGGCTGAGGGGAAACAAAAAGATATAAAACACATGTAAAGTATGAGCTGCAGCTGTTTCTGTGGACTATAAAGCACCTATAAGTTATGAGCTGCAACACTTATGAGGTGACTATAAAAAGTTTATAAAGCACATGTAAGGTTTATGAGCTGCAACTGTTTCTGGGGTTTATAAAGCACCTGTAAGTTATTAGGTGCAGCTGTTTATAAACATTTGTGAGGTGAATATCAGAGGCTTGTAAACTGTTTATAATCCCTTGTGAGGTGAATATGAGAGGTTTATAAAAAACTTGTTAGGTAGTCAATGTGTATTTGAGGTATCTGTCATCAGGCAATAAAAATGCAGCTTGCAAGAAATGCAATAATGCCAGCAAAACCATTGCCGAAGTATATGCACTTTACTCATGAATTAGTATACTTAGTATACAATTAGTATACAATTAGTAATTAGTATAATTAGTATACAATTAGTATACTACCTATCTCTGCAAACGTGTCATCATAAATGCATTGCAAATATTCTTTGTCAATCTGCAGTGTGTTAGGTTACCGTTTCATTTGTAGCCTGTGATCTCCCTCAAAAGTACCTACGCAGCAGTGCAGCTAGATTCAAGAAACTCTTGTTGCAAGTCCATTTTGCTTTGAATAGCCTTAAATTTAACTTTTTACATGCTTTGTATGCACTGGTAATTCCATTACGAATTGCATCTCTAGTTCAATTCGTCATTTTTCTAATAGTTGTCAGGTCTCAGCAGCTTTGAGAATAACTTTTAAGAGAAAACTCTTAGCCACTTTTAGCATGAGCTCTTTTAGCACTAAGATAAGATTCTTTGAGAATATGGACCCTGGCATTTGAAAAAACACAGGTTTCTACATAGAGAATGCTTCTCTGTGTATCTTCATTGACCAGCAGATATAACTGACATTTAACTAACTATAATATTTGCAGTACAGTGGATATATTGACCTCTTCCTATAGCCAGTCCATAGTAAAAGATGCTGAGCTCTGTCAGATCAGTTATGTACTTCATGTTAAGAGACCCACCGAAGTACAGAAGAAGTGTCTCCTGTCCCCAGTAAGAAAACATTTACTATTCTTTGCTTTGCCACCAGTACTTGGAGATGCGTTTTAACAGAGCCACGCGGTTGATTGGGACGGCCTTGTTCATTCTGCAGACAGTGAGTTCATGTCATGGATATGTGTATGTTTATCAAACTATGTTGTTTGGATGTTATGCTTTATGAACTGTTTGTTGTGCCTATAAAGCTTTCTTGAATTAAAATTTAATTAACTGAACTAAACTGAGCCTCACACTCTTAATCTGAGGTAAGGTGAGGCTTAGATTTTTTAAGGTAGTCACAGCAAAGCAAACTTATGCATAGTCTCCACTTCCAGCAGGTTGAAGTCTAAATACGAACAGATGATTAGTGTTTCTTTCACAGGTCTAGTTTTGGATAAATCTAAGGAGGTAGTAGCACATCCTCCTTTTACTGTCTCCGCTTTTTGATGAATGTAAATGATGAAAGGTGCATCTCTATTGTCTCGGATAAATGTGAAGAGGTGCATCTTCCATACTGTGAGAGTGTGTGTGTGATAAATGTAAAGAGATGCTTCGTTCATATAGTATCTTTTTATTGTCATTATTGATCTCCCAGAAACTTTGAATTGCTTTGAATTGATATATTGATTGATTGATTGATGTCCACTGTGCCTCACTTGCAGGTTCTCTACACGGGTATAGTCATCTATGCTCCTGCTCTGGCCCTCAACCAAGGTGAGCCCAAGCCCTATGGGGCAGGACAGCGGCCTTACATCAGGAGAAAAGGGGGATCTTGGCTCCGGCCACAAGGGGGAGCCCATGGTCTATCAGATTACATTTAAACATTTATAACTTTTATTTATATCAGTTTACATTTATACATGTATAACACATTTGTGATTTTCATTTACTCTCAGTCTCTCTCTGTCACTCACTTTGTCCCTCTCTCCTTTATCCTTGCGCAGTAACTGGTTTTGACCTGTGGGGGGCAGTCATTGCTACAGGCTTGGTGTGCACCTTCTACTGTACCTTGGTATGAAACATAGAAATGCACACGTAAGCACAGGCACACACACACACACACGCAGGCAGGCAGGCAGGCACGTACGCACACACACGCACAGTTTTAAGACAGACATTGCTACACATTGTTTTTTTGTAGTTAGAAATAGAATCATAAATGCAAGGATTTTAGCACTGCAGTTTGCTCACACAGTAGACAACTCAGAGGTCCACTCCCAAGATGAAATATGCTGTGATGTTGCGTCAGGGCATTCCCAGGCTAATGAGTTGTATGTGTGTGTGTGTGTGTGTGTGGTGTGCATGTGTGTGTGTGTGGCAACAGGGTGGGCTCAAGGCAGTGGTGTGGACAGATGTGTTCCAAGTGGGCATCATGTTGGCTGGTATGCTCTCTGTCATCTTTAAATCAGTGGCACGACAGGGCGGAGTGGCAGCCATTTTGACTGACGCAGCAGAAGGAGGGCGACTAGATATTTGGGAGTGAGTTTGGGTTGTCTTACACACACACACACACACACACACACATGTTCACCTTTTTCTATCCCCATTGTTTGTATCAGTGATTAAAAAAAACATGTGAGATAGCACTCTGTCTTTAAATCTCTCTCTCTCTCCCTCTCTCTCTTTTTGTCTCTTCACTTTTGGACAGTTACCTGTGGAGGAGCGTTTGTGTATCTGAGCATCTCTCTCTCTCTTGGTCTTTTCAGCTTTGACCCAAATCCACTGAGAAGGCACACCTTTTGGACTGTTACGTTTGGCGGAGCGTTTGTGTATCTCAGCATCTATGGCATCAATCAGGCTCAAGTGCAGAGATACGTCTCCTGCAAGTCCCAGACCCATGCCAAAATGTGAGCGCAGTTATAGGGCACGACCAACAGAGGGCAGATGACGTGCTATTACAGTTTTTCTTGATTGCTATGGAGCACTTAATGAATCCTCACTGTCTTAGCACTGCGGAAACCAGCACTTCCAATTGTGGTAACCTGTTTTCATTGGCTTCACATAGTTTTCATTTTTCACATAGTTTATCAAAACCTTTAACACAGCTTTCATAGAAAGTTCCCAAACTCCACTGAATTTATAGCTTAAACAACTGGAAAGAATCTATTCACAGCCAAAAAGAGATTGTCTGCAGATATATGAATTACTAATGTCACTGTGTAAATCTCCTCCCCCATAATTCTTCAATCAATCATGGTTCATGCATATAAGATACAACCTTTGCTGTTTGCTATTTGCAGGGGTGGGTCAAAGAGGCCAACAGAATATAAAGTAATTGTGAAAGTATCCATTCATTGATGAGGAAGGAGGGTTGGGGAAAACTGGAAAGTTACTTCAGTATATGAAGTGCACTGTGTTGTACAGTATATTTGCCTAGTTGCTTGTTATGGACCTTGCATGTCAATGACAGTTACTTTGGGGGGAAAGAATAAAATTTATGTTGTAACATTCTGGTTCTTTTTCACACATTTAATAACCAGGTAAATGGCACAGATGTGACAAAAAAGGCAGAATCTGCTTATTTTGAAAGCAAAGTTTTGCATTTTGTCCTCCTTTCGGTAATGATTGACTAAGAGTACTCACTGATCTGACCCCTGATTGTGTTGTTTGAAAGAAACCTTTGCTTTTACTGCATGTTTTACATGTTTTTGTCACCGTGTTCATGTGGAACACAAGGACATTCCATGAATATGTTGCAATGTACCACAAGTACCACAACATGACAAAAAATGTTTTAATATATGTTACAGTATAATCAAAGAGGTATAATTACATAAGTTTATGTGTGTGTGTGTGTGTTTCTACCAGGTCCTTGTATGTGAACATATTGGGGCTGTGGGCGATCCTGCTGTGTTCAGTGTTTGCAGGCTTGTGTCTCTACTCTGTCTACAAGCACTGTGACCCCTGGACAAATGGACTGGTCTCCTCATCAGACCAGGTGAGTCTTAGTCCCAGACCACTTTAGTCTTAGACTCACTCAGACAAGTTTTGTGTCTAGTTAGTCCCAGACCAGATCAGTCTCTAGCTTAGTGATTCTTGCAAAACCAACAAATTCTATGGCTCTTAAAATTTTGATAGTCATACGTATCAAAAATTTTGTAGTATTTTTTTGTGGTAATTTTTTAAAAATTGTTTGTACTGTAAATTCTCATTACCGCAATGTGTCCAGACCAATTTTTCTGCCTTTTGAAAGAATAAAAAACCTTTGCAATTTAATTTTCTCTCAAATTTGACATTCATAGCATATTGTTGCATGTCTAAGAGTTGGTCAAATGTATATTTCTAAAATATTAATACTAAGACATTGATTTTATAACAAAAACATTGTGCGTCCGGACAAGGTCATTATCATTACAGTAATGTTTTTTTTTACAACGCAATAATAACTAGCTGGAATTTTTAAATTGATATTGAATTTCATGTCATGTATCACTAGGAAAAGAAGATCAAAGATAGCTAATAGTCAAAACAGTCTACTTTTATGTAGGTGGGCCATGGCCATGTCTCTGTGGAGTCTCTGGTCTCATGAAGTAACGAATTGCTGTATGGCACTACACCCAAACACACACCAGCTAGCTAGAAACACAACGTAGCGACGGGGGAGCTCTGTAGAGAAAAATGTGCACACAAACTGAAACAACAGTGAAGGAATGGCCGATCCTGCACAGGGAGGATTTAAAATCGACTGCATGTGATCCTCCTGGTTCTCATTGTGAAATTAATTTGATACCTATAATAAAAATTATTTTGTAAGTAGAAAATTATGTGATTGCCCATCTGGTGATGGATATCTTCTGAGTGTGTGTGTGTGTGTGTGTGTGTTGTAGTTGATTCCCCATCTGGTGATGGGTATCTTCTGAGTGTGTGTGTGTGTGTGTGTGTGTGTGTGTGTATTGTAGTTGATTCCCCATCTGGTGATGGATATCTTCTGAGTGTGTGTGTGTGTGTGTGTATGTGTGTGTGTTGTAGTTGATTTCCCATCTGGTGATGGATATCTTCTGTGTGTGTGTGTGTGTGTGTGTGTATGTGTGTGTGTGTGTGTGTGTGTGTGTGTTGTAGTTCATTCCCCATCTGGTGATGGATATCTTCTGAGTGTGTGTGTGTGTGTGTGTGTGTGTTGTAGTTGATGCCCTATCTGGTGATGGATATCTTCTGAGTGTGTGTGTGTGTTGTAGTTGATGACCCATCTGGTGATGGATATCTTCTGAGTGTGTATGTGTGTGTGTGTGTGTTGTAGTTGATTCCCCATCTGGTGATGGATATCTTCTGAGTGTGTGTGTGTGTGTGTGTGTGTGTGTGTGTGTGTGTGTGTGTGTTGTAGTTGATGCCCTATCTGGTGATGGATATCTTACGGGATCACCCTGGTCTCCCTGGCCTGTTTGTTGCTGCTGCGTACAGTGGCACTCTAAGGTATGCTTGCTGTTGCTAGGAGATCACAAACTGTTCTGACATCTTTTTCATCATTCCTGTTTTATTGACGTCCTTCAGAAATGCTTTAAAATGCAGGGATCATATATTTCCGTGCATTTATTGGTGTAGTTATACTTAGATTGATTGATTTAAGGCATGTGACGCCTCAAAGCATTGATTGACAGATACGTTTTATTGATATGTTTTTTAAAAACGTTTTGCAACATATGTGAACCCCCCACCCCAGTACAGTCTCCTCCAGTATCACTGCCCTGGCTGCTGTGACGATGGAGGACCTGGTGAAGCCGTACTCTGGCCTGACTGAGAAACAGCTCTCATGGCTCTCAAAAGGCCTCAGTCAGTATTTGTTATGTTTCTATGGTTATGTTTAGTTGTACTTTGCTGAACCATTTATCCAAACCTGAATTGTCTGAAACTATAAAAATCTAGTAGTTAGAATAATATTGATATGGTGATGACACTAGATAACAGTATCAATTTCTGTTTTCATATTTTACAAAAAAGCTAGATAAGATAAGGCAAGAGAGATAAGAGAAGAGAAGATAAGATAGGATCCCTAATTAGAGAGAGTATATCTCTCTGTCTATCGGTCACTCTTTATTGCAATGATGAATGTAAATCTTATATTTGTAATGCATGCATTCTAGGATAATGGCTGATAAGTTAAAATTTTCTGCAATGCTTTTGTGCATACTTGTCTGCTGATATTGTTTTTACATGGTTACAGCATATGGTTACTGATGTTACTTACTAAATAATATGGTGAAGGATGAAGTATAGCTATTTTACTGACTAAAGTGACAGTAGATGATAAGCCTACCTGTTTGTCTGCAGGTCTGGTGTACGGGGCTCTGTGTGTCGGAATGGCAGGATTAGCCTCTATCATGGGCAGCCTTATACAGGTGAGTCACCTTGTACTAGAAGTAGCCTCTTCTGAGCTAGCTACACTGAGGACTTGTTTGGTTGTACCTAAATATTTTTATAAACAACATTTTTTTATCCATTTCTTTTTCCTAATTGTCTTTAAACACACCTACATAATCCAGTATTTTGTAAAATGTCACTTTGCAGGGCGTTCTAAAAAATATCCGTTCAGGTGGCTAAAGCTCCGTTTACATTATTTTCACAAAAGTAAGTGTAAACAAGCCCAACAAAGTCTCTTTAAAAGCCAATCCATTTTAAGCTGTTTTCTTCTCTCATCGACTTCTTGAGGCTCTGGTTCAGATGTGTTGTCAGAAAAAGGACGGAGATGATGACACCTTGACAGATTGACAACCTCATCGATTAACAGCTTGGGGCACAGTATTAGTCCCACATGCACACCACGCACATTGCATGAAAGTGCATAATCTGAGTGTTCAAATGGCACTAATGGCTCATTGCTGTGATAAACGGTTTGTGAGAAAATTTACTTTGAAATTAGTTAATCAATTGAATCATTTAACCAATTGAGCATATTGCATTCCTCTCTAAAACAGCAACCTTTTCTCTGTTGAACTGCTCTCACACTCACAGTCTGTGGAACACACAGCGTATGGTCTACCATACAGTATATAATGTGAAAGTACACAACCTGAACTTTGCAATGTTATTTGAGTTACTGTGATAAAATGGTTAACCAGACAGGTAACCCATTAAGTTGCTTGTAATCATATTTTATGCTGCATAACTGCATCCTTCTTAGTGCAATAGCTCAAGAACTCTACAAACTTTAAAAGAGATGTCAAAACATCTAAACAATCTTATTGAATCCAAAGCTGAAGACATTTCAAGCACAGCTATAGTCTAAAATTATAGGCTACATTCTAGGCTACTGTTATTCAGTTTAAAATGTTCAGAGGGCTTGTTTGCTCTTCTGTAAAGCTATATACTTCAGGGCTATCTAACCGGACATTTATAGGCATGGTTGCATTAGTTTGAAAGATTTTTTGAAAGATAAAGTTTTTAAGGTAGTCTAGCCTGCAGAATGAGGATGTGTATAATTTAGCATGTGAGTAAATTGTGAATTTCATGTTTGCATTATGCAATGCAATATGTTTTTATCAAGCCAGTGTTGGTTACTCAGAGGTGCTCAAGGCCAGACCACACATTTTTTGTCATATTCGGACCCCCTGAAATAGCCTTGGCCACCCCCTAGCCACCCTATGTACAAAATTCTAGCTCCGCCACTGATGGTGGGTGACAAACTGTGTGTGTGTGTGTGTGTGTGTGTGTGTGTGTCCAGGCGGCGACCAGCGTCTTTGGCATAATGGGGGGACCTCTGCTTGGCCTTTTTGCTCTGGGAATCCTGTGCCCCTTCGCCAACACCACAGTCAGTCTCACAGCACAAGCACTCCTAAATTAGTCATTAATTTTGTTTTGGTTTTATATCTGTTTCTGTTGCCTTTTCTATTTTATTTCATTTCATTTCTATATTTTATTCCAGACAGTCATTCGACAGTCTATATACTGTAATCCACTGTCTCATAGGCTGAGAGGGAATGTTTACAGCAGAAATGCCTCTAAATTATTATGTTTTAATTATATTTCGATTCCTGTTTTTATTTCTGCTAGCTTAAGTTATGTTTTCATATGAGTTTTGATGGTTTAGCTGGTTTGTACATTTATCTGGGACTTCCTGGTTGCTGTGCAAGATAAATCCTACAGGGAAAATAAATAAATGACTTTCATTCATTCATTGGCAGGGTGGTCTGGCAGGGCTGTTCTGTGGATTGGCACTGTCTCTGTGGGTTGGCATTGGTGCCCAGCTGTACCCGCCGCTGCCCTCCTTGAGTCGACCTTTGACCTTGGCCACGTACGGCTGTAATGGCACAGCGGGCATCATCCTTAATGCCACCATAAGTGTCAGTGGTAGTGCCAGCCTTCTGCTCCTGGGCAACTCCTCCTCCAGCACGCTCATCAGTGCCAACCACAGCAGGTATGGGCACTTAATCCCTAATCAGACATGTGTGTGTGTGTGTGTGTGTTTGTGTGTCCAGGCAGCAACCAGTGTCTTTGGCACAATGGGAGAGCTTCTGCTTGGTCTCTTTGCACTTGCTCTCTTAGTGTGTGTGTGTGTGTGTGTGTGTTTGCACTTGCTCTCTTGGTGTCTGTGTGTGTGTGTCTGTGTTTTAAAGATTTAAGACCCTTTCTGGGAATTTTAGGGGTTGCCGACCCCTGAAGATGAGAAAACATGATCCTGAACAGGCTTCTTTCAGCAAACATGCAGATGACTCACATTGGGGAGGCATTCAGCTGCCTAGATTTTTACATGAACGGTGTAGGTAGCAAACCAATCGGCGTGCTCAGGGTGCAATGTGGTAGGTTTTAGCATTTTGTATAAATGAACATGTTTTCATGCATCACATTTGATGCTACTTAAGTATTTAGGGATTTATTAAAACCATAAATATTCTCCAGAAATCCCAATTTTAAGCCAGCTGATAGGGATTTCTATGGAACCAATCCAACTCATACATTGTAACTAGTGAAGCAATTCTGCAGTTGCCTGTTTGAGGTAGGCCTACCTTCTGCAGTATTTAATCTTCTAATTATTTTAACATACATGATCCCTATATGATCATATAAAACACACATTGTTTACCATGCACAATATGAGCTGAGTTCGGTGGTCAGGGCAGGAACATTGCTGACTATTACCAGAACCAATTAGGCCAAAGGCTCAGGGGAGTGTTTTCAAAGTTTTGCACATCTCAGGCACTTCATCTATTTGTAGGCAGATACGGGGAACGAGTTAGAGAAAAGGATCTAATGAATGCTCAAGGCCTAATATTAAATCAAATAATGTATAATGATTTTTTTTTCCACATTATCACTTATTGCCTTGTTTAGTAACCAACAAAGATCCCACAAAGATCTCACATAGTAACCCACTTCACTTCACACCCTGCTTCATCCCTGTTATCAAATATAAATATAAATTTTAAAAAAATTTCAGTCAGAACACCCCCAACTGTCCAACGGGTCATTGCTGGAATGGGCTGGTTATGCTGGAAATGGACACTGGTACATGGTCAGCAAAACCAGAATAGCCAAATCGGCTAAACAGTAAAACTTATATGAAAACACAACAATATATATATATATATTGTGTGTGTGTGTGCATGTCCCTCTACAGGTCTGTGTTGGCAGACAGCTGGTACTCTGTATCCTACCTCTACTTCAGTCCCATTGGTACACTCACTGCACTGGTCATTGGCATCATCACCAGCCTACTGGCAGGTAAGTGTTACCACCGCCATCACACACAGCTGCCATACACACTATACCAGACTCTTTCAGCATATGTTATACTCAGTATCATCTATATATCTGTGTGTGTGTGTGTGTTTGCAATTATCTCTCTGTAGGACACAAAAAGTCCAAACCTTCAGAAGGATTAACACTGTGCAAGGAGGACTTTACTCTCTACTGTCTGCTGAGATTCCTGAAAGAGAAGGTATACACACACACACACACACACACACACACACACAGATTCCTTCACCAGAACCCTGTATTACCTACAGATACATAACCTACACACATACACGCACACACACACATAAGTACACATACATGACTATGCACACAAACACATATATTTAAACACACACTCACAGATAAACGCAGAGCGAGGGTCCTGGCTGTGACAAATGTGCCCCACACATCTCTCTCTCTCTCTCACACTCACACACACAGCAGTGATGTGCGTCCTCTGTCCCCAGGTGTCTCCCAGCGCAGGGAAGCTGAACTTCAGTGTAAACTCAGAGGTGAAGGAGAAGTCTGGCCGCAGCAATCTGGCCTTCTACAGTGTGGAGCTTAGTGCCACATACAGACAGACCCATGGGCTTCCTACATAGCATACACACACACACACACTCCCAGAAAGAGGAGATTGTCTAATTAAATATTTTTTCCATGTACAATGTTAGTATGTGTTACACATGTAATAGATGTTTGACATGTTTGATACTGCCTAATATGGTGCAATGTTGCACTGTTCCCTTCAGAGAGTTCTGTCAAGATTACATTAGATTAAGTGTGGGCTGGGGTCAGGGTACAAGCTGGCATGATATGAGGCCTCAAAGGAGGAACAAAAATGTTCTCGACAAGGAGCAGGGCAATAGTGGACAACATTAGGCAGTGTCTCCATTTCATTGGACAATATTAGGCAGTGTCTCCATTTAATTGGACAACATTAGGCAGTGTCTCCATTTCATTGGACAATATTAGGCAGTGTCTCCATTTCATTGGACAACATTAGGCAGTGTCTCCATTTCATTAGACAATATTAGGCAGTGTCTCCATTTCATTGGACAACATTAGGCAGTGTCTCCATTTCAGTGTCTAACTGACTGTCTTTCTCACTCTTTTAAAGGTACATTCCATAATAACAGCCATATATTACATACATACTCCATACACCAAATGGGCAGTATTTTGGGGTACATTTTGGTCAACATCTATGGTATGATAATTCAAGGTAAATGTTAAGTAGAATATAGGATACATTATTTGGTTAAAGAAAAATTTAAAAAGATGTAGAAAGTAGTTGTAGACTGGTAAAAGGACAGTCAGAGAGGAGAGGTCTGGCAGAAGAGGGGCTCTGAACTGGATTTCACTGTGAAACATGACACACCAGGAAGGGAGGACATGAGCTATGTGTTCGTGCTTGTTGGTGTGTGGCTCCGAGAACAGACAGATGGATGGAGGAGTGTGCAGGGAAGAATGCATGTGAGTGCATGCGTGTGTCTTATATGCCCTCAGATGCCCTCTCTTGTAACTTCAACAGAACATGCATGGGTGTTGTTGGAAGCCTGTTCTTACTTAAGTTACTCTTACTCTTACTTAAGTTATTAAAGTGTTTGCCCACTTTCTACTTGTTTGACTTGAAAGTGTGTAATAGTTTAACGAACTAAATGTATCTATCTCACATAGAGCTGAGCATCTCTTAGCAGAGCATGTATGCATTTGTGTGTGTGTGTGTCAAATGAGGGTTTGAAGGTCATGTACTGAATTAAGAAGATTAATGGCCACCTGCAAACATGGTTCGGGGTGAGCTTGTGGAAGATTTTCTGCAACAATTTCTGCAAAAAGTCGGTTTAAGTTCAAAACAAAAAAACACACAGTCCCTTCTCCAGTCACTGCATGGCTCCACACGACAGCCTCCCAACAACCACATTCCTAAACACATCCACAGATGTAAGTCTTTTCCACCAAAGAAAAAGGACGGTATTAAAGAATGCTATGGTAACATCAAGCTATTTCCCTTCACAGAACCAGTAAATATGTCCAGTATATTTTCAGTGTTCATTTGAAATAGCGATATGAAACTTGACCTTGCATTCTCCGTGATCTCTACCCAGCTGGCAAGATGATCGTCACTACATAGGATGTATTTTGACCATCAACCTAATGTTACCCCTGAGATTAAATGGTAGCTTGCTGTGGTCGAAATGATACATTACTCACAGCTCCGCACAAACACGATAAACATGACTAAAATTACCAAACTGGAGATAACATATACGTTTTGCGTTTGCCTGATGTTAAATTCACAGCTTTCAAGTTAGCCTGTAGCCTGCTTTCTCCACTAGAAATACCTCCTAGCATTCAAGTTTTGTTGCTCACAACAAAACATTTTGTCAACATTCATTACCATAGTATTTTCTGTTACATTTGTTGCTTTGAAGTAGGTTTGAGATTCCTTGTATTAGCGTCAAAGCAAACAATAACTTTCCGTAACAATGTAAACACGCAGTGTTGGGCAGTAGCTTCCCTACAAGTAGCGAAGCTACTAGTTTTACTTAATTTCTGAGTAGTGTGGCTGTAGCGAAGTTATTTTCTGAATCTGATAGCTTTTCATGAGTTTAGTTATTTTTTTTACCATGTAGTATGGTAGCTTTCCCATAAGCTACATTATCACAGCATCAGCTCACAGCAGCAAATCTTCCATCTGGACTGATCTGGAAGATCAGTTCTTTGCAATAAAGTAATGCATTTGTTCCAAGGGAGGTGCCATAATTTAAAAAATGTTCACAATGTACAGTGCCTGACAAAAGTCTTGAGAGTATTATAACCAAAGACACCACAGACCATCAAGTAAGGTTGAAATGCCGGCTAGTTTTATAAAAGTAGAAAAATAGAAGTTAGGAATAGAGAAAATGGTACCAAGACATCGACAATTACTTTTACACTGACATTAAATGCAATTCAGTTTGGTATTGAATCTTCTTTTAGTGATAACTCATTTAGGTTTCTCACTCTATTTAGTTCTAGTTTAGTTTTAGAGTTGTAGTTTAGGTAGAGTTAACTCTTATTTTAAGCTTTCTACCTTAACCTAAAATTCTTATTTGGACTAATAAGTGTAAATCTATTGCAGTAATGAATTAAATCAGGCTAACGTAACCTTAACATTTAGTCTTTTTGTTAAATGTTAATAGTCTAAATTGAAACGTCTAATAAATAGCAACAAGTGCTTTTTATCAGTAGGCCTATTTAAGGATTCTGTATGTTGTTCTGACAAGCTAAACCAGTGAGCTACTCGGTTTAACTAACATTAACCAGGTTTGCATTAGCATGAACACAACCTTCAAGTATCATTCAAACTGCATATGCATTACTCAAAACCAACATAGCGTGAAAGCTATGTACAGTGGTTACTAGCAAATATCACAGTAAATGTTCAAACTAAATGTTCAAACTGTAGGCTAAATCTTCCCGTGTTGAATCATTAACAATACAGTTATATACAGTTCAAGAAAGGCAATTTACATTCAGTCCAGCAAAGGCTAGCGACCAATTTAGCAGTCCAACAAAAATCCACATGTCCTTAGTTCCGTTCTAAATGAGTCCACGCTTACTGCAAATCCAAGTCAATGTATCCGCTTGCAGCAGAAATATCGAACGCAGTTCACAGTTCAAACGTTCAGCAGATGAATTAGGCTGTTTTTTTTCCCAGGATGTCATCAACTCCTGGATGGAACGTGATGATGATCCAATGTCCTCTAACAACATGGGTGGCTCGCCAGCGGCATGTGTGGCCCCAACAGGCTAACACGTTTTTCACTTCAAAAATAAATGGCTCACAAAACCACAGTCTACCTATGTAGACTTTCAAAACAAAGAAATACAGTTTAACTTGTCTTAACGTTAAGTTTGCTCACTGGTCTTTTTCACTAGCTTCTTCATCGTTTTTCCTGCCTTCTTCTCTAGCGTGATTTCAAACAGGAAGTGCAACAAGGCTATGCATAGCGTTAGCATTGTTTTGTCTAACAACACCATCTGCAGTAGACAAAAAAAGGCTTCACGTTACCTTACATGCTCTAGCTTTATCGATAATCCACATTCATCTTAAGTCAACGATTACCATCATTTCAGTCATATAGGCATAGGCTACAGACCAGCAGATTGCTTAGCTAAGAGATTTGTTTATTGGATTTTCTCAGAAAGTATCATAAGCTAATGAGTCTACAACTCTGCAGAGCTCCCTCTGCTAGTTGCCTGCACAACTCTCCTAACTCCTGTCCCAACACAGCAACCCGGCTTTAGGCAGATAATACGCCTTGTTTTCACACTATTCGACCTGCTATGAACTCGCAATTGTAGTCCCTGGAATGTACTGGGTTCCTGTGTGAAAAGGGCTAAAATGACTAATAGCACTAGAGAATGAATGCAAACACTCACCAGAAACTTTTAGGGATTTCTCTTGTTTAATCAACAAGTCAACATTGCTGGAAGCCTGCCCAAAGTATAGAAGCCCACATCGCTCTGTTTATGACGGGGTCGAATTAGCTATTAGCACAACAGCGACATCTACTGTTCAGGAGAATAATGCCACTACTGACGCGTTTGTTGAGTTTGGTCAAGCGCAGGTATAGAGCTGGCCAGTGCTCCTTACGTCATAGCCCAGAACTTGGTTCAAATGCAGTACGATTCTCTGAATTACTCTGCTACTAAACGAAAGGCACTGCAAAGAGTTGATGTGATCTGCCCTCCATCCAGGACTTGTATAAGAGGCGATGCATCAGGAAGGCCAAAAGGATCAATAAGGACCCCGGCCATTCTAATCATGGACTGTTTCAGCATCTGATAAGCAATATTGTAGTCCTAAGGCTCAGACCACCAGACTCCAGAACTCCAGTTTTTTCCACCAAGTGACAAGGCTTGAACAACCTAACAACCTACAACTGAAATGAACAACCTAAGCCTGTGCCTGTCAGTCTTTTCACTACAACACTTTCCATTTTTTTCCCTCACACACTCTTTGTCTCTACACTTAAAATACTATTTACTTATTATTTATTTTTGAGGAGCAGAAACACAAGACTTTTACTCTCCTATATTAGTATAACGAGATGTAATAAAGACTATCTTGAATCTTGATTCCATTCATTTCTCAATAGACGTTTCGAAAAGCCCGGTTCTAAGCATTTTAATACTTGACTCAGTCTGACCAGCTACAGGGTACATGATCATTTACATTTACATTTACATTCAGGCATTTGGCAGACGCTTTTATCCAAAGTGACTTACAAAAGAGGATCACCATATCACCAGAGGATCACCATATCATATGATCACCATATAAATTTTCATTCCAAGTAAAAAACTAACAAAAAAAGACAAAAAAGGTACAAGACTGTGGACATATGTTTTACTCCCGAGTGAAGGAGCTACTTGCCCCATAAGTCATTGCAGGCAATACAATTTGCAATGTCTTTAACCTAATGATAGCTCGCCGAGCCCTGTATTGAACTGAGACCATTACAATGACCAACTTACAGTTTGCTGCGAGCAGATTCAATTTTAAATACGTGAAAAACATGTCTTACCTGATCATTCATTACTTCCCCTACCGCCATTGCTCCCTCCCAGCACAGAATTTTTTTTTGACATGACTGGTCTGTGAACGAACGTAAACGAATTCCCTAGCAACGGGAATTTCTACCAATCTAAGGCACCGATTTCGCAGATTTGCAGTTCAGGATGTTAGGTAGTCTAGTGCTTCCCTGTGAAATCTTGAATAAAAGACAATAAAAAAAAGATTGATGCCATATACCCTGTGGTATGTGGCACACAGAGCACATGCCACACCTCTGTTCATAGAACTCCACTTGCTACCCCTGAAATTCACAGCACTGATGTTGGCCTACAAGGCGATTGATGGATCTGCTCCTATCTTCCTTAATACCCTCTTAAAGCCCTATGTTACCCTCTGGCCACTTCACTCCTCCAAGGAACGTTATCTAACACAGCTAACACCTGGCACAGGTCAGTCCAGACTCTTTTCATGCGTTGTTCCACACTGGTGGAATGACCTTCCAAGTGCTACCAGAGCAACAGATACCCACTCCAACTTCAAACATTTTTGAAGACCCAGCTCCTGCAAAAATATCTCCTGGCTTAAAATTTCTGAATACCAGGAATGCTCTTACAATGCACCTCCCACTCTCTCTCCATACTGCACTTTTTTATTACACTATTGCACTTTCATCCATATAGGCCTACTGTGAATTCCATATTAGCAATATGCACTCTTAGATTTCATTGTGCTGTAGCTTAAATGTTTATCCTCTTTTTGTAGGTGGCTTTGCATAAAAGCGTCTGCTAAATGCATAAATGTAAATGTATTTTTTATGAATACAGACAATCATTAAGTGCTAACGTAGCTAGTTAGAAGTCTATAGCCTATTGTGCTGCTCCGATAGCGTGGGTTATACTCTATTTCTCAATGGTAAAAATGACAATAACAAACATTTCTGGCCTCGCAAGCGGGTGGGACTGGGAATGCTCTCTATACAGTGGCAGACACGGCAGGTATATCGAGACCCTAAGGGTTAAATTATTGACGCCCATCTAAGGCGTGGTGTAAGCTACTCGCACATCGGAAACTCATATTTCATAATCGGGAAAAACTGACCTAAAACTTTTTTAAAAGTTTAAAAAATTGTCATACATCTTGCTTGCCATTAGACTGTGAAAAAAATGTTTCTCTTACGTAGGCCTAACAGGCAGAGCAAAGTTGTCGATAGAGAGAGAGTTCCAATAATTTGGAAGCAGGGGCGTGGCCATGGGGGGGAGAAGCTGCGCCCCCCTGAGAAACTGATCGGATGAAAAACGGAATTGCCACTATTTATCAGCTGTTAAACACCGAAGTGGGCGTTTGATGACCTATCAAAGGTGTTTAAGAAATGGAAGAGTGGCAAACGTAATAAAACTCCCTTGGCCATGGTGTCGATGAGCCAGCTGAGAAGGCACGAGATGGATAACCTGAAGAGGGTCCACCGCAAAAGATTAGAAGATGAGAAGACTGCAAGCAAGAGTTTCCAAAATGATGCAAACCGACTGAAAACTGAAATGGGTTGTCAGGCAGTCATGTCCCAACGACAAGATCAATGTATGGCAGTCCAAGCCACAGAGATTGAGAAGCTGAAACAGCAGTGTGCTGCGCTGAGAAGAGGTGACGAGGACATGGGGGAAGCCTCCCCTGAATGCTACCAATCTTCAGACGCGTCAGCGCCACCTTGTGAATGGGCGGAGGATAATCCCCCGAGAGCCCCGACTCTTCCTAGTGGTCCAAACGCAATATACTCAGGAAGTCAACACCTGATGGATGATGACCATGTGCGCCCCCTACGCACAAGAATGCAGCAAGACAACACTGGAGACGGCAAAGATAAGAAGATAGTGGCCCACATCTCATACGTGTCGGCTCCTGCTGAAGCAATTGAAAGATGGGCCAAAGAGGCGAAACATCCGAAAGAAGTGGGACTATTGGATATGGAACCAGTAAAGCTGACTGGAAAAGTTCCCCCAAGCACGAAACAATATCCTAACAACCAAGCATGGGTTGAGTCATACCGCATTGGGGTTCGGCCCCTGTTTACGAGCTGTCCAAGCTGTCTTCCTGGCAATCCAAGCAGTGGCTAGTCTGGTGCTGGACCAGCAGTTGACGGTAAGATGCCCACACGCTGTGAACACTCTGTTGTCCATGAGAAAAGTTGCCAAAGTGTCAGACAGCCGATGGGGAAACTGGCAAGCAGTGTTAGAATCGCCCAACATCTCCATTCAAAAAGCTACTGTGTCAAACTCTTCAACTTTCCTAACACCCAGTTCTGCCGTGGTGGAGGACGATCATTGTTGCGAAGATCTAGTCAAACTGATGGATGAAGACCAATTCACAAGAGAGGACCCATTGCCGAGTCCTGACTTGATTTTATACACTGATGGATCTTCAATGGTGATCGATGGAATACGATGTGCTGGATGGGTGGTGACCAACGACTTTGAGGTCCTGAAATCAGACTCAATGGCGTCGGGAACATCAGCCCAACAAGCAGAACTGAAAGCTTTGGCCGAAGCCTGCAAACTTGCAGAAGCAAAAACAGCAAACATCTACACAGATTCAAGATATGCGTTTGGAATTGCCCACAACTTTGGACAAATATGGAAATTAAGAGATTTCTTGACTGCAAAAGGCACACCCATAAAGAATGCTGAGCTAGTGGCGGAACTACTTGATGTAATGCAATTACCCAAAGAATTGGCAGTGATAAAAGTTAAAGCTCATACAAAAGACAACACAGCTGAAGCAAAAGGCAATGCAATGGCGGATGCAGCCTCTAAAACGGCTGCGCAAAGAGGAGGGGAATGTAGAGAAACGGACGGATTACAAGATAACGAAAATAACAAAATTTTTTTGGAAAATGACGACGAGAATGGCATAAGACAAGTCAAAAAAGATGAAAAAGCTTCAGAGAAATTATCAGACATCAAAACAATGCAAGAAGACGTTAGGAGAGAAATGGACATGGATTGAAAATGCTGCTAAACTCCATGATGACCAGCTGTGGAGACATGGAACAAGAGTAGTAGCACCTGAAGTCTTGTTAAACCATTTAGCGGTGCAAATGCATTCTCTGGGACATGTGGGAGCTGAGAAGATGAAACACAGATTTTCACAAGTGTGGTGGAATCCCAAGTTTGCTGCAGTTGCAAGAGACGTGGTGAAGAGATGTGTAACCTGCATGAGAAACAACAACGACAGCAAAGTCAAATTACCCATGTTAAAGACCCCAGCTCCACCAGGTCCGTTCAGACACCTGCAAGTGGATTATATCACCTTACCTCCATGCAAAGGATACAGAGACGTTCTTGTCATTGTGGATAAATTCTCCAGATGGATTGAAGCGGTGCCAGCAAAAAGAGGAACGGCTCAACACACTGCAAAAGTGCTCGTGAAAGACTTTATCCCACGCTACGGTGTGCCTGACCAGATCTGCTCTGATCAAGGAACCCATTTCACTGGAGCCGTGTGTGCTGAAGTGTGCAGAATGCTAGAGATCCAGTGGCAACTGCACTGTCCGTATCATCCTCAGTCCTCAGGACAAGTTGAGAGAGCTAACCGAACTCTGAAAGAACGACTGGCAAAGAAACATCAAGAGGGAGTGCCATGGCCTGATGCACTACCTGCAGTCCTGTGTAGTATGAGAGCTACTACCAACAAGGAAACGGGACTGAGCCCCTACGAAGTCATCACCGGACGACCAATGTCTTTGCCTGGGACTATCGATTTCAGGAAAGCTGATATACACCTGGTTTCCGATGCTTTGTTGAACTATTGCATCCTACTCTCAGAGGCAGTGTCTACAGCAGAAAAGAGGGTGCGAGAAGCTTGGCGTGAACCACCTGAAGGAGGGCATTCTTTAGTGCCTGGACAACGGGTGATGATACACAAACCCCAATGGCTAGCTTTAGAAGCCAAGTGGGAAGGCCCGTACGAAATACTTCTCATTACTGACTCTGCTGTAAAAGTGAAAAGTAAATCAAAATGGATTCACGCTAGTCATTGTAAATTAGTTGAAGGCCTCTGAGCTCAAAAACCAATGTAGATCTTCTGTATACTTCAGATTTCCGTCAAACTTTCTTTTCTAGATTAGGGTAACTCAGGGAGGTAAGATTAACGGAAGACCTTATTTTCCTGGTTTTTTTTATTTTTACGGGAGGTCAGTTTGGGGAGGAGATAGAAGGGATGAGATAGGTTCATCTTTGAATCGTTCTGTCCTGCTGGAGTTAAGAGAAGTATCATCATCCATCAGAGAAGTATAAAACTAAAACCAATCATATGCTAAATTAAGTTTGTGTTCAACCATAGGATAAATGTATAGGAATATTAATCATAATGTTTAATAAAAAATATGATGTGCCAAACCAAATGCTGCTATCTATAGATAGAAACCTAAGTAATGTTTTATGTTTCATGTGTCAAAACCATCTTTCCCATCTGATACTGCTGTGTTTTGTCCTGTGTGTTTGTGAGTCTGTGTGCAGAACATCCTACGGGAATTCCTTTGGACTAAATCACTGAATCGGACTGTAAACTTTGATTCATATTGTCACTACCCTGGGAGAAGTCCAAAGCCACACCCCGTGCCAAGCCTCAAAGATGATGCCCAATCTGCCGACTGTTCTTTTGAGTGTCTTGTGTATTAAATGGGATTATCTGTGTATATGTACTTTCGAATTTCGAGTGCTTTGAGCGTCCCTGAGTCTTGCACGTATATGGAGTCGTGCCAAGTTTAGGGACTGGTCAAGTTAGTTCTTACTGTTTAGGATAGATTTATGATTAGACTTTTGAGTATATGTAGAGTCCTTTTCTGCTACACAGATGAGAAGGATCCAGACGAGCTACGCTACAACATCTTCGTGTCCTGTCTCAACCTCGCGGGAGAGACAGAAGAGTGACTTAGGCAGATAGTCTTTAGACTTCGCTTTGTTACTTCAACCTTTTTATTTTCTATTTAATCGACAGTTGTAATTCATTTAATTAATCCTGTAATAAATCATTGATCCTGATCCAACGTAACTGAGTCATCCAATCTTCTATTCCGCTGGGAAGAGAACACAACGCAATTTTAAAAGTGAACAGTAACTTCAGGTGTAAAGTTAAACTGGAAAACCACCAAAAATCCAACATGCTTGTGTAATGTATTCATGCTTAAAAAGACAGTTGGGAATAGTTAAAAACTTTTATCTGCTTTTTATCTTTTATCTACAGAGTGATCGTTAAAACTTCACTTCTTGCCAATTGGTTCGTTTGAATGTGTGGGTGTGTCTGTCAGTGCCTTCTCCGCTCGACTACGCATTATCAGTTCACTGACCCTATACAGGACAAGTGTGTAGTCTGTCGACAGCTTGAGACTTCTTATATCAGAAATAAAACGTAGTATAGTCATAATTTTGATTCCTGTTCCTATCTATTTAGTTATCTTGTTCTTGTTCAGTTTCCCTGTAGTTTTTGCCGAGTTTACCTCGTTGTGGTGATTTCACTGTCTGCAAAGTTGGCCAGTAACAGCAGTGTGCCTGTGCTTGCTTACTGACACTGCTAGTTAAACTGCTAGTCTAGCAATTTGCTTGGCAAAAATATATATAGCGTCGTCTTTAGCCATTTTATTACACCAACATTAAGAAGCAAGTGTCCACGCTTGACGCTGAGCATGCCTCTGTCTCCGCTATGCCCAACACTGCCGCTGATAACGTGGAGCAAAACACCCTCGTGTCGGGTGGTGATGAATCTCCTGCACCATCATCCTGTCCTGCTGGTCAAAACCCCTGCCTTCAACAAACTCAATCCTCCCAAAACTTCGTTCATCCCGACTTAAATATGGACAGCCCCTCCCAGCCAATTCTAACTATTTACCCCAAGCGCCCATCTGGACAAACCCTTCGGTGTTTCTGCTCAAGCTGGTATCAGACTCGGCCATGGCTAGAGTATTCCATTCTACGTGATGCCAGCTTTTGCTTCGCCTGCCGCAAATTTTGTATCCCCTTCAGACCGTCTGTTTAGTCGGCCATACAGAGTTCAGCAGATGTGGTCCTGTTTCACCCACTAAAAGTACCCCACGCTGTCTCCATGTTACTACTACAAACACACATGACGTTCTTGTCCCCAGCACGACATCTGTCGTGTATGACTTTGTTACTTTCACAACCACACATTACAGTTGAAAGGTGCAATACCCTAAACCCATCCACGTTGGTTCCTATAGCTACATTATAATCCTTTACAGAACTATACATAGTCCATAGAGGAAGTTGGGACAAGTCTCAATGCATGTTAAATCACATCTAAATATAGATGAATATACATTTTAGCCAGACTTCTAAGGGGTCTGGCTAAAATGTAGCCTCTTATCAATCCACAGGGCACATAGTATTGCTGTATTTGTGATTTGTGACCAAACAGTAGGTCTACATTAATAGATTTAAGGGGAAGACGATTACATCTATATTTGTGATTTGTGACCAAACAGTACATTAATAGGCCTACAAGTAAGGGGAGGGTGATTAAACAGCATAAACTGTGTTTTCAGCCTTCACCGTCTCAATGTGGTTTGACATGCTCTCAGAGACGTCTCAATTTCCTCCACACTAGGGATAGTTTTGTTCTGTAATCAGTTGCATTAAAACATACTGATTTACAGTTAACAGCTATTCATGAGACCAGTAGCCTACATTGTGCATTAAAACATGTTCAATATTAACATTCAAATTCACATTCAGTGAAGTAGTAGTAGTAGTAGTAGCAGCTTGTTAGGCTGAGTAGTCATATTAGTAGAAGCAAGTGGTGGTTTTTCACATATTTTGCAGGTGTTTTTTTCTGCCCCCCTCCCCAAATGAGCTAACTGCCCACCCACACATATCATTCTGGTCACACCTCAGTTTGGAAGGTCTCTCTTTTAGACCTTAATCAAAAATCCTATGGGACATCGGCCTAAATAGTGGCTTGTCATGAGGTCCTCCCACTGTAACTACTGTAGCAGGGGTGGGGAGCCTTTTTGACATCAAAGGCCACATCAGTTTTTATAGGCTATTTTTTATTTATTTTTTATACCGCAGAGCTAAACACAAAGACACTTAGAATTACCGATATTGAATCATAGAAGTTCCAGAGACTGGTTAACTGATTGTTAAAGGCTATACATTACATGTGAGAGCCAATGTTTATATATTATGTCATTGGTGAGAGCATCATAGCGAAAGCACTAATATTCAACAACAATTTTCAGCATGGAAGTCATAACATTTTCAATCTCAGTGTCACATTCTGAATATTCTATTAGGCCTGCTACTTCCAGTAATCGCCTATTTGTAATTTGTTAACATTTTATTCACTTTCTTACTCCCCACCCCTGTACAGCCTAACCGCTGCCTGATAAAACATACCATCTATTGCACCACTATGCAAAGCAGAAGCATCCCAATGGACACGCAGGATCTGTAAATGATTAAAAGCGTAAGTTAAATACTTCTAGTATTCTAAATTAGACGTAGGCCTATGTATTCAGTTTAATAACACATTGTTCAATACGCTCACAACGAAACACGATTTATCATGTGTTAAAACAATTAATTTACACAAAACGTCACGGTGTAACTTATTTGTTATCATTTAGCGGTCGGGTATGGTCAGATTCTTCCTGGGACTGTGTTTTTCACTTGGACTTCTGATTATCTTGGTAAGTTAATATTTGAGTAATAATGTTTTCTGAGCATATTGTTAAGACAGGTCTTAAAGTCGATCTGACTGGAGGCATGCCAGTTTCATCATCTGAAATTATGTGAGTTCACAAATTCATAAGATGGTTGTTAGCCTTTGAGCGAGAGAGTACAACCTAGCTTAAAGGTATGAAGCCTTGGATGTGTCATTGCAAGATTTTTGGACATTACTGTGAGAAAAAGTACGCTTAATTTACTAAATTGTCCTCTCCTATCACTAAACCATGTGATCATTTTAAGCGTTCACTCACTTCAATAAATTGCGCTCGCAACCCTGCTATTGTCTTTCTTGACAAGATTTGCATATTTTTTAATAAAGGAGAGCACAATTTTGTAAACGGAGTGCATAATTTCATTAAATGTGCACACAATTAAAAACATGAGCGCTGGGTTTAATGAAAATGAGCACACATTTTATACCATTGGTTGGCTGCTCTATTATTACATACATTCCGCTTCCTTCTCTCCTCTCTTGTCTGTTTGTGTAGATTGCACAAGAGAAACCCCTGAACATTCTGTCAGCTGTGTGTGTATTATTTTTAACTATTTCATGGAGCTGTGACATTTTCCAGAGAACCTGTAAACGGAATGGTGTAGACTCGTTGTTGAAAGACATGAACTTTCAGAGAAATTCGCGGTGTGAATTTAATTGGGTAATTGCTTGGGCTCGTGCGCTATTTAAAATTAAAAGTGCGCTTTCTCTCTTCTTCCTTGCACAAGAGACCACCTTTTCCGCACTCACTCCGTAGAAAGGGAGCGTCGACATGGTGGACGGCCGATTTGCATTGCAGTTGCATTGCAAATACTATATTTAACAAATATTGCTTTTTTGTATCATTTATATATTTAAGTTTTCATGCTGTTCTCCCAGGCTCAGATTGAGGCGAAACCCCCATTTAATTTCAAAACATAGGATATTCGTTATGTAAACTACTCTTTTTAAGTTGGTTCTACGCTTGATTGTAGGTTGACATTGCAAATGGATCTACTCACTTGTAACATCAATTTACTTCTTACTCAAAAGTAAGAAGTAAATTGATGAGTCCACTCGTGACACTTCTGTAAGTGTTACTTGAATTAACAAACCAAAATTGATATCCCAGATAGCAGTCGGGCATTTATATGTAGAGCCAATAGCCTAAACCCAAGCGAGCAAATAGGTCATCATCAGACAAATCATCTCATATGCGTTTATTCAGTTTTACTCAGCAATCTGTTATTGATTTTATACTTTCTGTACCTGCAGCTGTGCTTCTCCACTCACTTGCATGATAAATGAATCACTACTTGTCCTTGATTTTCCCCCGCTAACCCCACCAGACTTGCCGCCTGTAAGTGTGGGGGGGAGCAAGGTGTTGGCAGAGCAGTTTAGCAGTTGTTCTCCAGGTATTGCGCGAGTCTAGACCCCACCCTCACCCCTGACAAAAATTATGCATTTCTCTTCGTGCTTCTATGCACAAACATTTTTCCAAAAGTTAAGGAATATTGTGATATTCAGACATAAATGGCACCGAAAACTCTTCAAATAGTCTACTCTGATATTTAATGCTGTTTTGTGACCATATGGCAAACTGGACCCAGTATTCATAAAGCATTATAAACACATTCATAAAGAGTTATAATGCATTCACAAAGTCTTATAACTAATGAGTGTAAGGGTGTTAAGTGAACAACTCAGTCCTTTAAAAGTGGACCAAAAAGTGAACCCACACAAAAATAACTCAGTTCTGTTTGTGTTCACATTGTATGAGGACCCTGGCCTTTTTCTGGTCTGCTTCAACTCTAATGAGGCCTAAGCTTTCTTTATGTTCACACTATTTTTCTTCTGGAAGTCTCAGACCTCTTACTAGTGCTTTGGATTATGGGGGTTGTAGTTGCACCGGGCCGAATATTTTCATCAGGCTATCCATTGCCAGGTTCATAATTATGATAAAGATAATGGTGTTTGGTGTGGTGTTTTGTTTTCATAAAAACAGTTCTTTTGGGCATGTCCAGCATTATTGATGTGACAGAACATAGGCAAGCGTCATTATGTTTTTATGACCTGTAGGCTACAGCTGAGTAGGCCTACAGCAAATTCTCAAATTTAACATATTAATTTACATCAGAAAAAAAATATTTTTAGAGTTATGGTTTTGGATGTGACAAAAATCCTCTTTGCATTTAACTTAATTTCCAGGATTCTGCCTAGATACACAAGCTAAAGTAGTTTGTAGCTGCTCAAGTCCAAAATGACAGCGACAACTGTGTTTCAGTTTTCTGCGCTGTGCTTCTTGTCACATGCATGTAAAGAGTTCGACAGATGCATACTGAAAAATGGTGAGCAATTCTGTCACTTTATGTGGTAAGTACTCCTTGAATTAAACACGTTGCGAAGAATACATTTGTCTGTATGTTTGAAGTCAGAATCATGTTTTATTATCAACTAAATAAAATAAAATGCAAAAAATGCAAAGTGCGCAGGTTAAGTGAACCATACCACTGACTTTTTAGTGATCCGCACTGAGACCATCTCAGTATGGTTCATTTTAAAGGGGTCTGGGTGCAGTTGGAGTGTTCACATATACGCAAAAAATGCTGAGTCATCGGTCTGAGTGACTTCTAAGGGCTGAAAGGGTGAAAACACCCTAAGGGCCCTATCATGCCGCGGCGCACTGTGCATTCGCGACATGCGCATGGTCTCATTACTATTCTGTGCCAGCGCATCGTTCATTTTTTCCGGCAAAAAATCACGTTGTCTAGAGAGCAGATGACACTGCGCCGTCATGGGTGTGTCAGCGAAAGGAAGAGGTGTGGTCTGGCGCAAAGCGTGCCAGATGCTATTATAAGGACGCAAAAATTAAATCCGCCAGTGACCAACAAAACCCTGGTCTGTCGTCAGCTGCGCATTGCTGAAAAGATATTGTAGGGGCGCACAGCGCCTTGGGATATGAAAGCGTGCACAATGCGCGCACACCCTGCTTCTCTCATCAGCAGGAGCGCGCAGCAGGGTTTATACAAAAGTTTTTAATGTGGAGAAAAAAATTATGGAGTCCCTGGAAATATGAAATATAAACGTACATCACATATATCACAATATTTATTAATTTGCGTTGAAAGCTTTTGTTTCCCCTGTCTTCTAACATCATTGTACCGCTTTCGGCACTGTTCGGATGTTCTTTTTTTGCCAAACCGGAGGACACAACTGAGGATATTTCCTCCCATACTTCCTTGACCCCTAGAGGTTTGGGGGGATTCTTTCCATCCCCGAAGATAACCTGTTCACGCGCTTTTACCTCACGCACTAGCAGATCGGTCTCCTCCATCGAAAAACGCTCCTGTCTTCCGGGTAAATTCGCCATCGTAATAGCAACACACCATGGAAAATGCGCCGCTGGCTGTAAAAGGGAATGAGAGTATAAATCCTGATTGGTTAATTGTATGTTACACCCAAAACACACCCATGACTAATGAAGTACTTTAAGACCAACCCTTTTGAACCATGCGCCTGGCGCAATGTTCGCTTTTCCCGCCGTCAAAATACCAAATTGTGTCGGGCACGCCCCCAAAGCGACTTGCGCGACTGACTTTAGACAATGCGCATATGATCGTCAAAATAGAGCCCTTCAAGTTGTAAAGGCTTAAGTGATAACATTCTAACACCTTATGAGCACAGTCATGAAAATCTATAAACAGTTATAAATACTGATGTCATTAGTTATAAAGCATTAGGAATGCATTATAACCCTTTATGAATGCATTTATAATGTTTTATGAATACTGGGTTCAAAGAAAGTGTTACCAAATTTTGTCTAATAATGTGCTACAAAACAGACCTTTTAAATGCACTCCATTATGGTTTATTAAAACATCATAAAATTTATTTTAGCAGCCATCATGTTTATTTTAATATATAAAGGGATTTCAACTCTATTTAATGCAAACCTTAGCAAACAAAGTTGTTTCGCCCCTACGATTTAAATTGGCAGATCACATCTGTCAGATAGACTCAGTCAGTCAAAGTTCATCTTGAACGCTCCTGTTAACACGCACTTACGAGTAGGGCCAAATACCTAAGGGCTGTAATTTTAGGCAGAGCCAGAAGACGACGTGCGTCCACACATGTTTTCTTCCCCTGTGAGAACACATCCATGACATAGTGTTGTGCCACTCTTACCTCCTTTGGTAACATGGGACCTGATTGGCTAAATAACAGTGTGCATTTACTATTTAAATGAATGTGGGCGGACTTCCTAGCTTTCTTCAGTTCTTATAATACCTCTGTGGGTGTAACAAAATAAAATGTTTCCCTCTTGTGTTGGCCCTGTTTAACAGGCCGGTGCTCAACTAATCTTGCAAATATGAGGTCTCTCCAGTGTGTGTCTGTAAACTGAGCCTACTTCAGTATATGGGTCTACAGTGTCGGCAACTGCTTGAGTAACTTGCCAGGCCTTGTCTGCCACAGGCATGGTGCTACACCAGGGCTGAGGGATGGCTATAGGCTAGTCTCCCTCGAAATCTGACTCGTTGTAGATTAGCTTTCAGAATCATGGTCGGTGGTAGACTTTGGGAGCCTATTATATGTATCTACCCAGGTCGGCATCTTGAGGGAGGGGGGTGGGGAGTAAATAGATAAATAAAATGAAACTCAAAATGATATATTTGTGTGTGTGTGTGTGTGTGTGTGTGTGTGTGTGTGTGCACGTGTGCTTTGTCTCTGTTCAGTTGTCATACATCTATGAAAACATATCCAACAGAGTTACTCATGGAACACAAATGCTTAGGAACCCAGAGGCCTCTCCAGCCTCCGCCGTGAACGACCCGTTGGGCCTCGGTGCCGAGGAGTGGGACCGGATTCAGAGGATGCTTCACTGGGGTGGTCCGGACCACCAGATCACTGATGCAAGCATGAGCACCAGTCCTGACCACTCCACCTTTGTTATTAATGACTTCAAGGACACTTACTATGTGGGAGATAAACTGCATGTCACCATTGTTGCCAAGGACTTCACTGGTGTGCCGAAACACTATGGAGGGGATTTCTTTGGGGCAAGAGTGTTTTCAAACAAATTAAAGGTCATTTTGTTTTTGTTATTATTGAATACAAGGTTTGTGGTACAAGGTACATACAAGGTACTGTGTACAGTTGGCCATTCCAAATAAACTGGGTCCATATGTTGCTAAATGTTTCCCTCTTCCCCTCTCAATGGCAGGCCAGTGTGTTTGGAGAGGTACTAGACCACCAGAACGGCACCTACTCGGCCCGGTTCACCCTGCCCTGGGTGGGCGAGGCGTTGGTGGCGGTCCGTCTGATTCACTCTAGCGAGGCCGTGCTGGTACTCAAGCAGCACCGGGACACGGACTCTGACCGTATCTACTTTCACGGCTATTTCGTGGGAAGGAAGTCCACGGGTGGCCGAGTGGAGCAGAGGGTGGAGTGCAACATCAAATGGCCCGGGGTGGTGCTGTCGGCCCAGAGGAACTGCTGCTGTGAGTACCAAGATGCCCGCACTGGGCTGACGTGGCAGTGCCGCAAACCCCCAACTCTGCCATGTGACGCCCTGCTGGACCACTCTATGGGTGGCTACAGGAATCGCTTAACGGCTCTTGAGAAAGTACTCATGGACAGGTGAGCAGAGGATTTGGTCTTCATTGAAAAAATATGAATTATTTAGGTATAGATGTGTTATTGCAAATCGATATTTTATACATAATTCTCCTTTTTTTAGCCTGGTAATACAACCAGACCCTTGGTCTACACTTTCGTTTTGTACAGAGGGTCTGGTTGCTTATCAGCTAATCAGCTAATTTACTGATGATAGTTGAAAATATCTTATCTACTGGTGATACACGAAATGAACTGATTAGATTTGGGTTGTTAGAATATTATATAATTTTATATGATTTCTTGTTACTAATTTCTAACTGTCAAATGAATAATCCTCATCTGTGTACTGCTCCAAGTTATCTATCCAGCTAAGTCTGTACAGAATGTTCAGTCAACCACATGTGTAGCTTGACCAGTGATCATGTGTCGATGCTTGTCAGGTGCAAGGACTTGGTATGTGCATGTATGTTCCTGTTTAGGCTATGTATGGTTTGCTCAAATCTAAACCCTTGAGTGTGTCCCTGAGTTATGTACTTATATGGAATTCCGACCAGATTAGAAACGGTTCAAGTTATTTTCCACTGTTTAGGATAGATTTACGATTAGACTTTTGAGTATATGTAGAGTCATTTTCCTTTTAACCGATGAGAAGGATCCAGACGAGCTACGCTGCAACATCTTAGCTATCCTGTCTCAACCTCGCAGGCGAGACAGAAGACTGACTTGCACTTGACAACGCATCAAAAAGAAATAAACTAAAGCTAAATTACCAAAAAAAAAAAACTAAATGAACAAAAAGACACATGTGACAAAGGACACATTCTTATATGTCTTTTTGATTAACTTTGTCGGGGGTGCCAATAATTTTGGAGGGCTCTGTATACATATATATTTAATAATAGAACATACAGTACATCTGCCTACTGACTTATCTGACAATGTAACATATGTCTGTTTGTGGCTATTTTTGCTATTTTGTGTGAACATGGTATACACATAATGAATTCAGGAGACAAAGATGGACATACAATTATCTAAGAATGCTTTTCAGAGGTACAGCATGTTAAAGGTACACAGAATTTGAAGTTAATTTATCAGCGTTGTAGTCACCTTGATGGTAGCATTACTTCTGAATGAAAGCTCTCTTAGTGAAATACCTTGTTTGCAAGGTCAGCCTCATGGCCTGCTGAAGCAACTTATAAGCAATCAATATAATTCTTCAAAAATTATCATTGCTGGTTCCTATCCTTTGCCTTGTAAACAAATCTGCATGTATTGGTGAGAATTTAAGATGACAGTGGTACAAACAGGAGAGCTCCGTAGTTTGAAAATCATGCATAGGACAGACAGCCTTTAAGTGCGCCTTTGTGTTGTGTGTGTTGCCTTGTGTTTTCTCAGTAAACATGTGAACCAGTGGCTTAAAGGTGACAAGCGCCTTATCAGAGTCAACGCCTCTAACGTAACCATTGGTATGTTTTTACACACACACACACACACACGGATATTCCAGACAGCGATTGTTTCTATTTCTCTTTTATATGGTTAGGCCTAGTCTAAAGAGGCAACTAAAATATTAAGCACAGCCACATTGGTCAAACACACTCATCACTGGACGAAGCACATTACACATGGCCATATTAGACTTGGAAGATTCAACAGACTGAGTTGCACCTTGTTACCTGAGTTGTGCCTTGTTGTCCTGGTGCAGCAGTCCTAAAGCAAAAATTCTCAAGTGCACAGTGAGACTTGCAGAGTAAATCACTCCAACATCAAGTCTAGATCAGAGAAATGTATATATTTTAGGGAGGTTCACAGAAAAAGTGCAAAAATGTGCAAAAAGTATAGCTTCAGTCACCTGAAAATACTTGGACTCGGACTTGGCCCAGAACTTGAAACTTAAGCTGGCCCCACACTACACGATTTTCAAATCTTATAAGATTTTTAAACTGGGACCACACACATTACTTGTGACTTGACAAACAGTGATTTTTGTCCTACAATGCATACGTCAATCAAATTAGATTAGATCCTGTTACCACAAGTATCAAGAGCATTATAGCCTAGTGGAAAACCCACCAATCACTCCCACTCCTCATACTGTCTCCCCTTCAGGAGTGAGAGAGTCATGTAAACCCGGACTGCCTACTCCGACACCAGCGGGGTTCTACCTGAACAATGTCTGGACATCGTTTGTGTGTGCTGCCCGTCACTTTACAGCAACTGACACAGCCCAGTGTCTGAAGGATAAGCACATCTACATTATGGGAGACTCCACCAGCAGACAGTGGTTTGACTTCCTCATCCAGGCCGTGCCTAGTGAGACACACATGCACACACATAAACTAGGAGTAGACTGCTAAATGCATAAATGTAAATGAGTGGAGGCTTTCTATCAGAGCATATTGGCAATGCTAAAGCACATGGTTGTTATCTAGTAGCACTCCAGCGTATGTTTGCCCGTCACACATGTTTGACATACTGTTGATTTAACTCTCAATGCAGTGCTACCGTTTGGCCACCACACTAATGCAGATATCCCTCGCAGCTCTGAAGCGAATGAACCTCCACACTGAAAGCCATGTTGGGCCCCTGATGGCCGTGGACGTGCAGAACAACATCGACCTTCACTACCGCTCCCACGGGCTTCCACTCCGCTGCTTAAGGACCCCAGTGGCGTCGCTTCACCACATGACTAACGAGATTAACGACATGGTCAGTGGGCAGCACACTGTCGTCGTCTTCAACATGTGGGCACATTTCACAAACTACCCGATCTCCTACTTCGCCTATCACGTGTCTCTGGTTCGCGGTGCTGTGGTGGAACTGTTGAGACGTGCGCCAGAGACCAAGGTCATCATCAAGACAGCCAACACGGGGTACAAGGTAAAGGAGTGTTTTGAGTGCCCAGAGCCTGATTCATTGGGCAGTGGCTACATGCTATAAAATGAGGGTAGCATCTACACACACACACAAAACACACCAAATGTGAGTCAGTTCTGCATCTCTAGAACACTTGTCATCACTGTACTCTGTGTGTGTGAGTGTGTGTGGCTGCAGTGCTTGGTAAAATCTGTGTGTGTGTTTTCAGCTGGTGTTTGCATGCAATGTATTCACAGTAGGTTGTGTTCTGGGCTGCTGTATGCTTTTTTAAATGACTGTGTGTGTAAGGTGTGTGTGTGTGTGTTCGGCAGGATGTCTATGGCAGTGACTGGTTCTCTATGCAGCTGGATCGCATCCTGCGAGAAGCGTTCCGAGACGTCAGAGTTTACATCCTGGATGTGTGGCAGATGACTGCCTGTCACTATAACACAGAGAACATCCATCCTGCCCCAGACGTAATCAAAAATGAAATTGACATTCTTCTTTCTTTCCTGTGCCCCCGGTAAGGAGTCAGACCCTCTTGCTTACCCTGTGCCCTTGCTCAGTTTGTCCTGAGGACTTCACAAAAGTCCCAAATACCTGACCACTGGTAAACTGTAAGTGCTGGACAGAAACAAAAAAGCCAACAAAACAAGTCCCCAGCAGAGCAAGTCCGCTTAACAGACTTTGCTCCCTATATGCAAATACATGGCATTGGATCTTGTGCGCTACACAGTACAACAACTTCAATGCTGCTGTTTTCTGCTTAGCTACTGCCAGTTATGGATCATCAGCTGCAGCTTTCTGCTCCTCTGCATTTAAAGGAGAAATCTGGTGTAATCAATCCATAGCCCTGCTGTTCGAGGTCACCAAGTGCTGTATGTAGGCTAAAGGATGAAGAAATTTGATATAACATAGGCCGAATAGTGAACTGGCAGCTAACACTAACTGAATAGGCACAGAAACTCACTTTCAGTTTCATTTTCCTATGCCCCATTCAGTTAATGTTAGCAACTTCTAAACAAATGCCCAAGTCTAACTTTTCCAAAATTGATGCCAAAGCCAATTCAAATGGCCACTATTCCTTGGCCACTGAGTTGATTTGCACGTTACAGCCCTAAGTGCTAAGCCCACCCAACGACTCTTTCCAAAGATAGAGCCAGTGCTTTAAGTGGAAAAAATAAGTGCTGGTACTCCCCTTATTCGACTGCTGCCAGGTCAATTAGGCAGTGGGTAACAGCAGATCATTGAGTGATATATTTAAATAACAGGACATGCTACTGAAATTTGTTTTCATTGAGCTTTCAACTTTCCAGATAAATTATGTTTGTTCATTTGGGTATTGGCCCAAGGGAGGGCTTCAGGGGGGGTGGCCCTCAAGTAGCATACAGGCTGATGCACAAGTAACCTGGCACCTATAATCTCAAACCAACCGTTAAATCAAGCTCGCTCTAGTTTAATACATTCAACGTTCGCAAGATCTCTTCTTCACAACCTTTTTCTGACATGCTCGATTCGCAAGGTCTCACGAGGGGCAGGCGTGTGGCACATACCAGACAGGGTAATGTAGTATAGCGATAGGAGTATGAGTATCACAAATCACAAGGAGAGAAATACAACAAGACAGGGTATGAGCTCATGAGAAATCCCAGTATGCTAGACACTAAAATTGAGAGGTGCCGGTACTCCATACTGGTGTGTACCGGTCCAAACTGGATAGTATGTTGTTATTGGTCTGACCAAACCTGTGTAAAACCAATGGTAGAAATACTAAGGCTCCAATGGTGCGTGGCAAGACATACCCACTGAGCAAAACTATTTGCTACTGCCAGAGTGTGTCAAGATTTCTAGGCTAGTGAGGAACCGGACCTCAAGCAGAAGACTAGCAGGTCCATGTCCGGGTAATTCTACAGCAGGGTTCTCTGCAGATTGACTTTAAGTTTTGTAGTTATTTTTTTGAGTTTACGCCTTTCCCTGTACAGTCCAGCCCTGTACACACCCAGGCTCAAACCGGCAACTCACAGCAGGACAGAGACTTGAGCAACCTAGCCAGTGAGCTAAGTAGAACAACTTGGCATAGAAAGGAAGGTTTACTAACGTAGTCCACTGCACATCAACCAGCTGACTAAGATTACAGGTTATATATGAGTGTATCTACTGGTACTGTGACCGGAGTAGTTGGCCGAAGCACAAGACCAGTTGACCTCAATCATCATAGCGCAGCCTATCATACATGCTAGGCTACTGTAATGGGAAGATAGAGGAGGAAGATAAAACATGAGACATTTTAAGATCTAGCAATAATATACCAGGATGGCAATGAAAATAAAATGACAAACAGACATTTTAAAATTATTTTTAATTTTGTCACAGATCACTCATGGTTATCAAGAAAATGAAAAGCCAAATGTAAATATTTCATTTTTAATTTTGGCAAGATAATTGCACCGATAATTTGAACATCAAATGGAAAATTGCATTTTCTTTTGACTGTTTTCATAATAGTTTCTTTTTAGCAGCTTCTACCTCACATACGGTGGTATAACTAACCACTTGCAGAAAGTGTTTAGATATAATGGCTTTTCTGTTTTCAGTTTATTTTATTTTCAATGTGTAATTATAATGTTGTTAATCAGAATGTCTTTCTATTCTGTGCCTGAGTATAAACAGGAAATCAACACTCTCTATACAAAAGCAACATTTGAGACAGCTTTAATGGCCTGCATGTGATTGCTAGTTATCCAGTGCTATGGTGTAAACTTTTTATGGTTATGCGCAACAAATGATGTGATTAGGTCTGTCAGTATATCAGACATGCAGCCCATGATTATCATTGCCAAAAGAATTCAGTTTTAACTATGTTGCAGTATACAAAAAACTGACCATAATAATGATTTGTTAATGATTTGTTTATTAATTGATTGATTGATTGATTTATATTGTGTGTTTGCCATAGAAAGAGAACAATTTTACAACGGAGGTTACTAAAAAGGGCTGAATGAATGTCTATGCAGTACGATATTGTCAGTTTTGTAAACAATAAAGATTTCATTCTAAATCTCAACGTGATTAATGTAGCCCCAGTAGGCCTATTGTGCTAAGTGAAGGTGTATCCTCAGACACTGCTCCCCGCCTGTGCTGGCCCCCTCGGACCACAGGTTGGTTGGACACAGTTTTTGTGGAATGACACGAGAACTGCAGCACCTGAGCTGATGAAATTTCAGTGCTACGCAAGTCTCAAGGAGCCGCATCAAATGAGCGCTCATGCATCCATGTGTGCTGTAGCGCAATGGCAAACAACAATTACAAAATTGATAACCCTATACTGTAGTGCCAGAGCTAATGGGATTTTGGTGGCACATAGGTCTCAAGGTGCGGCATCCAATACAGCCATGTGTGGTGTAGCGCCACCTATAGGGTGATAAAAAAAATTCTGCGCAAATTTCAGTTGACTGTTGTTAGCCACCTGATTTTTTTACCCCTAGTGAATTTTGTTCAGGGGTGTTAGTGGTCAGACACAGTTTTTTTTTTTGTGGAACTCCAGAAGTGAACACTGCGGCAAACAAAAATAGTTCTCAGTGAGATGATCCAACAAGCCCTCAGACTCCTATATGTGGCATAGCACCACCCACTGACACACAAAAATAGCAATATTTTGGAGCAATTACCATCAGTGATTCTCAGGACACCCAAACATTGGGTCACATCAAACCCACTGAGCATAGAACTTCTCTGGGCTCATATATTCTAAGCTATTTTGGTCCTCAGGGACAGCTCCTCCCTTGTTCTGATGCCCTTGCAAAAACTGTAATGCTTTGGCCAATGAATTTTTACTGGTACATAGGTCTCAAGAAGAGGTATCCAGAGAGCCTTCAACCAACCTTGTGTAGTGTAGTGCCACTGGCAATGATAATTTTCAAAGAGCTATGTTGACTGAGGTAATATCTACACATGATTTAATAAGGCTGAGAGACTATGTGGGCATCTTGCACGTGCTGTAAATTAACCTAAAACACAGCATAAAACTTGCCTAGTTTACCTTTGACTAATTGAACTGCTTAGTGATTAGAACTGTCAATAAAACTGATATAGGGTCTCTACACACACACACACACACACACAGTAGTCTGTTGACCTGAATTGTAATTTACATGACAGCAGTGGCAGAGTTTGATGCTGATGTGTGAGGTTGTATATTAAAACTATAGAATCTAAATTAAAAGAATATTGGAGGTGAATTGCTCCGCAAATTGTTGGAGCCGGTGTATGGAGGTCCGTAATCTGTCCTTAATCTAAGCTTCCTGTGGATGTTATGATCTCAGAGAGATCATTTGAGATCTCATCGTGGATTTCAGCAAGTCCAAAAGGGTCAGTCACATGCACAGCTTCAAATTCCTTGGCGTTCACATTTCAGATGACCTGATTTCAGATGATACCTGATAGATGTGAAACTGCATTTCATTGTACTGGTATTTTTTTTTACTTGTGCAGTGACAATAAAATTTAATCTTATCTAATCTCATCTAATCTAGTCTAAATCTAATTAAACTGGTGGGATTTAACTGGCAAGTGACTGACTTCTCTATTACCCTGTCAGGTAAGTCTCAGTCTGGGAAGTTGGACAGCTCATCTTTGCCAATGTTCCCTCCACTCAAGATGGCGACAACGGTCTTCCCAGCGATGTTAGGAATACGGCCATTGGTGATGGCCGCGAATGCTGCAGATCCCGAGGGCTCCACGACCAGCCCGGCTTTGTACAGAGTGGACACTGCATGTTTGATTTCCTCGTCGGTTACCAAGACAATGTCCTCAACATAGCGCTGACAAAGCTCATAAGGCAAAGCACCTGAGAAAAATAAATACACAGAGCCATTTCATAGCCAGCTGAGCAAGACTGCGAATGCTTAAGGCTCAGTCTCAGGAATGATTAAACTTCTTCATTTAATAATAAACAACCTTGCCAGATTTATAATAGGACCCCAGGCAAAGGTATGATCTTTGAATTTCAAACGCAGCATGTTTACCTGCAAAGGGAGGAGCCAAGCCTGAGGCAATGCTCTTAGCGTTCATGCCGACTGGCTTTTTCTCGAGGAAGCTGTTGTACATGGTGGACGCTGATGGGGAAGTAGACAAAGCAAAACACACAGCCAGAAGTCCAACATCTAACTCTGATGGTCAAACATTTAACTCTGTATGTCACACAACTAACACTGTTAGTCAGTCATGTTTGAAACATTCTTTAAAAATACATAGATGGCATTTCAGAATGTTTGGTTACACACACACACACATATGGACACACACACAGACACATACACACAAACACAAGCACATATACACAAACACAAGTGCATACACACAGACACATACACACAAACACAAGCACATATACACAAACACACACACACACATATGGATACACACAAACACAAGTGCATCACACAGAAACATACACACAAACACAAGCGCATACACACACACAAACATATGGACACACACACAGACACATACAAACACATACAAACACACACACAAACCCTCTACTCTACAATGTGCCTTGCGAGGCTCTAATCAGCCTGTACTAACCCCCATCCGGCTCCACGCCATAGATTCTGGTGCCCTCACATCCCGAGAGCTTGAGAGCAGCTGCTGTCCCTGCCAGCAGCCCCCCACCTCCACAGCACACCACTACCACATCAGGCCTGGGAACCACCTCCAGGATCTCAAAGCCCAGGCTGAAAACACAAACACACACACACACACACATTGTAATATGCCAATTGTAATTTTTTGTTTAGCTCAAAACCCAACATTTTTGTCATTTTTCTGCCAAATCTAAATTTTCCTTTATTACTCTTGTGTATGTAATCTTTTATATAAAAACTAACAGACACACATACACACACAAACATTGTAATATGTTGTATTTAGTGACTTTTTAAACAAAGAAAAACATACACAACAGTATGAAATAAAGGACATTTTCATTTAGCATTTAGCACATAGCCTATCCCATCCCACCCTGTCCCTTACCAATACATGGACTCTGAAGTTTACAAACTTAAAAAAAAATGAAAGATAGAAATATACACATCTCTTAAGAAAGTAGCTCTATCACCATTGTTGTTCGACTTAACCAATTATTGATAGCTGATGACTTAACATGGCTTATCCTTGCCAAGTGAGGACTGATTCTAATACAGAGCCAGGGCTAGGCGATATGGCCTAAAAATTTATATTGCGGTATCATTTCAAGCACAGACGGATCAGCCCAAGGTTTCTTCCTAGACTAACTAAACATAAGGGAGTTCTTCCTTGCCCCTGTTGCTCTTGAGTGCTCCTTCTGTGTAGTGCCACGAGACAATACTATTGTAAAAGGCGCTGTACAAATAAAACTGAATTGAATGTGCAGTAGGCTATTGATCAGGTGAGACAGAGACACAAGTTGTATTTTTCTCCAGCAACAATGAGCTAATTCATTGATTTCAGAATGTTCTAAGCACAAAATAATATTGAACCCTCCAACATCCAACCTCCAAGATGAGTCAAACCTTGTCTGGTCAAATCAGTACGTAAATGAAGAATACAACAAAATTAAATAAAAATGTGAAATGTTTAAATTAAAATGTTCTTTTTTAATGAAACACAGATTTAATTAAACTAAAGGAAATCTGTAAATAATTGCAAAGCAGTATAGAAAAAGCAAACAAAGATGTATCCTGTATCCATCGCCCTTGATAAAGGGAGCAACTGGGAATATTTAAGCTTATGGAATATGTGGGCCCTTTTTGTTGTTTCACTCGGGCACCACATAGCAACACACCATAGAGCTCTCAGTCACTCAGGCTAGGCTAATGCAAATTAAAACCAAGTCTGAACTGCGCTATTGCGGTAGGCCTCTATCTCTACCGTCAGCCAAGTTTATATCGTATACTGTTTATGCCGCCCACCCCATACAAAGCAGTAGTAGTCCATACAGAGCAGTAGTAGTCCATACAGTCAATGTTGTACTCAGAGATGATGCAGTGAAAGCTGCTTGCTTGCAGCAATCATACCAGCCAGCCACAGGTTTCACGTTCTCTCTCTAATGGGGAACTTTGAGTCATCGAGCAAAAGGTGTGTGGTGCAGGATGCATTGGAAAGTCAGTGTTTGTTGAAGGAGAATCAATCCATAGGCCTGTTGTTCCAGGTCAATGAGTGCCTTCTGTAGGAAAAAGAACCAGGAAATTGGCTACAACCTAGACTGAATAACAAACTGGCAGCTACCATTAATTGACTGGGGCATAGGAAACTGAAAGTCAGTTGTCTACTCCCTATTTAGGCTATGTTTTATCACATTTTCTCATTCTCTTTCCTACCAACAGCACTCAATGACCTTGGACAACAGGGCTGTGGATTGATTCACACTGGATTTCTCCTTTAAATTAGCTACTAAATTATCTATTATATCAACAATGTTGATCCTGATAGAAAACACCCTTGGACAGATCCATGAAAATTCACATTGAAAGGAGAGGGAAATTATTTGTGGTTTGTAATTTATGATTATTTCCGCAACCTACTATAATACAGCAAATTTGTGCTGGACAGACCTTGTCCTGTTTCTGTTTTGGACTATTTGTTTTTATGTTTTGGGACATGCTTTCTGACTGGGTGCAATTTAAAATAATGCCAACCTCATAGAATCTAAAAATAACTGGGGTGTTCCAGAGAACCGAGAGCCTGAGGGCATCAGACTGTGGACTAGAGAGGAGAATCGACTGAGGGTCTATTGTTAAGGTGCACACACTTTCTCAGGGTCACAATAACATGTCCCTCTTGATAAGTCACAGAGTTTTTATGACCTTTTATGAGTCTTTCCAACACTTTCCATCTTTTTTTCACACACACACACACACACTCGGAACATTTAACATACTATTTACTACTTATTAATTATTTATTTTTGTTAATTAATTATTTTTTTATTTTACTCTCTTACACTAATATAATGAGATGTAATAAAGACTATCTTGAATCTTGAACTCTGAGAACATCAACACGCAGTCACCATAAGGGAGGGCAAGTGTCCACATTGGACACTTGAGCGCTAGGTGGCACATCTGGGCTGACCGGAGACCAGTCTGACAGTTTATGTAGGCTACTGTGGCCGTGTTGTCCGTCCTTATCAGGTCATGGTGCCTGTTGAGACGCAGTGAAAAGTGTTTCAGTGCAAGTTACACCATCAGCAGTTCAAGGACACTGATATGCAGGTGGGTTTGGGACCACAGTCATGGTCTCTCCACCGCGCTAGAGCTTGCCAGCATTCCAGCAAGACAGTGAGCATTCTGTGCTTGTCCCTCCTGGAGGGGGCACAATGTCTCAGAAACAATCTCTGGAATGGCCTTGTGTGTAGTAGACCGAGCAGAACTGTCGCAGCGGCCGCCACCAACAGACCGGGTGTCTCTGGCACCGATGGACGCTCACGCATTGACGTCAGAAATCTGTCTGATATGCGTCTGTCTGATATCTGTCTGATATTCACGGTCATATCCAGTGAGATCCCCAGAAAGTCTGCTCGCTGTCTGGGGGTCAGTATGGTCTTGGCTTGGTTCACCTTGAGGCCGAGCGAGCTTAGGTGCGTGAAACCGTCGTCGACGACGTACTAGTGAGAGGTCTGTCCCTTGGATAGCCCAGTCATTAGGTACAGATGCGGAAGATGCAGATTGCATAATAATAGGATTATTTAGTATTATTTTATTATCTATTTAATTATCTTTTCTTTATCTATTTAATCTATGTATCTATTTAATCTTTTTTGTATATTGCTTTTGTTCTGCTTTTTTGTTCTGCTGTTTTGTTTTACAGCACTTTGGTCATTGCTGTTGTTGTATAAATTGACATTGATACTATTCTTGTAATAAGAATGGAAGTGCTACATAGTTGTTAATCTTTGTTGCTTTTGACTGTTACCTGGCATGGCCAGCGATCAGGTCCAAGTCATCATAAGAATGCAAGAAGGTCATGTTGTCCTCTCGAACGCAGCGGTTCACTACGTCCATCAGACCAGAAGTGGGCACACACTCAACCTCTACACCAAAACTCTGAGGTAGAAAAGGACATCTTGAGATAATAGACTATGGTGGCTGATTAAAGAGAGAGACCGCACACTGTCAGTATTGGCATGTAGGCCTATACACATTAATTTTACAGGAACTGGGTGACTTACAATGCAGATTGCAAAGGCTAAGACACTTGTAAGGCCTCATTCAGAATGCAAACTGTGCGGGATGGTGTGTAGCAGTTGCTGAGCGTGGGCGGTGCGTTTGCACCTTTGTATTCACACCAAAAAGTCTCCTGCGCAAACCGGCTCATGCAAGCACTTGTTTAGTCTATGAAGACCACTTAGTACTGCGTAGCCGTACGGACCTAACCTCTGAACATGCTTTCTACATGACAATGGTCCAAAACCATGGTCACCACACTAAAGCACCATTTGCGGTCTGAATAGGGCCTTATGTGTGCAGTATAGCTGTTGCATCCATAACATTTCTGTTCCCAGCATGCACTGCTTGTGTGTACATAACTGTGGCGAAGAAATGCTGGTCAGTGATGGTTTGGCCAGAAATAGACTCACTTGAATCAAAACAGATCTGGAAACAGGGGCGGTTTCTGGCATTACCACTTTGCCCTTGGATTTGTAGTGCTTTGATGCGAAGGCAAATGACTTTCCATAATTCCCTGCGGACATAGTTACAAAATGGCCTGCTGCAGGTCTTCGGGCAAACTGATTGGCGACCCCTCTGATCTTGAATGAGCCTGTCAAGCCAAGATCAAATGCCAACCTGCATTATCAAGACCAGGCCTGCTTTATTACGACCTTATTAAGGGGATACATGAGGTTCACTTTCCCCTGTAGAAATTAACCAATATTCACAGCATTACTCAAAAACCCCAAAAGTAATGAATCAGTCAATCAGCTATGGCCTAGGCATTGATTTATAATTAAACCACTTTACATGAAAAAGTCTGTAATAATTCACGATATTGGGTGTTGTTCAAATGTTTAATACTGTAGACCGACCAATCAGTAAAATAAATCACCAACCAGTTCTCTGCATGTTCTCCAGCTTGATATAGATGTTGCATGGGACATCAGGTAGTGTTGTCTGACTCCACGGGATCATTGGAGTGTTTATGACCCCCAGTGGACTGGAGCGCACAGTCTCCCGAGCTTCCTTCAGCATCTCCAGGGTGATCAGATCCGCCATCATAGCTGCCACATATAAGCTATTAGTAAGAAGAAAAGAAAAACATATAGGTCTGTTATATTGTTACCAGGTCCATGCCAAGGCAGATACTTCTGATTATAGTTAACAGTAGCACTAACAGTAATTGCTGCATGAGTGATTCTGATTTAGCGGCTCATGCAATGCAGACTAGGTAACAACAAGATCATAAGTTATCTAAAGAAGGTCAAGGTAATATTTTTTTCAGTTTTTGAACGTCCAAGCTGTCAGAAGAACTTCACTCCACCACTGAAGGAATCACAAAGTATTCACAAAGAATCCATTCTACCAACGAGGAATAACAAAGCAGATATTGTATAAAAAAAACTGACGGAGATCTTTCATATCACGAGCAGCCATTCGGTGCAACCCGTGGAAGACTTGAAACATGAAATTAGTCTCCATACGTCTAAACCGTTGAACTGCAGCCATCCTGATCCCGTGCAAGAATAAGTCACACTAATATGTTAATGAGTACTCTGGACTGGAGCCGCCTTCAGGGAAACACTGCCTATGTTTTATGTGGTTGGCAGCACTTGATTCAGTCAGAATGTGACTGCGTCGAACAGAATTAAATTTTCGTGTAGTGTATTTTGTAAAAACTACACATATTCCTCGTTCCCCCAACAGGTATAGGTCAGTCAACAAAGGGAAAAATAACATTCTTATAGGGTCACTTCGTTACCTATCGGAACACGTTTAAGTCTTTCAGAAGTTAATATATTTAAAAAGCGCTCTGGAAACTAACCAAAAGTTAATGGGTGACCACCAGAACAACGTGGAGAGACTCGATGTTTACAGTCGATTTCAAGCAGCGGAAACACAAACTGGAACTATGAAGAACACATGGCAACCAGTTTGCATCTACCCGGACGCTGTTGTCAGTTGGACGTTAAGCATGGCCGCGTCCGCGAGCAATCGCGAAGGCATGTTACTCAACTCTGCAGAGGAACATTAATGACGTTTTATTTTTTTATTCTTTTGCAGATTTTTAATTTGTCTGTACCATGGGCGTCGTAAAACATGTCGTTTGTGCCATGTCAGGTGGCGTCGACAGTTCTGTCGCGGCATTATTGCTAAAACGTAGAGGTGAGCGGAAAGTGATTCTCACACTCGTCTTTCTCTCAGTTGTTAAAAAATCCCCAGACAATGTGAAGTAAAGGCTTAGTATAGTTTGTATTTACTCATTTATACTTAATTTATTTGTATTTACATTTATTATACATATATATTCCGACAGGTTACCATGTCACGGGAGTGTTCATGAAAAACTGGGATTCGCTGGATGAGAAAGGGGTGTGTAACTCCGAGCAGGACTGCGAGGACGCCTACAGAGTGTGCAGACAGTTGGATGTACCTTTCCACCAAGTGTCCTATGTGAAAGAGTATTGGCACGAAGTGTTCAGGTAACCTCCAGATTAACCCCACTGATCGTATCTAAGAAAACTACACTACATTTTCTGGAAGTAATGTATTGGGATAACGTGCATAAAAAATAAAACTAACTGTGTGTTTAATGGTATTTGCCTGTGCTCCATTCAGTAACCTTTTAAAGGAGTACCATCGGGGAAGGACACCAAACCCAGACATAATGTGCAATAAATACATCAAGTTCAAGCATTTCTATCAGTATGCTATAAACACACTAGGTAAGTATGGACCCCTCCCCCCCACATGCTGAATGTCTCAAGTCCTAGTGGCATATGTGTGGTATACTGTGGTACAATGAGTTCCTTGTGAAGATAAGGCAAACCAAAGTCCTAGTATCTGCAACTTCCTTCACTTTCTTGGATGTAACCAAGGTGACAACATGTCATTTTACATGTTTGAGATATTTTATTTTGATTGCCACCTGCATGTGTTCTTTACATGCCAAAAGTAAATAAGGTGGTGTGTGTGTGTGTGTGCGTGCGTGCGCGCGCATGCACTGGATGTTGGTTGAATGTGAATGTGTGACATGAGGCATTTGTGTGTGAATTGGTGCACAGATATGTGTCTGGATGTAGTGTGTGTATGATGTCACTCTGTGATTTTGTCATGCTCCTCACACATTTACATCCATCTGTTGTGGATACAGGTGCCGATGCCATGGCAACAGGTCACTATGCAAGAACCTCTTTGGAGGATGAAGACGTCTTCCAACAGAGGCACGACCCGCCACCTCAGACACTCTTCCGGGACCGTTTTGAGATCCGGAACCGTGAGTGTTTGACCGTATCTTTGTGTTCCATGAACATTATAGCAGAGGTTTACTTTAGTCTGAGGACTGCCTCTCATTTCAAGGATTCTGACCTTCAGAAGACACACTCCAATGATGGCGCCACCACTCTCTTACTGTCAGCTAGCGATAGAAAATACTCATTGGGAGAGATGTTACGATATGGACATTTAACATCAGGATTAAAGTGACAAGTATCCTGGTTATCGGTATTACCTTGGTTAAAAAAAAATTAGCCAATCAAAAAGCTGACATGCATATGAATTTAAAATAATTTAAAGGTTGTACAGTAACTGTCATCCTCAGTGTTTCCTGCTGTGTGTGCAACATGCTACGATACCTAAGAACGATGGGGGACAAAATATTTTTATTACGTTAGGATGGTTGTGTCCGATACATTGATGTTTAAAAAAAATGGTTGAATTGTCCTTCAGGAATGTCCTACTTATATATGGCTTATTGGTGATTGGTACTTTCCTGCTCATTGTTTTGTGACCTTTTGCCCATTTTCCGTGGCAGCTGTGCGACTCTTCCAAGGAGCTGACCGGTTTAAGGACCAGACGTTTTTCCTCAGTCAGGTATCCCAGGGTGCCCTGCGGCAAACCATCTTCCCCCTGGCAAGTCTCACAAAGGACTATGTGAAGAAGATGGCCGCTGAGGCTGGCTTTGACCATGTCCTAAAGAAGAAGGAGGTATTGAAACTTACCAGTCTTAGCACATCCTCCATTGTTATCTCATCTCTGGGCTCTGGCTCAGTTTTGTTATGTTACTACATTACCCAGCATGCAACAGCAAGCCTATAGACCCAGAACTTGGGTTTTTCCTGGAGACGGAATAATGCTAGTTCTAGACTAAAACAACTGAATGTCGCTACAGATTCTCACCGAAATTTATGGTCTAGTATTAGGCTTAAGCAGCCCATGTCCTTGCTGTTTGAGGCTGCTGAGTGCTGTCATTACAGTATGTATGAGAATGACAGCATTTGTGTAATGTAAACCGAATATGTGAACCGGAAACTATTGCTAAAAGATGAGGGCATAAGTAAGCGAAACTTCCTTGCCCTCATCAGTTAGCGTTGGCCGCCGTTTAGCTCTTTGGTCTGCGCTGCACCAAATTCTGTTGTTCTCATACCTGACGACAGCACTCAACGACATGAAGCTACAGGGATACGGGTTGATTTTGTCCAGATAATCCCTTTCATGTCTTGAGAAGTGACCCTTTTATGTGTGCATTCACTCAAAAGGCTGTGTTTGTGGTTGCTTACAGAGCATGGGAATCTGTTTCATCGGCGAGAGGAACTTTGAAGATTTCATTCTGGAGGTTTGACACAAAACTTTTCTTGTTCTGGAAATGCTTTGTTTTATTTATTTTACTCCCACACTCCAACTAAAATCTGAATCTGAGTATGTTGGGCCTGAAAAGTTCTTGAATATGTCTGGAATCTGTGCAAACCCCCATTAGAAGTTTTAAACTGGTGGTCTGCAGCCCCCAGGTGGTCCCCAAAGTCATTACAAATGGCCCCTCAATAAAGACAGTAGAGAAAAAAAGAAAGAGATGACCACTTAAATGCATTTAGGAATGTAGTCTAGTTTCACTGTGGTCATCTCTTTAATTTTTTTTCTCTACTGTCTTTATTCTATCCTTCTTGTCTTCCATGTGTCTCCCGCTCCATGCTGTCCATCAGACACACCCTGTTATCCATGTGTGAGCTATTCCCTCTCTCTGTCCAGCCCAACGATTCACCTGTGGGAACATTAGAGAGTTGTTGGACATGTCTGTCTCACTGGTGCTCTTCCTCCTCCTCCTCCTCCTGCTCCTGCTCATCCTCTGTCTCTTTGTGTCTTGTAGTACCTGGAGCCCAGGCCTGGGAACTTTGTCTCCATAGAGAACGGGAAGGTGATGGGCAAACACAAGGGTAAGCTGCCGCTGATTGAATGTTCACTCAGACAAACACACTCCCACATTAACCTCATTCAGAGAGGATAACCTGATAACCACTGAAGTAGATCTATTGATCTCCCTGTCCTCCTGTTCTCTCCACAGGCTGGTTCACTTTTACCCTGGGCCAGAGGGCCAAGATAGGTGGCCAGAGAGATGCCTGGTATGTGGTGGACAAAGAAATCACTACCAATGACATCTTTGTGGTGGGTTTGAAATTTTACAATTCCTTAGTCTCTCTCTATTCTTTTTTTTTTTTTTTTTACTTCTTGTTCCTTCTGTTTCTGATTCTTTCTGATGCCCAGTCAATAGTCTTCAGTACTTGAGATCTTACATCCAGTTCACGTCCCTGAGACAATATGCCCTATAGTTGAGCAGTAAGTGCTCTTGGATGATAGCATCATGTATAAATATAAACATCATATGGCACAAATATGTAATGCTAATTGCCTTGCAAGGACATTCAAGTTTTGGTGCTATATGCTGACCACCAACCACCTAGAACTTCTGTACTATATACTGGATGTATATACAATAATGTATATCCTGCTACTATTTATACACTATATATGTGTGTATGTGTATAAATAGTAGTAAGATATAAATTATTGTGTGTGTGTGTGTGTGTATATATATATATATATATATATATATATATATAATATGAATTTATACTACTGTACTGTTTACATATTATATTGCATACTTAATGTTGTTGTTGCTGCTAGGCACCGACCACCAATCACCCGGCACTCCTGCGGGACACGCTGCGTACTGATCGGTTCCACTGGATCGCTGAGGAGCCGCCGGTCGAGCTTGTCAGGACGAAGATGATGGAATGCCAGTTCCGTTTCCAGCATCAGATGCCACTCAGTCAGTCGTAGAACTAGAACCCACATCTTAAACTTTCACTTACCATTCCCCATCAGCAGGGGGCGAGAGAGGCATGGCAGAAAGCAATGCATAGTGAACAGATCTTAGGCTGCAATCAAAGAGGATTTTTTTTCTTGCCAAAGGTTCCTGAAGGAGTTAAGCCATGATGAGAAGTGCTTGAACTGTAATGTAAATACTAAGGAAAGGTGCTTTAATGCCTTCATATCTCTTTTAACTTGAACATTTGAACACTTGAAATGTTTAGATATTTTAAACGAGAGAATAGCAAATTTAAATAGTTAATCTAAGCCTACACAGGTCATAGTCTATGACCTAAAGTCTGTGTGTTGAAAGGTTATTGACACCACACCCTGGTAGCATGATGGTTGCATGCTGAATTCCCATTTCACTGTTAACTTACTCCACAGCAACTGAGGCCATTTTAAGGGAATTTACTTTGGGTGATGGTGGTGGAAGGTTATGTAATGACACCTAGTTATCCTAGTCTGAGTTTAAGTACAATGTAAACATTTAGGAACCTCACTCTCATTCCCGAAACAAATTTATCATTACCAAAATGCCAATATTATTGCAGTAACGAATAAAATTGCATTGCAGTAATGAGAGAATGTAACAGACAAATTGCCATAAGGTCCGCTGGTATTATGACTTAAAAAATTTCAACACCTTAATATTACATAAGTTTGAACTCAGAAAATAATTTTAATCATGGTGATTTGATTATTATCAGTAATGAGAACCTGTGGATCGTGTACACAAGATTTTGTTGTGTACACAACAATAATTATAGATTTTCAAAACCACAAAAAAATACTTGACTTGTAGCCATCTTCGATCTTCTCTTCCCCGTGATCTATGACAATAAATTTTATTTCCATTACTGTAATGAGAACTCTGTTGGTTGGACACTAGATGTTTTTGTTATAATATTAATGTCTTAATGTTTACATTCTAGAATCAACTATAAGACATACAACAATAAGCCTCAAGTTTGAAATGTAAGATGAATTTATACCTTTATAGAGCAGAAAACTTGGACACGTTGTGGTAATGAGAATTTACTTAGAAAAAGCATAGAGAAAACAAAATAACAGTAAAAAAAAATTGACATATTAACATGTGTGCAAAAGTGTGTATTAGGCCTTTAAGAAAAATGGTATTGTCAGTAGGATCTTTAAAACATATAACCATCAAAACTTAAGGGCCATATGATTCGTTGGTTTTCGCGAGATTCAGGTCAACATCATTTTCTCTGACGTAGCACTCTATGATTGGCTGACTATTATAACGGTTAGACAGCCGTAGCCATCTAAGCCTAAAGTGTCTGTTGTTGGTCACTCAGCCTTTAAGTGTGTCTTGTGTCTTACACCAGCTCTAAAATGTGTGTTTTCTGTCTCCCAACCTTACATTGTGTGTTGCGTCTCACTCCAGCGCCGTGCACTGTGACTCTGAACCAGGATGGGAGTGTGTGGGTCATGACTGCGCAACCTATAAGAGCACTCACACCAGGACAGGTAGAGGAGTTCACTCACACACACACACATACACAAATAAACTCAGGCTCCATACACTGACATACTGCCTCACTCACTCACACACGTTCTCTCACATAGACATTCCCACATAAATATGCATGTGTAATCCTTTCTGAAAACACACTTGCATGAATTAATTATGTGTGTGTGTGCGTTTTTCAGTTTGCGGTGCTCTATAAAGGCGATGAGTGTTTGGGCAGTGGGAAGATCATGACTTTGGGACCCAGTGAGTTCACACTGCAGCAGGGACGCAAGCGCCTACAAGCCCAGAACCATGTCCAGGCCCTTGTCCACAACGCCACCACCACACAGACGAACCCGTTCCAACAGAACAGCGCAAACCAAATGGACTCGCTCCAACAGAACGGCACCACCCAAACGGACCCACTCATCCAGAACAGTGCCACCCAAACAGACCCACAGTCCCAGACCATCCCCACTCAAATAAACTCGCACTCTAACACCAATACTCCACCTCCAGAAGCCCTCACACACACCAGCACAACTGGAGAGGGGGAGAGAAAGGGCACAGACTGAGGGAGTGTGTGTGTTTGTGTATGACTGAGAGGGACAGAGAGAACAGGTGAATGTGGAAGACATAAAAGTGTGTCCAAGCATTTGAGTGGTGCGTGCAGGTGTTTATTCAGACACTGGAAAGGATAACTCCTCCCGAATCTGGTGTTTCCTCATGTGAGACCTAACCAATATAATCTGTGTGAGTGTGAGAGAGAGAGAGAGAGCGCATGAGTGAGGTGTGTGAGTGTATGTGTACAAGCATGTGTGTGTGTGTGTGTGTTGGAGTTCATGTGTACGAGCATTTGAGCGAAGTGTGTGAGTGTATGTGAGTGTGTTTGAGTCATGTGTACGTTAGACCGATATATAGACCGGATAATTAATTCCGTCATTGGAAAGGATAAGTTGCCTCCTGAGTCTTGCGTTTCCTTATGTGAGACCTAACCAATGTGTTTGAGTTTGACATAATGCCAGAAACTAAATGGACATGATACCCAGTGTGTGTTTTTGAGTGAGGGCGTCAAGCACAGACTCAGTGTTTCAGTGTCTGTGTGAATTGAGAAGATGAGGGGAAAGTCAAAGATCTGCCTCAGCACTCCCTAAGAACAACAACAAAACAAGAACAAGATCATGTCCTTTCCAATCAAACCGGTGACTATAAAATTGTACATACTGGCAGGAAGTAATAATTATATTTCTATTTGAAAGCCATGCAATGGTATGAAAAAATAATTAATACTGGAGTCTATTTATGAGAAGTATTGTTTAGAGTGTATTGAAGTAAAGTGCCTTTTCAGTGCATTGTTGAGGGCAGGTAGAAAGTGATTTTTTGTTTCTGTAACTCAGGGAAGTCTTTCCTAAACTAGTAGTTGTTAACCAGTTTGCAACTTGGTTACTTGGCAATGGGCAATTACATTGCAACCAACAAAGTTACTAACTTAGTTAGCTAGTAGCATACTTGCTAACTTAGTTTGCAACTACGTTTTTGGGAAAGCACCCCTGGCTAGTTGATGCTGGCCCTCAGTGGACTGCTACATTCTAAAGTGATTGAAGCCAAACGATTAAAACCTCTGTGTGTAACGATGGCTGGCTGATTAAGTGATGATTTTGGTGTTAAAAGTTGAGCTGCATGTGGTAGTCAAGTTAAAAGCATACCAGGCAAGCCTGTGATTTTTATATTATTTTTTTTTAAACCTTTGGGGCTCCCCCTACAGTCTCTGAGGTTTTTTTTTTGTTTTTGTTTTTTTTTAAATAGCAACAATGTTGTACATTCTCACCAGTACATGTGAGTTTGTTTGCAAACCAAAGAATAGGAATCTCTGATGATCATTCAGTGTGATTTCGGCATCATTCAGTTTCAGTTGACGTTGGTTTGCTGTCAAAGATCTGTGTTGTAATTGCGTCGCAGAGAGAGCCTTCATTCACCGCATAATGAGAACAATCTCCAAAGTGACTACACAGCTGGTAAATTAACCTAAAAACAGCAAACTAACAAAGATAAACTTTATTGCCCCCAAACATGAGTGGAAATTTGACCACCAGTAACTCATGTCTGCTGCTTTCCGTGCATACATTCATCCATAGCTGTATATGTACAGAGGCAACAAACAAACACAACACAGGTAAATGGACAGACTATCTCTACACAGACTAAAAAATGGGACAATACATTTTAATGGGCAGGTAGGACAGACAGAATAAATAATAGCAACAGCTTAAATCTTTTAATGATTCTTAGTCTGTCTAACATTTGGAGGAAACATTTGTATTGCACCTGTCAACATTTAAACACTTAGCCCAGAGCCATTATAGACCAACATCATCCATAGTCCTGTCAAATTATGATTTAAAGTTCATTTTCTTTTGATGAAAAGGGCTAAATTTGTTATGAAAGACTGACTGCCTTGTGTCAGAATTTCGTAACATGGCGGGATGGTTACAATGGTCATGCCATCTCATTTTTGACAGCAGAAAATGATACTATATAATGAATATGAACATAACTTGTAGGGGTATCATTTGCTTTCAGCCCTGTATGGAGGATTCTCCAACTATGGTATCTTTCTTGTCCCTGACAGATATTTTGAAAACTAAAGCATATTTCTATTTTTTTGTTTTTGTTACGCTTAGCACCCATTTATGTGGATTTATATAAAGTAAAAATAAAATAGTAAAATATAGTATAAAAATATAATATATATATAAAATAAAATATATCATCGTTCAATGATAATGTTTTTTTATTTAATAAGAGGCATTTTATTTGCGTTTTTTTTTTTGCTATTTTGCCTGTGTCCCGAGGCCAGACTGGGTCTTCAACTTTATCTCACTTAAAAATTCATTTGAAATAATGTTGAATTCAATCACAAAGTATGCATTACTATCCATTTTAATCACATATATTCTATTTTTTTAAATATTCATTCTCATTTTGCCACCTTTTTGTCATTTAGGACATTTGTCCCTTTGGTTCAATGTAATTTTCACAACTCTGTACAAAATACAGTTCCAGACTTATTGTTCTAGAGTTGTGTGCTCTGTAAGTATAGCAATGGACACTACACAGGGACTCACATGGCTGGATGAAAGAATGCTCCCCACAATGAGTAATAGAAGAAGATATATTAGGGTAAACATGAGCTAAACATAGCGGACACTTATTGCATGTCATTTCCACACCACTAGTATTCTAATATATCACAGGGATGGAGAAATTACTGGATTTTTATAATGTCCTTAGTTGCAACGTGGTTGTTTAATGATACCTCTAAAACTGACACTTGCAGGCCAAGAAGGCCTTAGAAATTAGAAGAGAAGGGAGCAAATGGCAGTTCCGCAATAGTCAACTCATTTCCACAACTGTCTCCATTGTGATTTAATGGAGGGGTGGAAATGACACGATAGAAATGACCTAGGGTGAACATTGGTAAAGTGGGACAGTTAAGGTTCATCATCAATATGTTTAAGAGCTTATACTTTAACTGTTTAAAACTGGTTTTTAATTTTCCTCTGGGGTGTAAGGTGTTAATTATTAAAAGCATCATGAGTGTAATGTCATGCTAGGGGGCGTGGTCAGATGACATTCAAAGGCAGGACCGCGAGAAACAATGGTAAGTGAAATGAAATAGCAACCTGTGGTAAAAAATGTTTAGGGGCCCAAGGCTAAAATATTGATATTAACTCTAAAAAAATGTTTTCATCTGAAAAGTGACTTATTCAGCTAGCAGGAAGTTAAAAAATTATTATTTTTACTGTGATGAAATATTTTAAGTAGGGGTAAATTTCCAACTGTCCCACTTTACCAGTGACATACTGGTAAAGTGGGACAGGGTGTTATTGTTAAAGTGGGACGGGAGATAGTGTATGTTATTAAACTTCAACAAACTCTATTTAACCAAATTATTGTCCATATTGTGTAAATAAAGTTATTTCAATTCAGTTTCTACCTAAATACAACTTATTGAAGAGTTAAGCAGTCAACCTTATAAGCAGATAGAATGCGACACTAAAAATTAAATGTTGAGGCAACTTAAAAAAGTAAGGCAACCAGCTGCGAGAGACTTAAGTTTATTCAACTTAGTTGTTTTAGTTTGTATTCAACTTAGCCAACTTAGTTGTGCTGACTTATTGCATAGAGTTTACACAGAAAAGAACCTCAAGTTGACTCAACTCAAAGAAGCACGACAAAGTACACACATTTTTCCATTCATTTCTGAGTACACTGGCACTGCAATGGTGACAGTCTCTGGAGCAATGTGGGATTGGCCTCCTTGCACAATGGCACTTCAGCCATTAACAAGCATCATGATATCCTTAGTACTGGTACAGGATTTGAACTTGCAACCATTTAAATTCAAGGCCAACTCTCTCCCCGTTAGGCTACTGCATACCCAAGGTATTGGTATGAACCAGCCACATGCATTGCTGAATGTTGCCATGCATTTTCGCACAACACTGTAAATCACCTTAAAAACTTTTTTTAATTACTTTGCTTTGTTACTTTGTAGCATGTATCATTTCATACAAGCTACATTTATAGTTTTCGTTAAATGCTAAAATAGATGGTTAAATACAGAATGCAATGTTCTGGCTGCTGTGAAGGACTGGTTAGAGAGTTGGTCTTGTAATCAAGAAGTCATGGGTTCTAATCATGTAACAGCTGGAAAAATGTGATTGTAGCAATTAGGGAGTTTTTAATACACTGGTGATTTTAAGTTGAGTCAACTTAAAATTCTTTTGTGTGTGAGCTTAGGACAAATCAGCAAAACTGCTGAAGGCCTGAAGTTGAATGAACTTAAAAATCTCTCGCAGCAGGTTGCCTTACTTTTTTAAGTTGGCTCAACAAAAATCAACCCAAAATGTTTTACAGTGTAGCCAGCATACAGTATCGGAGGCTTGCACTAAGCCTTACCTGATTAAGTGTACAGTAGCCATCACATAGTCATGATTTCAATGTAGTTGTTAATGATTAACTGTAGTCTACAGTATTTCAGTGGTATGTCAGTATTTTCATATGGCCCTTATGTTGCCTGAACACTTAAAGCAGCTTGTACACTGCTCGAACAAACGAGAACGAACACGAACAGTTTGGTCAGTGTGGACGGACAGTCCGTGTTTGTTTGTCAAATGTCTGGCGGAGTCCGAAGAGTTCGACATGTCGAGTCCGGTATGGTGGAGTTTCAGAATGTCCGTGCAGTGTGGACAAATTTCCAACGAACTCAAACAATCTAACCCCTTGTTGGCTTGACAACTAGGTTCAGCAAACATCTGCGAGCGGACACTAAAGTTTGATCACTCACCCTTTAAATCAGTCATCTTATCTGACTCGCGAAAACAGGAACTTTATCTTTGCGGTATGCTCCAGACCACTTTCCACGTCAGTGTTGCTATTTCACCTAAATAAAAGTTAGACTATCATGTTAAGCTAGTCCTGGAGCTTCACCTCGTGGCCTACGTGGTCTAGCGATAATGCATTGCAAGGGGTATTGAATGCGTGAGGAAAAGGATTCTGAAAATGATGAGGGTTCAGTTATGAGACTGAAGGTAAGGACAAATTTGGTATGAGTGATGGTGACCTGGTGAGGACGAAGAAATGAATTGGATTTTGACCTCCGAGTAGGCTACTAAAATTAGGAAAAAATTTAGTCAAGTGCACGTTTTTAATTGATCATTAGGGATAAATTGCCCATGATGTCCTAGTACATGATCCCTTATATGTTAACTACAATGGCTCATAGCATTTCACACGCAATTTGTAAACGTCTGAGTGGTAATTGATAATGTCATCAAACTTCATTGCGCGACACACTGCCCTGGTTCAGGCAAGTTCCTCTGGAAATCTGTAAAGGGCGTTATTACGTCACAATGGTCTCTGAGGTATCATTCTTTTTAGCGTTGGACAAGCTTCAATATTGCGATTGAGCATCGTCAAGAAGACACGTTAAATCAACGGGAAACTAGTTGTGTTTTTTAAAACACTTTCATTAATCTTCTACTTCCAGCAATGATCAAGTCCAATTTCAAGAATGAGTGACGCTTGTAAGAATGGTATGGCCCCTCTCCTGCTCTCCATCAAGAGACTCGAAAGGGAACAAGCAGAAATACAGAAGGCCCACGAGGCAGTGGAACAACAGAATCGTGCTCTGTGTCGGGATACCCTGGACTTGAAATTGGCTATAAGAAGACTATCATCACAAATTGAGCAGCTTGATGTTACACGCGAAGAACTGAATGAATTGCGCCAAGCTTCAGCAAACGATTCAGAAAATCTCGTTACGTTGCAGTCCCGACTGAAAGGATTGGAGGCCCAAAACTCTGATTTCAAAGACGAGTTGGAATCTCGTCTCGGAGAACTCACAACCCTCAGACGTCAAAGAGAGGCCAACAAGGATCAAATCCGAAATCTAAGCAGTTTTCTAAGTACACTGAAGTATCAGAATGCACTCGGACAGAACTGTGTTCAGGACGAGGAGGACGGCATGAGGCAGAGAGATGCTGTTCTTGAAGAACTGCGCTCGGCCTTAAAAGAGCGCTCGGAGTTGGTCGAAGAATGGACTGAGAGAAAGGCGCAATTAAAAATCGAGATTACCGAGGCAATAGAGGCACCTAAACACCGTCCGCTTAGTATCTTTGAAGAACTACGCCTGTGTAAAGACGAAGTTCAAGAGGCACTGCCTACGGCCTCAGAAACTGTGAGTTTTCCCAATCAGTAAACAATTGTTTTTAAAAACGCAAAGCAATGTTTGAATATATTTTCTGGATTTGGGATTAGTTGTGACCAATGTCGTTTTATAGGTGCCTGCTGAGATGCCACCAAAGTGGAGAATATCCGCGCATTTGAATCAGATGATTCGCACTGTAAGCTTCGCGATCACGCTGTTGTTCATGTTCCTGATGATCAGCACTTCCGTGCCCGTGTGCCAACCAGGAGCAGGTGTTCCTTGCGAGGACCTACTGCGAGATGCACTTCGAAGTGTGGTGCTGCCATACTGTAACATTCACTTCCGTGGTGCTCCGCCTTTCTGATAACTTGTTTTAGTGGACAGTATTTAGTAAGGCACTGACTTAAGTAAAGTATACTGATGAAATGTAATCAATTGAGTCGTGTGTGATCTTTGGTCCACAAACTAAGATATATTTGAGTGTCCACATCATTATGATCAAGGTAAAGGAACACAAGTTAAAATCTCACAATGCTAAACCCTACAGAACTGTACAGATGATGATCATTAAAATAAATAAATAAATCTCTCCAACTATGAGAATACCAAATATCCCAAAACATATGACCCCTCTGATGAAGACAATGATAAGCAAAAGACTTAATGCTGATCACAAAAATGTATGTATAGTCTGATTTCACCTCCACACTGTAAAAAATCTGCAGTGTCTTCAACTTAAAAAAAATAGTCAACATTATGCATACAGAATTTTGAGCAAACTGAACTTTTCATCTGAAAGTCAGATTATTGAGTTCAAACCAAGGGAAAGTACAAGTGGACCAAACACATAAAACCCAGCAACTACAACAGATTATATTGTTGCCAGTACTGAATAATTTGAGTTAATGTAATATTAAAATGTTTGTTCCTGTAATAATAAAATTGAAGTTTGTATGACTTACAAATCTGTTTTGTATTTATTAAAGCTTATCCTGATGGACAATCTGCTTTCTCATTTTGCATTTGCAGGCATTTTGTAACTTACTGAAGCAACCTAGACCTCATACATCATAAAATCTGTGAAGCAGTCTAATTTTCTCCACGTTTATACATTCTTACAAATTAGCACACTTTTTTAGTCGAAAAATCTGAGCTTTATTTGGACAGTTTTGAGCCTCAGCATACAGTTCACAGTTAAAGTAGCCAAAACAAAAGTAATTCAGCATAATTCACAACTCAGAAAAAGTAAAAAATAAATAACAATAAAAAAATACTTTATCAAAGCTACTGTGACGTGGTAATACGGCCTGCCCAAACAAAACTCATACACACCATAACAAATAGTCAGTAAAAATGTGCCATGAACTACACTTTCAAACAAATTGAAATGAACATTTTTCATACCTGAATCCACCGTAGTGTACATTAAGCAGTGTACATGGTGATTACTGCAAGAGTATATTTTTTAAGAACACAGAACTCTTGCTGAGGACTCAAGAAGACTTTCTGAATCACCTGATATGCGCGTTTTAATAAAAAAAATATATATACTTTAAGTCACCAGCTACTATGACTTTTATAAAGACATAACATGACCTTTCATCAAAAAAAAAAAAAAAAAAAAAACAGGTAAGGCAGACCACTTGTAAAATAGTCAAACAGTGACATGAACTACACTTTCAAAATTTGTGAAATGTCAACATTTTTCATACCTTCCAATGCAGTGTACCTTCACTGCAAGAGTTTATTTTTGAAAGACTGAACTCTTGCTGAGCAGTCGTCACCAAGACTCAAGAAGACTTTCTGAATCACCTCACATGTATACTTTAGTGTATTGAAAGTTGAGAGCATACAACAGCCCCCAAAAAAGAGCAAATGCTCTCGGAAAATTGCGGATGTTGTGGATGACCACACTTTCCTCCAGAATGATGGCAAACTCCTCTGTGTGTGGTGAAGCAGATGCCCCGCCATCATCTTCCACCACAGTCACGACAGCCATTTTCACATCCTTTGTGTACCCCTCCTCTGGATCAGTGTTCTGTTGAGCAACAAAACAAAAACAAAAAATGAAGAGCAAGCGGTGTGTAGCTAATGAAGTTATTTCTGTTCAAGTTGTACTGTAAAAACATACTTAACAAGCATGTTCTCAGAATCCTTTCAGATCCATAATCCCTGAGAAAGAGGGGAAGTCCTCTGAGGGCCACAGTCTTTCTGTGTGCAGAAATGTCAGATGTCTGGGGGGAAGCAAACAAACACATGAGTCAAGACAGACAGGCCCTCTACATGCATCAGTGAAAGATGCAAAACTGACTTCCTTATAGTGGGTGTGTGTGCATGTCAGTAAGTCAGCGATTGAGAGAAAGTGTGATTGAGAGAGTGAGTGTATGTGTGTGAAAGAATGAATGTGTGTAAGATTGACTGTGTAAGACTGAGTGTGTGTGTAGAGGGAAAAAGTGACAACACTGAGGTTTGTAGAGGCTTTGTGAATGTGAATGAAGGTGTGTGTGATCTTGAAAGAAGCCTACCTAGGAAGTATATATTCATGTCAACAAGGAGGTGAATTGGAGATAGATTTTGAAAGAAAGAAGCAAAACAAGATTTAACACGTGAAGCACACTAACCTGACATTCCATGAAGAGTGCTGGCCATCTATGCTTCACCAGATCAACATGGGGTTCCTGTTCAATTATTTCTTTCCTTCTCAAGGAAAATGTACGATCCATAGCTGTATTAACAAAAGTCATGTTTGGATTTCTTTTTTCCATCTCTACTGATAGTGCCTCCCGATCCTTTTCCAAATCGTCTTCACTTTGTCCAGCAGGGTGGTCAGGAAGGAAATTAACTTCTGCTCTCCTTGCTTTTTTAAAACTGGACCTACCCTCTTCACAGCTCCCCCTCCTTTCATTTATTCTAACTTCTTCACAGCCTGCATTCCACAGCTTCTGGCGGTAATTTCTGATCTTGAATGCAACACTCGTTCTCCATCCATTCCACCCATTTCCACTGCCTGGCTCACGTAGACAGGGATGTTTGTTGACCAGAGCCATTGCTACCGAATCTATTTCCAATCTGTCTGGGTATGCAGTCACCTCAAACACAGCTTGTGCAATTTTATCAAGGATTTCAATTTTGATGTCTCTTGTGATGTTGAGCACAGTACCATTGCCCTTGTAGACATAATTTCCCTTTTGAAGACGCAATTCAACATCATAAGAGAAGCTTGGTACTGGAAAAGGTGAAGGCCATGGAGAAGACCGCCTACCAGGTGATGGTCCTACAGATGTTCTGGGTGAGCTTAGAGGTGATGCTGTATCCAATGAAGACAATGACACATCTGATTCATCAGGGTCAGGGCTTGCCTCATAAATTACTTTCAAGGTAGCTTTCTCAGGTGGAATTTCTGAAATATCTGTTAAGTTACAGAGCTCGTTTCCAAACTCTGAGTCCTCATACTGAAGAATGAATCCCTCTTTCAGCTGAAGCTGGTCTTGAAAAATTTCTTTTAAACTTTCCACTGAGTGGGGTAAATCTGGCAATCTTAACTTCTTTATGTTGTTTGGTGATATTATTACACGCAGAAGCATTTCCGAAAAATAATAAAGCAGAACACAAGAAAAATATGTTATCATTTGAATGATGAGTAATTAAAGGTATACTTTGGTGATATTTATGTGTGATAACCAATTGAAATGTTGCAGTTTATATAAGCATTAACGTGGTATAAAAAACCCTGCTCTTGAGTACTACTTTCCCCCCGATACTGAATTAACCTAAAGGAGACAGTCAAAGAAGGCAGTTTAAATGATCATGAATCAATAATGCATTACATCATGTCAGTGACTAGAGATCAACTCAGTGCATCAGAAATTTCTTTGGTGACACGAGAAGTTTCCCCCTGACAGAATAGGCTACCAAAGGATAAAAGACATTCAAGTCCTCAAATATCAAAATGTCAGTTTCAGCATAACTTGTCACATCCAACTCAAATGATCTAACATGCTCTATGTATCAAGATGGGAGCTTTATGCAAAGAAACCCTAGCTTTTCTGCAATGAGAATTCTATATATTCTATAGAATTCTGGTAGACCACCACACTGACCTGCAGAGATAATCATGCCCTCTCTGTATCTAATTCCATCCACGTGGACATCAGATGACACAGACACAGTATTGAGGTGTGAACACCTTCTCCGAAAAGAATCTCTCCATGATGCATCTAAAGATGCAACTTCAACAACTTTCACATTTTCAACATGCATACGGTGTCTGAATACATCTAAATCAAGGTGATATGCTACCATTAACTGGTGTTTGGATGCCAGGGTAAGAAGAATGTTCTTGAAATTTTGGGTATCATGGACAACCTTCTTGGAAAAACTGTGTTTGGTTTCAAACCGCATTGTCCATAGTTCAACCAAGGGACCAAAACACCTAACCAGATGCGGATAGTGTTCTAAATAATGATGTTTGGGCCGTAAACGCAGATCAGGGAAAGTCTCAATTAGCAAGCTACGATGGGCTGCTATTTTACTTTCCAAATAGTTCAGTGATGCATCCGAGAATTTTGTGCTGACGACAATCTCAGTAATGTCTTTTAGATCCATGAGAATTTCCCATGCTGGCTCATTTTCTGGCACACGATCACCAATCATAAGAGGCAATAACCTTAGTAAAGTCCAGTTTTCATGGCCACTGCCCCAGGCCGTACCTTTCAAAAAACTCGATTTTGGTATTTTGTGTGGTTTGTTAACTTTGTCATAGTGCATGTATGGGAATGACATTATAGAAGTGTTGACATCATCAAGGGAAATGAAATCTTTCCTGCTAAGTTCCTTCAGGCATAAGGACAATTCTACAGGCACAATCCCCTCAAAGATATCGTGCAGGTCAGGAGGAAAGCCAGTGATGGGGTGGAAATAGGTCAAGTGTTTGCTTAAAGCGCACTCACCTTTAACACCAGAAATGGCGTTTTTGCCTGGAATATTTTTAAGCAGTAGATCGTGCTGCTCAGGAGTCCTCAGTTGAAAATCAGAACAAGGAGTTTCTTGCAGTCTCTCTCAGCTGATCAGGCAGAATCTGCAAAAATTGGCAACAGAAAAACTCTTGAAAGCCAGCCAGTCCATGTGCTGCCAAATTATCAGCACAAACACAAAAAATGGTTCCTTTCACATTGTGACGTTTTGCCTCAACGTATATTCCTTCCTTTTCCAAGACTGAAATGTCTCTCAACAAGGGGGCAAGAAATTTTTCAAATCCATACTGCTTCACATCATCACTCCTACCAAGAGCAGCCAGCTGAATAGATGACAAAGATGAACGAAACTTTGCAGGCAAGTTCAGTGGTACCCAATAAACGGCTGTGATTTTATGTTTTTTTTCTAGAAGTACCAAGTGGATTGCAAAGTTCAAATTCATCCATGTAAAAAGCTAAAGCAAAGCTAGACTCTTCCTCTCCAAACAGTTTATTGTATTGGAAGTATCGCCCATCTCTGAATGAAAACACCAGTAAGCATCTCGCCAGAGAAATTAATGCTTCCAACAACATCCTGGCAAGAAAGTAGACAGTCAAGCATCTGCAGAACTGGCACATAGACAAAGCATTTCTTTGACATACTTTCATAAAGATACTCCACTGGTTGTACTACTGGAAAGTTTTCTAAATAGTAACTGTTCCTGCGATAATCAGTGGCAAGAGCACCCTTTGCTTTAGTGGTCTCATACAATGGGTTAGCCCTAAGCACGGCTTCTGTCACCTCCTCAACAACATTGTCATCAACTTCTTGGTGTTTAATAAGTACCTCCCTCACATTTTGCTGTGCATGTAATCTTAAATAATGAACAATGTCAATCAACTCCTCTATAATTTTCTGTGTGGCTTGTCTTGAAATATGCAAGACTGTCTGCATACAAAGAAAAAGTGAAGCAAGTTTATGTTCAAGAGAGGATGCATCCACTCTGTCCTCACAATCACTTACTGCTGAGGTAGAGGGAATATGCTCATTACTAGCTGTCTGTCCAACTGACTCTTCGTCTACAGTTTCTGTTTCAACAATACTATTTTCAACTGTTCTTAAATCTTTCACAGTGTGGTGTTTATGGGTCCTACTTCTGTGACTACTAAAAGTAGATATCACATTACTTTTAAACTCACAATTAAGAAATGGGCATCTAACTGTCTGATGACTCCTTAAATGCAATCCTAAATGACTGAAAATTTGCTTTTCATCACAGACATCCTTAAAAGTACACAATTCACATGTAAATGTTGTGCTCGGTACATGTTTAGGTGTTTTTGAGTGGAACTTGGACAGATGACACCTTAATGAACCAGATGTTTTAAATGAGCAGACGCAATCCATGGCCATGGCCAGCGCGCACTTACATGACTGTGGTGAATCCGGTGGTGTCTCAAAAGGGTTTCTGCGCTCTGGTGTGAAAATCTGCAAAATTTCCACTGCATCAGGATACACTAAGATGAAAAGAAACAATGACAGGATTATTAATAGCAAAACAGGGGGAAAATGCCATTAAGAACACCCTACATCACAAATAACAATCACATGCTAAAACCTACAGAAAGGCCAGCTTCTGCGCTCATCCATTAGAAGTCATGTAGGTCAGCTAAAATCTCTAAACTGACAGCCATGTTTAAAAATACATTTAAATTGTAAAGACACTTTGTGAACAATAATATTCAGCCTTTTTCCGGCGTTAAACTCACCGACCAATTCTCTATTAGCTGCAGTTGAATTATGCTTGACTAGCCAGTCACCATTTGCCACGTGCCACACTACCTAATTTTACCTCAGGGGTGAAGCGAAATCTAGCAGTCCAGATTTATGGACTAAGCTAACATTAGGTAACACATGTGGTGACTTTCCTAGCGTGTTTTGCCTGACAAGCGTAGTCTACAGAATTAAACAAAGGTAAATAGGCAAAATGATGCTTCACAATCTCCTTACAGTCAGTGCTCACTTGTGCAGCAAAAACAGTTCACCGCAGTTGAAGTTAACGTGACTGTTAGCTAAACTGTATGCTTCTCTAGACGTGTCGTTCTTTTAAAACCACAACGGCCTTAGTTGAAATATGGTCTTAGTCAGAGATACTGAAAGTATTACAGCCATATACGTGGACAGAGCAAAGATTATCTATCATACACTTGAATGACTCGCCACCACGTCTGCTTACCAACGACGTTCCCATAGAGTGGTGGATTCTTCTCGACTCTTCTGACCTCTTGGACGTTACCTCCAACTGAGCATGCGCGGGCATGTTTCAAAAAAGTTGTATAAACTTCGTCCAGCAAGTTCAGCTGATTAGGAGATTACTTACATATTTTATTTCTCCCAACTCTGAAGCTCAAGTTTTACCAACATTTATAAAAGACAGACGTACAAAACACTACTGTAAGTTAAGCAAACTCCCATGTCATATAAGTCTCTTTGTTAATTAGCTATTTAAGTTAAGTCAACTACTTTCCAACTTAGATAGCTAATGTAAAATTTTATTTCAGGGACCAAAAAAGAAAGAAAGAAAGTGTGAGATGAATGTTAAGTTAAGGAAAATATCCTGTTCTTGCTATTATTACATTATAAAATCTTTGCTATGTTTTAGTAAATTATATGAATGACAGAATTGTATTAATTATACACAAATAATAAATATTTATTTTACATCTATGCCAAAATGTGTTGTTTATTGCAAAATGCAGTGTCCCACTTTAACGGTATGACGTGTCCCACTTTACCAGTGTTTGTAAGTTGATTTACAATTTGACCAGTTTATGTTGAAAGCATTGTCATTTCATCTATAATGGAAATCTTTTATTTTTTTCTCCTTAGTTGTATAAAAGACAGTCTAAATTTAAAAATATATATCATATTTGTACATGTGGCATTAAGGCTTTTGCACAAAACCGTGGAAAACGAAAAATTTCAAAAATTGTCCCACTTTACCAATGTTTACCCTAAGTGGTCTCTAAAAAGTCAAGTGATGATGGTTCCTAAATTTTTATCTGCAGTGTATCCCCTGTGAACGTTGCATGCTTTGGAAGTGCCTCTTGACTTGGCATTGCTGCTGAGAATCTGTTTCAGTGAGGATTGCATTGTAACTTTGTGACTGGAAATTTCGTTTGCTTCCGAACGCCGGCGGCGCACTGCAGACTGCATAGAATAGTAGCTTGTGGAATCACCGATTGATTTTATCGAACGGCTCCGACAAAATAGATTTGAATCGTAATTAACAGGCGGCGACAGAGCTCGGCGCTAGTGTGCATGGTTGTATTTGAAAACAATGGAATTGAATGTTGAAAGCGCTGTATTTTGCACTTTGTCGGACCCGTTGCGGAAGCCTTAAAATCCTCCGCTGCCACACACCTGCAGACATTCTTACGTCACAATGGCATACGTAAAAAGAGCTTCACGTCAAACATCAAAGTGTTGGTTCAGATGCATAATCATCATTTCATTATTGGCAAGACCAGCGGACATCGAGGAAAATGCCCTGTAGGTTTGCCATTTAGATAAGGGAACTTTACTCTGAACAGGTAAGATCATGATTTCTACAAGCCAAAGATGGTTTAAAGCTAGACCTCATTTCCCCAGAGAAATCGCACTTTATCTGTGTTAAGTAAATTTTGTCATATGGATGTAGATGCTAATTTACTCCATTTATGTTTATCTTGCTGCAATGCATGTATATTGGTAGGTGCTGTGCTAATTTGATCAGTTTACGAGTGAAACAGATGTTATACTAATGATGTCACAGGCCATATAATGATAGAGGGGACCTTTATTTTGAAACAGTTGTAACCACAGAAAACCATTGTGTGCAAGGGCGCCTCCAGGGGGGGAAAAGTTAGCGTGATTCCAAGGGCCTGGCACTGATAGGAGGCCCTAAAGAACATTTTATTATAATCAATGTTTGGGAGGCCCAAAATAATTTTCTGTCATAGGGCCCAAAACTTCTAGTGGCGCCGCTGATTGTGTGTATAGTCGATTAGATTTATTTCTCTTGATCTATCCATCTATCTACTTATCCATCCATCCATCCATCCATCCACTTTCCTATCCACTACCTGAGGGACATTCTGCCTTTTACCCATATGATTGACAAACGCAGCACACAGACAGCAAACACACGTGACAAATCGAAAATAAAAGACCTTCAGTATAGTAATACAGATAAGACATGTTCTATAACTGAAGGTGATTTTCTTCCAGACAGTGAAGAGAACAGTTTGCGAGGATCTTACAATAATGGAAGGTAAGCGCCATCATGCTTTCAATAGATCTGCACTTTCTTCTAACTTCCACAGACCCATTATGTTTTAGTCTTAAGGGTAATTTGAAAATATAGAAATGTTTAGTTCAATTTTTAGCTTAGGAGATCCTTCTAAGAGTCGGCCAGGTTCTTCAAGACTTGAAGACGGCTCAAACTCAGAATCTGCACCAAGCTCTCCTCAGGAGAGGATGGATCTTCGTTCTCTGCAGGAATACATTTTAAATTTCACTGAGGAGTGAGTCTTGTTTTAAACTAACCTAACCACAGTGCTTGAAAGAACAGAGATTTGTCATTAATAGAGAGCCTCATTTGTTAAAACTCCTTTCTTATTTATTTATTTTTTCGTAGTGAGTGGATAGTTTTCAGCTGCATGCTACAGACCCCTGTGAGTATTGGTCTTCCAAAACACTGTGGCACCTTAGTTACTTAGTTACTTTTCAGACTCTTCCATGGTTTCTTTTTTGACAATGTAAGTAAATATCACAATATGATTTTTCTGTTGAACACAGATGACACGTATGCAGTTTGCTGAAACATGCATGGCTGTGCTGAAAGTTGTGAGCCTTAGCTCCATTGCAGTTGTTTTGCCTGCATATGTGGGTGTGGCAAAAGATGTGAAAAGCGGCAGGCCGACTACACCAACAACTTTCTCCACCATTGCATCAACTGAAAGGTAGAGTCAAACACTCCGTTTGTGGCTACACAGTGTGACTTGGAATTTATCACAAGGAAGTTGAGTAGTAGCCTATTGATTTTGTATGGTTATGACATGCTAACATTTCTTGGTATTTGTGCTTTTTCTCAAGGCCATGCCGTAGCTTAAAGACCACATCTCCTGGGCCACTGAAGATCGATGGGGATGTCATGGATGAAAGTGAGAGTGCCTCCTCCTCTTCCCTTGAATTGCATAGTGGACCTGTGGGTGATTTGGCACGCATGATGAAAGGAATCCTGGCATCGTTGCGCAAAACTGTGGCATGGCATCCTCCTGCTGAGGATTCAGCGTGCTCTGTGTCTGAGCGCTCTGCCAGCACCAAGGCCACTACAGCCGTACATGGAGGTGCAGCCCACGATCAGGCCTGCATCACCAAAATCCTTGAAAGGCTGGTAGCTAGCGGACACATCCACCAGATTGCCAACAACCTTGTCAGTCAGATTCAGGGTGCTATTCAGGACAGCGGGCCAGCTTCCACTCCTGTTTTTGATTCTGTGCTCTCTGCCACGGTAAAGGTGGCTCCGAAGAGAACACTAAGTGCCTCTCATGTAGTTCACAGATACGCTGAGGAGGCCATCAAGAAATTGCTGCAGCCATACTTTCTCCCCCTTGTGGCAGTGAATGCAAATGACATGACCTCGACCAAAACTTCTTCCAGTTCTTACGCCAGTAGCCGCCCACATAGTGCCACTACCAAAGGTACCTCACCTTCTCTTCTTGGACTGGAACTGGAGAAAGATGAGTGCAGCTGCCTGATGACCAAACTGATGCAAAGATTGCCTGCTGATATCAGCCTTAGGGAATCTGCGGTTTCTTCCAGATCTAATTCTGCACCTCATGGCCGAGTCACTGGATCTCCTTCACAGAGATTTAGTGAAGTTGTAGATCTCTTCACTAGAGTCATGATTTTTCAAGTAATGGAAATGGTTGACACTGAGCTGAAGAGACATGAGCAGGCTAGGCTGCCATCACCTAACCAAGAAGAAATTCCCATTGAGGGAGCAGTGTCCACTGAGAGTGATGCAGGTTGGTATGACGGTTTGTTTTCCGGACTAATCCAGAGGTTCCTTTCAGAATTTCTGTGCACTGAATCTGTTCTCGGTGATGACACTCCGTCATCACCCAGAAGCCTGAGCACCCATTCTGGCACTGGCAGACGTGAGTCAGCTCCTGAAAATCTCAAAAAAGTGCTGGAGCTGTTCACAAGGTTGATGGTTAGTCAAGTGATGGACATCATCCAGGTGGAATCATCATTGTCACTAGGTTCGCGGCCATGCAACTCAAGCGTTACATTCTCCATTTTGGACTCCGATGCCTTCACTGATGGAACCTCTGTGGTTGGAGCAGACAGCAGTGACAATGGCTGCTTGGTCACTGCACTGATGCTAAGGCTACTGGTCAAACTCAGAGATCAGTCAACTGCCTCCCCAGACACTGTGGAGTCCTCAAGGGAGTTGATTGGGAAAATTCTCTCCGAGTTCCGCAGCGCAACAGGAACTCCAGACTTCCAGACTTATCCGAACAACGTAAAGCTTCAAACCATCTACAAAGCCATGGATAAGTTCCTTCTGAAGGAGTTTGGATCCGAGACCGTCCTGCAGAGAGCAGTGGAGACACGGGATGAGTCTTTTGACACCATCTTGCTCTCTGGCTTGAGGGAGGAGCTGCTTCCACGGTGTGATGTTGAAGTCACTGCAGTTCCATCACCTCAGAGTTCTTCAGATGGGCAAACAGCCATGGGGAGGCCCAGGAAGTGGCTCAAATTAAAGGTATGGCAGAAAACATTGACTACATATGATATAATATTTATAAACAAAAGTCCTGTTTTCAGCAGACTTACAAATATGGTTTTCATTTGATAGAGATGTTTATTTTTTTATCTCTTCAATCAGATGCCAAAACTAGGCCGTAAGAAGGTGTCCTCGAGAAATACACTTTCTGATTTCAGTGAGTATTTATTCAGTCAGTATAATTATGATGATGATGGTGATGATTATTATTATTGTAGTTGTTGTTGTTGTACTGAGTGTTGCTCACTCCCCTCTTCAGCAGGTGAGCATGTGGAGAGCCTTCCATGTCATACCCCATCTGTGTCCACTTCTGGCCAGACGCCTCGCAAACGCTCCTTCTTCAGATGGATGTTCACTTGCTGCTTTAAAGGCTCATCTGAACATTAAAGATTTTTTTTTGATTTCTCACTCAGACAGCAATGCTCACCCCCCTCCAATTAATAAATAAATTGATAAATAAATGAATTCATGCATTTTAAAAATGTTTGAGTTTTTAAAAAAAATTGTTTTTACAATCGATGGTGGAGAAAACTGCAAAGTTAAACATCAATGCATGAACATACGATACAAATGCATGCACAGCTGAATGGGGCTTACTAGACAGTTGAGGTTGATCAGCGTCATGTGACTTAAATCTTGGTATTGACAAATTGATACATTCTGCATATGTGAAAAAGCTATGCTCCCACCTTAAATTGAACCTGATCATACTCACAGGCCTACTTTGTATTCCATTTACATGCAGTCTCAGTAGGTTTCCTCTGGGTTGTCTTCAGGTCATTTTGAAAGGCTTGTTGACTACTGTTTTTATATTTCGATGGTGGAGAAAACTGCAAAGTTAAACATCAATGCATGAACATGCGATACAAATGCATGCACAGCTGAATGGGGCTTACTAGACAGTTGAGGTTGATTGGCACCATGTGACTTAAATCTTATTATTGACAAATTGATACATTCTGCAATTTCAAACATGTGAAAAAAACTAGGCCCCCACCTTAAATTGAACCTGATCATACTCACAGGCCTACTTTGTATTCCATTTACATGCAGTCCCAATAGGATTCCTCTGGGTTGTCTTCAGGTCACTTTGAAAGGCTTGTTGACTGCTCTTTCATTTTTATCAATAGCATGGATGTTTCATTTTCATCAATAGCATGGATGTTGTATATTTTTATTGAATAGCCTTAAACTTGTTTCATACACTCCTAATCATTACTGAAAAAGTGATCGTGCATTATGTGAAAATGGTGGGATGGTCCAAGACAATTTTTTTGTCCCAGTCTGTCCCTCACTTAAATGAGTGCTGAGGTTGTGCATTTGTGTTGTGTGCAGGGGACTTTCTGCTTGTTCGGTTCCTTGATTGATTGATTGGCTGAATTGTGTCCCAAGCCGTTGTAAATCCAGCACAAACACTCAGGTTTGCCTCATTCATATTATTCTGTCTATCTCACCGTTGTAGCATTTAATGTTGCCCAGCAACCACTTCCCAAATGGCAGAATGGTTATTTACCAATACACAATTTTATTTTATTTTTTATTTGTGTGGCTGTATTTAATGAAATCTTAACAAACATTTGTAACTGTTTTTGAAAAGCAATAAGCTACTCAAGTCTGTGGGGTTCCGCTGGATTCAGAATTGCTAAGGGGCTTTAATGGCACTCGGCTTCGCGTCGTGCCGAACACCCCTTATATCCAGTGCAAACCCACAGCTTCTTGTGGCTTTTTACTTAGATATTGATCAAGATGCAACCACTGGAATTTTGGTTTCATAGATGCTTTTCCAAACTGAAGTACAGCAATAACCATTACAGTGACATTAACATTAATAAGTAAGCCCATTTATATTAATATGACTACTAATTACCTCAAGTCTCCATTGTGGAGAACTTAACTGCAGAAAAACATCCATACTGGGTCTAAAATTGTTTGTGCATTAACGGTCAGGCTTTCAAGAATTCTGTCCATTGGAAGTTGCTGTCTGGCATGCTATTTATTTCATTGTGAATTCTTCACGGCATTAACCCCTATTTTCCACCAAGGGGCGATGTTATGCAAAGGAATGTGATTGCAGAGGTAAACTTTAACAATAGCCTCATGACCTTGAACTGGCTTATAAATTTGTCAGTGCTTCACTTGTCATTCCTGTGCAAGATACACAGGTAAAGCACACCCATCCCGTAAATTCACAGCCTCCATACTACCTATATGTCTTCAGTAACCGTGCCTTTTCCTCAGAGTCCAACACTGCATGTAAAAGGTACAGGGACACAAATGTTGCTGGTTAAACATGGCTGCCATCAGGCACAAAAGTGAAAGACAATATGGTGAATCTCTGTGTTTTTGATAAGTTACTGAAAATGTTTGTTCTCCCCAGGTGAGTATGATGCCCTGCCTGAGCAGGCTTTCTACATGGTGGGCCCAATCGTGGAGGTGGAGCGGAGGCAGAGAAGGCAGAGAAGCTGGCTGAGCACTCGTAACTGAGCATTTGTCAATTGTGTAAAAAAAAAAAAAAGAGAAGCTGAAAGGAAGCAATTGGTTTGTACGCTGTCACATTCAAATCCCAAAATTGTCCCTGTATCTGCCAAGTAATTCTGAAAAAGCTCTGTTTAATGTTTCCAATTACAACGGTGGAAATAAAGGTCTGTCTTACAAGGTTTGTTTCTGATGTTTTTTTTTGTTTTGTTTGTATGTTTTTTCCCCCTTCCCCCTGAACATGGATTTTTAACAACTCTCATAAATTGAAATGTGTAGTTACATATATGGCTCGTTGCAATGAAAATGGATTACATCTGAACATAAGTGGTCTCTAAAAAGTCAAGTGATGATGGTTCCTAAATTTGTATCTGCAGTGTATCCCCTGTGAACGTTGCATGCTTTGGAAGTGCCTCTTGACCTGGCATTGCTGCTGAGAATCTGTTTCAGTGAGGATTGCATTGTAACTTTGTGACTGGAAATTTCGTTTGCTTCCGAACGCCGGCGGCGCACTGCAGACTGCATAGAATAGTAGCTTGTGGAATCACCGATTGATTTTATCGAACGGCTCCGACAAAATAGATTTGAATCGTAATTAACAGGCGGCGACAGAGCTCGGCGCTAGTGTGCATGGTTGTATTTGAAAACAATGGAATTGAATGTTGAAAGCGCTGTATTTTGCACTTTGTCGGACCCGTTGCGGAAGCCTTAAAATCCTCCGCTGCCACACACCTGCAGACATTCTTACGTCACAATGGCATACGTAAAAAGAGCTTCACGTCAAACATCAAAGTGTTGGTTCAGATGCATAATCATCATTTCATTATTGGCAAGACCAGCGGACATCGAGGAAAATGCCCTGTAGGTTTGCCATTTAGATAAGGGAACTTTACTCTGAACAGGTAAGATCATGATTTCTACAAGCCAAAGATGGTTTAAAGCTAGACCTCATTTCCCCAGAGAAATCGCACTTTATCTGTGTTAAGTAAATTTTGTCATATGGATGTAGATGCTAATTTACTCCATTTATGTTTATCTTGCTGCAATGCATGTATATTGGTAGGTGCATTTGATCAGTTTACGAGTGAAACAGATGTTATACTAATGATGGTCACAGGCCATATAATGATAGAGGGGACCTTTATTTTGAAACAGTTGTAACCACAGAAAACCATTGTGTGCAGGGGCGCCGCCAGGGGGGAAAAGTTAGCGTGATTCCAAGGGCCTGGCACTCATAGGGGGCCCTAAAGAACATTTTAATATTATAATCAATGTTTGGGAGGCCCAAAATCATTTTCTGTCATAGGGCCCAAAACTGCGCCGCTGATTGTGTGTATAGTCGATTAGATTTATTTCTCTTGATCTATCCATCTATCTACTTATCCATCCATCCATCCATCCATCCACTTTCCTATCCACTACCTGAGGGACATTCTGCCTTTTACCCATATGATTGACAAACGCAGCACACAGACAGCAAACACACGTGACAAATCGAAAATAAAAGACCTTCAGTATAGTAATACAGATAAGACATGTTCTATAACTGAAGGTGATTTTCTTCCAGACAGTGAAGAGAACAGTTTGCGAGGATCTTACAATAATGGAAGGTAAGCGCCATCATGCTTTCAATAGATCTGCACTTTCTTCTAACTTCCACAGACCCATTATGTTTTAGTCTTAAGGGTAATGTTGAAAATATAGAAATGTTTAGTTCAATTTTTACGCTTAGGAGATCCTTCTAAGAGTCGGCCAGGTTCTTCAAGACTTGAAGACGGCTCAAACTCAGATCTGCACCAAGCTCTCCTCAGGAGAGGATGGATCTTCGTTCTCTGCAGGAATACATTTTAAATTTCACTGAGGAGTGAGTCTTGTTTTAAACTAACCTAACCACAGTGCTTGAAAGAACAGAGATTTGTCATTAATAGAGAGCCTCATTTGTTAAAACTCCTTTCTTATTTTTTTATTTATTTTTCGTAGTGAGTGGATAGTTTTCAGCTGCATGCTACAGACCCTGTGAGTATTGGTCTTCCAAACACTGTGGCACCTTAGTTACTTAGTTACTTTTCAGACTCTTCCATGGTTTCTTTTTTGACAATGTAAGTAAATATCACAATATGATTTTTCTGTTGAACACAGATGACACGTATGCAGTTTGCTGAAACATGCATGGCTGTGCTGAAAGTTGTGAGCCTTAGCTCCATTGCAGTTGTTTTGCCTGCATATGTGGGTGTGGCAAAAGATGTGAAAAGCGGCAGGCGACTACACCAACAACTTTCTCCACCATTGCATCAACTGAAGGTAGAGTCAAACACTCCGTTTGTGGCTACACAGTGTGACTTGGAAGGAAGTTGAGTAGTAGCTATTGATTTTGTATGGTTATGACATGCTAACATTTCTTGTATTTGTGCTTTTTCTCAGGCCATGCGTAGCTTAAAGACCACATCTCCTGGGCCACTGAAGATCGATGGGGATGTCATGGATGAAAGTGAGAGTGCTCCTCCTCTTCCCTTGAATTGCATAGTGGACCTGTGGGTGATTTGGCACGCATGATGAAAGGAATCCTGGCATCGTTGCGCAAAACTGTGGCATGGCATCCTCCTGCTGAGGATTCAGCGTGCTCTGTGTCTGAGCGCTCTGCCAGCACCAAGGCACTACAGCCGTACATGGAGGTGCAGCCCACGATCAGGCCTGCATCACCAAAATCCTTGAAAGGCTGGTAGCTAGCGGACACATCCACCAGATTGCCAACAACCTTGTCAGTCAGATTCAGGGTGCTATTCAGGACAGCGGCCAGCTTCCACTCCTGTTTTTGATTCTGTGCTCTCTGCCACGGTAAGGTGGCTCCGAAGAGAACACTAAGTGCCTCTCATGTAGTTCACAGATACGCTGAGGAGGCATCAAAAATTGCTGCAGCCATACTTTCTCCCCCTTGTGGCAGTGAATGCAAATGACACGACTCGACCAAAACTTCTTCCAGTTCTTACGCCAGTAGCGCCCACATAGTGCACTACCAAAGGTACCTACCTTCTTCTTGGACTGGAACTGGGAAAGATGATGCAGCTGCTGATGACCAACTGATGCAAAGATTGCCTGCTGATATCAGCTTAGGAATCTGCGGTTTCTTCCAGATCTAATTCTGCACTCATGGCGAGTCATGGATCTCCTTCACAGAGATTTAGTGAAGTTGTAGATCTCTTCACTAGAGTCATGATTTTTCAAGTAATGGAAATGGTTGACACTGAGCTGAAGAGACATGAGCAGGCTAGCTGCATCACTTAACAAGAAGAAATTGCCATTGAGGGAGCAGTGTCCACTGAGAGTCATGCAGGTTGGTATGACGGTTTGTTTTCCGGACTAATCCAGAGTTCCTTTCAGAATTTCTGTGCACTGAATCTGTCTCGGTGATGACACTCCGTCATCACCCAGAAGCCTGAGCACCCATTCTGGCACTGGCAGACGTGAGTCAGCTCCTGAAATCTCAAAAAGTGCTGGAGCTGTTCACAAGGTTGATGGTTAGTCAAGTGATGGACATCATCCAGGTGAATCATCATTGTCATAGTTCGCGGCCATGCAACTCAAGCGTTACATTCTCCATTTTGGACTCGATGCCTTCACTGATGGAACCTCTGTGGTTGGAGCAGACAGCAGTGACAATGGCTGCTTGATCACTGCACTGATGCTAAGGCTACTGGTCAAACTCAGAGATCAGTCAACTGCCTCCCAGACACTGTGGAGTCCTCAAGGAGTTGATTGGGAAAATTCTCTCCGAGTTCCGCAGCGCAACAGGAACTCCAGACTTCCAGACTTATCGAACAACGTAAAGCTTCAACCATCTACAAAGCCATGGATAAGTTCCTTCTGAAGGAGTTTGGATCCGAGACCGTCCTGCAGAGAGCAGTGGAGACACGGGATGATCTTTTGACACCATCTTGCTCTCTGCTTAGGGAGGAGCTGCTTCCACGGTGTGATGTTGAAGTCACTGCAGTTCCATCACTCAGAGTTCTTCAGATGGGCAAACAGCCATGGGAACCCAGGAAGTGGCTCAATTAAAGGTATGGCAGAAAACATTGATACATATGATATAATATTTATAAACAAAAGTCCTGTTTTCAGCAGACTTACAATATGTTTTCATTTATAGAGATGTTTATTTTTTTATCTCTTCAATCAGATGCCAAAACTAGGCCGTAAGAAGGTGTCCTCGAAATACACTTTCTGATTTCAGTGAGTATTTATTCAGTCAGTATAATTATGATGATGATGATGGTGATGATTATTATTATTGTAGTTGTTGTTGTTGTACTGAGTGTTGCTCACTCCCTCTTCAGCAGGTGAGCATGTGGAGAGCCTCCATGTCATACCCCATCTGTGTCCACTTCTGGCCAGAGCCTCGCAACGCTCCTTCTTCAGATGGATGTTCACTGCTGCTTTAAAGGTCATCTGAACATTAAAGATTTTTTTTGATTTCTCACTCAGACAGCAATGCTCACCCCCCCTCCAATTAATAAATAAATTGATAAATAATGAATTCATGCATTTTAAAAATGTTTGGTTTTTTTTTTTTATGTTTTTACAATCGACGGTGGAGAAAACTGCAAGTTAAACATAATGCATGAACATGCGATACAATGCATGCACAGCTGAATGGGGCTTACTAGACAGTTGAGGTTGATCAGCTCATGTGACTTAAATCTTGGTATTGACAAATTAATACATTCTGCATATGTGAAAAACTATGCTCACCCTAAATTGAACCTGATATACTCACAGGCCTACTTTGTATTCCATTTACATGCAGTAATAGGTTCCTCTGGGTTGTCTTCAGGTCATTTTGAAA